>VDFB02270651.1:50277866-50604526 GCA_007258455.2 Sequoia sempervirens | reverse complement strand
CTAAATGCAGAACCATCCGTAGGCATTCGAATAATGTCATCTCCACTTCTATTCCATGCATAGTAATCCATAAATTGCGCTAAGCTTCTGCACCTAAATAATCGTTGCATACGTGGAATAATGGGAATATAACGAAGAACCTTGCGAGGCACCTTTTTTGTTAGTTGATCTATTTGATATCTACTGATATGACATTCCGAGCATTCTGTTGCAAATTCTTGTTGTTTATGATATATAATATGATCATTGGGACATACATCTATTGTTTGATACTCCATTCCGATATCTTTCATAATGCCAGATAAATCTCGGTATGAGTGAGGTAAAATATTTGATGGTGGTAACAAAAATTCACCAATCAATCTACAACAAAAAATAATTTGTTAATATAAATAATATTAATGGTACGTATTTCATCCTTTATTTACTAGTGATGAACTAACAAGAATTAAAATAGATGAAAAAAGATGGCATATATGGCATACCTTAACATCCGTGAGATTGCTATGTTTGATAAACCATTCATAACCTTCAAGTTCAACAGCAACAATACAACAGATAGAAGAGTTGTTTGGGAGCTTTCATAAAGGGGCTCGTATGCCTTCTCAAGTACAGGTAAATCATGAACATCATCAAAGTCATCTCGATCATCATGATCAGCTCTACCACTAAATGTGTCATAGATCAATGTATTTGTACCATCATCTTCAACTGTGTTTTCTAGCGCATGATCATCTTCTTCCATAGGATCATTAACTTCATTTTTGATATTCACAACTCCATGTTTGTCTGCTTGCAAAACCACATTCTTCAGGCCGTGATCATCCATATCATCTACCCTAGGGTGCCCCACCTTTATAATAATGATAGACACAAATAAACCATGATCATGATCAAGTGATCATATATATATATATATATAATGTTAAAACGATATAAACATTTACAAATTCAATCAATATAAACACATATAATGAACAACTTACCAATGGACGATAATCATGCCCCCCTTCAACGTGACCATGTTGCCTATAATACAAATTACAGGATTAAAAAGTCATCCTGTCTTTAAGCTCCCTGCAATTATTGTAAAGGACAATAACATTTCAACACCCTTTCTTTGCATTCTAGCCCACAATCTATCAAGTGTCTCTTCATTTTGTTTTGGACTAATATTATCCTCGACATGATTTTTCTTACTGCTTTGGACCTGCTTAGGATCTTCAAAATATCGCATCAATAACCAATATTTTATTCATAGACAGTAACAAAAATCTAATAATTCCGACATATTTTACACCAAAAAAATTTGGCATGCAACCGCCCCTGCAAAAAAGAAGATAGTATGAAGTTAATGACCTCAAAAAACACTTTAAAATGCTAATTCCAAAACTTATTAAATTTTGATTTTACTATGATTTCCAACTGTTAGACTCCTAAAATAAAAATATTGAACTTGATCGCAAACTCCCTACAACGATGGAGGTAGCGAGCTAGTAAGAGCAAGTGACCTATTCCTAAGGAGCAACAAGTTAGAATCATCATTGCTAATGTCAATACGGATTTATCCTTTTAGTTAAAGATGCAATGTGTCACTTCTTATGATGAGCTTATCCCTAGGGCCCTCAACATTGAGAGAGCCCTAATTGCACAAGGAAGCACACACTAGTAGAATTTGGAAAATAAATGACTAGGTGACTAAAACTTTTAGTCACAACAACTAAAAATGACTAAATTCTCGCTTCATTTTTTGCAACTCCTATATAAAACAGAGTAAATAAATTACTAGTTTGGTTGTTGATTAAAAATTATTTAGTCACACAAATAAAAATGACTAAATAGTTAGTCATTTATTTAGTCACAATCCATTTGAATAAATCATTTAAGGAATCAAGAATATAGCCCACCAAAATACTCTAAAACTTTAATAAACATACCCTAAAACTTTTGTCAAAATCTTATTTTCAGGCGTAGCTACCCGAATGGAGTTTTCATTTTAATAAACATACTCTAAAAACCTTTGTCAAAACATTATTTTCAAGCATAGGCCTACAAAATGGAGGCATAGGATTCATTCTTGCTTATCTCATTCACCTTTCTGCTCAACAAATCTTACATTGTTCCTGCTTCTATTTGTAATTTAGGTATTTACTTGACATATATTTGCATAATCTCAAATTCCTTGAGAGGCTTTTGAGTATCAATGTATCCTATATAGGGTTTAGAATGATTTCTTTTAATTAAAAAAATAAATAAATGATGTATTTCCCTGAATTAGATAATGTGGAGATCTCCTAAATCTTCCCGGCCACTATCCTCTTTGGCACATATTCATTACTCAGCTACTAGGGTTTTTGATGTTCTCTTTTAATCTTCATGTCCGTGGCTTTTAAATACTCTCTGCTTTTCCTTTTCATGTAACCCTTGAGTTCCATAATCCACCTTCAATCTCTTCTAAGAACGTTGTCTTAAGCTAGACTGCATAGTATGCATATAAAGCAAGTCCTTCATACCTGCCATTGTTCCAAACCACCACTCACTGCCTTGCTTAAAATGTTGCCTCCATAAGCACAATAGCATGTTTTAAAATCATGGTTGCCAGTGATTGACCATTAAGGTCACCACTTTCATCAAGATACAATGATATTTTTGTCTTCAAACTCAAGGCATTATGCAAGATAACATTGTGAATTGTTTGTTGTGTATGATTTGATTTTCTTGCACATTTACTTGCTTTGCTAACTTCCTTTAAGATTGGGTATTGCACCCTCAGCTGCAATCTCAAACAGCTCACTCACTATCACTTGAAGATTCCTTTCATGAGCATCCTTCTATAAAATCAAACTATGCCCTATAGACTGACTACTTATTACAGGGGACTCATTGTTTCATGGTATTGTAGATCTTAAGATCCTTCAACCTTATTGACACTACTTCACATTCCATAAGGTATTATTTACTATTCTCCCATCTTTGATGAGTCTCAAAACACTGCTCAAACATGCAATCCACTACCTCCATTATACATTAATGGCTAAGAAGAAACATTGAACCTATGATTCCATTATTACTTCATTTGGACAGTCATTCCCTGATTGCATTTTCCTTGTCTAACACTACCAAAAGTATTTGAAAAACCCTTAAGGTCAGCAAGGGGGTAAGGAAACTCACTGTTAAAATCTCCACTTTACTATGCAAGGTTTGAGCTTTATTTTCTTGTCACTTCTCAACCTCTTTTTGACTGTCACATCTCAAGTGACTGTCATTCTTCTTACCGTAGATTGCATTTACAAATGTCACTAAGCTACATAGTGTGCTTTTTATTGGCTACAATCTTTAGATTGCAAAATTTTGTTATTAGCTACATTGTCTCAATCTTTTTGGTATTGCAACCTCACTAATCCGCTAGAGTTATTGTTTATGTTTCTATAGAGGCCTAGGGTTTGTACCCTAATCATGCTCTTACCAATGCTTCTGTTGGTATTAAAAAACAACCTTAAATCTTGGGTCAGAAAACTAGTTGTCTTGACAAAGTTGTGGTATGATCTTGGATTGTATCCTAGAGTGTGTGGGAAGCTTGTGTTTGATCATTAAGGTATGTAAACTTTATCAGGGAAATGTATCCTATATAGCATGGGTCTTGCTTTAATATTTTCCATAATGGTTATTAGCATATCACATTATTATAGTTTGCGGTAACCCAAGATTGCATTCAAGTATGTAACAAACTTGGTTTGTAGTTTAAGTTATACACTTTTAAGTAACATTCATAAGGTTTAGAAAATCTTGATCACTCTCTAGAATAGCCCATTAAACATGGGTTGTGCTTGAATGCACTACATAATTGATATAACACAACCACTCTGCATATCAACCAGAGTTATAGGCTCTTTATTGCAGCAAGAGGTAATCACTCTTCGATCATGCTATAATTACATTAACCTGTTAAACTTGAGACAACCTGAATGCACCCAATGATGATTGACACCTACATTATACAACCTGAATTAACTACATTATATGAGTGCCTCCATTTCTATCACAACATAGCCACATTAAACTTGGGTCACACATGAATGCATCCTGTATTTGTTAGAGCACAATTGTGCCACATGACCAATAGAGTTATGGATCACATAATTCTACACAAGAATTGTTCCTTGGTTGTGATCTTATGGTGATTCCACACAACAAAATCTAGACATGAAATTCTCAAAACCCTAAACCTCTAAAAATGAAATCTGATGAGATGTTGCTTTAAAATATGATTTTCAAACTTGGAACTACAAATCTAACTTCACAACTAAATTCTGCAAAAAGACAATGACTACCCTTAACCTGGCGATATCTTCTTGAATTTTTTCTGATTTTTCCCAAGAAAATTATCCTTAGTTCTCCACAAACTGTCTCAAGTAGAACAAAACACTGTCACAATAAATCAACAAACTCACTTTTCTTTATGTCGGCCATAATTTGATTTTTTTCTTATTTTTCATGTTTTTCAAAATTTTGACGAAACCCAGGTTCATCAAAATTTCAACGAACGTCGGGGATAAACTTTTAAAAAATTGAACATTACACATCAAATTTTACAAGCACCAAACAATACATCAAATTATACATATTTCGTCGGACATTTTCATCGGATTTTGCAGTCAAATGAGTTAGTGTTGCATGATTATGTATCTTGATAGTTTGACTTAGGATCTTGGATCCTGGGGGCTTGGTCACCTTCTTTGATCTTTTCCATTCTTTTTCATCTGCATCTGTACACTTGGATCCCTCTTGAATTTCTACTTTAGTGTGAGTTTGAAGCAAATTCATCCTCTCACTAAAGTGAGGGCTAAATGTGTCATAGAAAAAAGGGTCTCCTGCTTGACATGGGAATAATTTATGATAAATTGGACTTAATGAGGCCTTGATTCAAGTGTTGTGAGGCATTTGATGCATCCACACTAGGTCTTGGACCCTTGCAAATTAAATAACATGCTTTTAATGATGTCTTGTGAAGGTGTTGTGAAGTGTTGTAAAACATTTCTATACTTTTCTAGACTCTATTCATTACAATTCACCTAAAAATCACCTTTTCATCACTTATCAAGTCCTGTTTTGAAGTGTTGTAAAGTCTTGTAACAAGATTTCACGCTTTTCTAGGATTGATTTCTCTATTTACACCTTTCTTATGCTTTATTTGACCCCTTTATGCTCTTATAAGCCTTAATTAAGTGTATTTTTTAAGGTAAACCCAACAAACAACATTAAATGTGACTTAATTCTCGACACCCACTTTCAGGTCCAAGGTGGAACCCATTCACCATGGGTGGCGAATGAGTCCCCCTTGGCTCCAAATTCAATTTTTTTCAAATTTCCTTTTAGGTTTTTATTCAAAATTACTTGATGTCGGCCTGTGATGAGGTATCATTGGGTTACTAAGGCACAAGTGTGTATAAATAAGTGTTTTTCTCCTTATTTTACATATTTCACATTCACCTAAATCATTCTTCATTATTCATTCATCATTCTTCCATCTCAAGTCAAGCAAGCTATGGTTTTATCATTTCAAGGCATTGAGATATCAATTTTCAGACATTCAAGGGCAGATTCTTCATGTTTTGTTGCATATTTTCAAGATCAATCTTCATGGAAAGGTAATCAACTCCATTATTTCATGTTTCATTCCATTCTTTCATCATTTTGGTTTAATTACCTAAAAGGGGTTTGACCAAGGCAAACCCCCATGCCCTAACATCCAACTTTTCTCTCTCTTGCCTTGTGTGCTTGTAGATTTAGGTCTCTTGAAAGCTTGGAAATCATCAAGAATCAAGTTGCAAATTTTTTTTAGGTCTTCTCTTCATTCAACAAGTCAAAATATCAACAAAAACTCATTTTCAAACCCGTAAATCAGAGTTTCATAAGCAAACCCCTGTAGGAAGTCAAAGTGCAGATTGGAAGCTTCAAATTCCACTTTTGAAAATTCAGAAATTCAAAAGTGGACTCATTCGCTATGGGTGGAGAATGAGTCCCACTCCAAGGTCAGTTTTGTGTTTTCTGCATTTTTAGATACCCTTTTGTTCGAAACGGGTTTTGGCTCAGTTTTGTAGAATTGGGACTGATTCGCCCAGAATGGTGAATGAGTCCCACCAGGTTTGAAAATTAGCATCAACAGCATTTCAAATTTCATTTCCATCCTCCTTCAATATCTCAGGTGCATACTTTCAATTTTATTCATTTCTGTTGCAGTTTACTATTCATTTTTAGATTACATAATGTGTTTTTAAACAAGTTGTTTTCCTTTAGTTCCTATTCATTAGTCAATCAATATTATTAGTTTCTTGCATTCAAACATTACATATAGGCATTTTTCATTGACTTTGAATGTAGAACATAAGCATTTTTGGCCCATCTTTCTCTTTCTAGGTGAAAAACCATAGAAGTGTTAGAAAGGATTAGGGTCCTAAAAATCTATGTTCCAAAAACATTAGATCAATGAGCCTCTTGAATATTTGAATGATCTTTTAAAGACATCCAAGATTGAGAATGAATCCTATACACTTTTACATTGGGGATTAATTGAGTTACCTCCTAAACCTAAACAATTAACACAAAAAAAGTGATTAAAATGGATCATATTGTGCTTATCATAGACTATTTGTACATCACATTGATAATTGTCATGGTTTATAGTTTTTGGACCCCCTAGGGATCCAACTTGACTAAAATTCATGCACTTTTCTACTTTCCATGTGATAGTTGAAGGATCATCGCGTACTCACTATTGCATATTTTACATTTATTGCAAATCATTTTTATATTTCAAGGAGCCCATTCTCATCACCAACCTCGACTCATCGTTGTCCTGCACCTAGTGGGGACAAGGGGTTGGATAGCCTTGTCCTATTTTAACACTTGTTCTTGTACCTTTGGCTATTTTCCCGCCTTTCGTATATGATGATCAAGATTGGGATGTGGATGACTTGCTATAGGTCAACTCACATGTGCCATACTAGTCTTCTCTTTGTGTTCTTTGTGATTGCATGTGTAATGTGATCCCCCCGTACTGTGTTGCTTGGCATTGTTGGTGTAATTATTACTTAATTACACTAGAATAAGTTTACTTAGGTCTTTTATTTAATTAATTAAGTCCTAGGTTGCATTATTAGGAAAATCATTAATAATGGGGTCATCCCCCTTTCCATGTATTTAGGAGATAATATTCCTTCTAGAATATCATCTAGAAGTTATCTCAATTAGTTCATCATTCCCTAGGTAGTTAGTTAGGGTTTACATGTTGTCACATGTTAGATCAAGACACATGGCAACATCATATAGCTTACTACATCTCAACCTTGCCTATATAAGGATGGTTATTGTATCATTTGTATCATACTTCATACCTCATCATTTGAGAGGTCTTAATATCAAGCAAGCTCATTCTTGCATATCCTCTTGTGGAAGGTTTATCACTTTTTTTGCAAGTGTTCTTAGGTGTCGAGCTAATATTCATCTCTTACAGGCATGTCTTTATATGTTTTTGAAAGTACTTTGATGACCCTTGTTAGCCCATTGGTGCAAGGATACAAAGGAATCAAATCTATTGTGACATTCTTCTATTTGTATCTACATTCTTCTATATGTCATAACCATTGTCTTGTGTTTTCCTTTTGGGGATGAGGCAAGGCATCGAGACATCTAGGTCTCATCTATGTTGAACCAAAATATTCCCTTTGCTCTCTCTCTCTCTCTCTTTATTTTTCATTCTTCCTTTGTGCTCGTTGTTCCATGAGTCATTTGGGGACTGACGACGGTTTTGAGCTCGATTATATCATTGCAACAATGACAAACATTGACCCCAAATCCATGGATCCCTTATGTGTTATCTTAGGATTGCATATGGGGGGAATCTTCTTTCATGACATAGCTCTATCTCGGAAACATATGTTTTACATAGGGCTTTCCAAATAAAGCTCTAATATATTGCCATTAATCAAATTTTACTTTAAAGTAATTTCTCACAACATGGTGTTTAGCAATTTCTTTGAAGTGGGGGAATACACATCCCTACTCATTGTTCTCTTCAAAGTATGGTCTTCTTACTTTGTGTGATGTTTCTTCTTGGTGGTGTCATTGGGTTTGATGTCCTTCAAAATTGCGGCCTTTTATGGCATATGACATTCCTCTTAGTGGTGATGCTATGGATTGCATTCCCTAAGTTGTGAATCTTTTACACTCGACTAGTCTTCTCTTGGAGACATTAGGCACAATGTTCCCTAAGGTGAGACCTTTCATGAACTAAGAAAATCCCCTTTGAATATCCTATTGTATGTATCAAGGCCACCAAGCATAACACAACTTGCTTGCTAGTGGAGCCTTTTTCATGAGTGCTTAGCATAACACAACTTTCTAAGCCTTGTGACCATTTGTGTGGTGCCTTATCAAAGTTATCGGGAGGTATAACTTTGGTATGGTAGTACAATGGGAGCCTAGACCTAGCACGACTTCCCATTAGCCATTTTTTGGGGCTCACCTAGTGTACAATAGATTTCACTAGCCCATGTGAGCGCATTTTATTTGCATAGTGGAAACCAGGTTTCCACTTGTAAATGTTATTTTGGACAAACAACTAAGGCTAGATTCATACCAGTTGGACAAACAGTCAAGGCTTGATCCACCCCTTTTCTCTTCTCTAATTTTGACATTGTATGCTTGTGTATCTTGTCTTGTTGCTACATATTTAACATAGGTAGGTGTCTCTTTGTGCCTTTGTTGGTTTTCCATGAGATCTTTGGGGCTTGATCATCCTCCTAGACCTTTATTGTCTTATCTTTTCAACAATTGTACAATTAGACTTCTCTTGACACTAGTTTGACTACTTTAGTGTCAGTTTGAGCTAGGGATCATCCTCTCACTAAAGTGGGGGCTAAATGTAGTGTTGAAAAATGTACTCCTTTACATTTTCACACTATGTTTGGGTCCCTTAATTAAATGGACTTAATTAAGCCTCTAATTTGCTAAATTTTGCATTTACAAGCCTAATTAATTATAATTTCCAAAAGGGGAATTATGATTTAGTTAATGCAATTATCATTTTTAACACCCCAAAATGAATAGGTCTTGATTATTTAGGTAAGGACCTATTCACCCTTGGGTGAATGGGTCCCCCTTAAGGTCATAATTTTAAATTTTAAGCATGTTTTTGGCGGCATCTTAAGGTCCTAAATTCAAGTTTTAAGTGTCGGCTTATAATGTTTAATTTTTGGGAAATTAGAAAAATGTCTATAAAGCAAGGTATTTTTATGAATTCAAATCTATCTAGAAAGAGGTGAACTTTACAAGAGCTAAGATTATTGTCAAAGGTGTTCAAGAGAAAATTTATCAAGCATTTGTTGCAACAATCAAGGTCTCAAGCTCATGTCAAAGTTATTTTCATTCATGCATGTTTTTGGAGATAACATTGTGATGTAGGTTTTAGGCATTCAAATCAAGATTCAAGCATCAAGATCACATCATCAATCAAACCATTTCATGCAATATCAAGACCTTGGAGAGATCTATTAAGTTTCAGTCCTTCAGGGGTTTCAAATAAAGGGTTTGGTGAGTTGCAACATAGCACTAGTTCATTCATCATTTGTTTCATGTTTCATTGTTTCAATTCAAGGTTTAATTACCAAATGGGGTTTGACCAATGCAAACCCCCATTCACCAAAAACAAACAACTTTTCCCTCTTGTGTGTTTTGCATATCTTAGGTTGAAGAAGGATTTAAGATCTAGCAAAGAGAAAAATATTTGATAGCACTTTGAAGAAGGAGAGATCTACTAAGTTTCAGTCCTTCAAGGGTTTCAAATAAAGGGTTTGATTAGTTGAAACGTAGCACTTGTTCATTCATCATTTCTTTCATGTTTCATTGTTTCAATTCAAGGTTTAATTACCAAACGGGGTTTGACCAAGGCAAACCCCCATTCACCAAAAACAAACAATTTTTCCCTCTTGTGTGTTTTGTATATCTTAGGTTGAAGAAGGATTGAAGATCTATCAAAGAGAAAATATTTGATAGCACTTTGAAGGGGAGATATACTAAGTTTCAGTCCTTCAAGGGTTTCAAATCAATGGTTTGATGAGTTGCAACATAGCACTTGTTCATTCATCATTTCTTTCATGTTTCATTGTTTCAATTCAAGGCTTAATTACCAAACGGGGTTTGAACAAGGAAAACCCCCAATCACCAAAAACAAACAATTTTTCCCTCTTGTGTGTTTTGAATATCTTAGGTTGAAGAAGGATTGAAGATCTATCAAAGAGAAAAATTGGAAAAGTTGTCAAAGTTGTAAAAGTTGTCAAAATTATCATCAAGCCACGAAAACTCATTTTTAGAATTTATTTCCAAACTTTTGACTAAGAAATCTAGAGAATTTAGGAGTGTAGACATTGGAGTAGAGGACCCAGAAAGTGATTTCAGAAATCCCTATAAAGAGCCATTCACCCTTGGACGAATGAGTCCCAAAGGACACAACAACATTTTGATGACAAGTGCAAAAATACTTAACCTTCTTAGATCTGTCTGAAAGTTGTAGGTCCCATTAGATTAAGGCTTAATCTTCTAATTTCAAGTGTTATTTTGCATTTTTGGGTTTATTTACTATTTTTAGTCTTTCTCCCAAAAGTGTTGTTTTAGCAGATTTTCCCCATCCTAGATCGTAAAGAAAACAACAAGATCTCCTTCAAATTTGACTCACCTAAGGGTTGAAATTCAACCTTGGCTTAAGGGATCTCTTTTTCCTAATAAGATAAAGGGAAATAGGTTCATTATACCCCATTTTCACTTTCTATTTATAGTATGTTATTGATGAACCCCCATTTAAACAAATCACAACCATATTTCCCTCCATTTCAAATATACAACATCATCTCGAGTAATGAACTCATTACATTCCTCAAGTTTCTCCATCTTTACGACGAAAATTTGACAACATTTCTTCACCCTATGCATTTGCATGGCAAATACCTGTCAGAACATAACTTCTCTTGGCATTCCTTGCAAGAACACCTTGTTACCTAGATCGTCCAAACATTCTATTGTTTTAGCATGAGAATCTACTTTGGCCTTGTGTTTCCATATCTAGTTCATCCCTAAAATGACATCATAGGATCCTAGGGGTGCTACATATAGATTCACTTTCGAGGAGAAACTCAGAAGTTCAACCCTTGCTTTGAATAGAAATTGCTCCACCTTAGCTCTTGTTTGATTGGCATATTCAACCATCATATTCTTTTCCATATAGCCAACTTTTCTAGATAGAGTACTAGCTATTCTAGGTGAAACAAAAAATTTAGTGGCACCAGTATCAATAAGAATGGAAATAGGTGTACCAAACAAAGTACTTGATATTTCCACCAGAGTGATTTGCTACTCAGCTTGTTAGTTGTTTGATGTAGCATGAATCCTCTATTGGAATGTTTCTCATTGAGAAGGTAGTGGATTTCCTTGTGGCCGTGTCCTTGGCAGTTTTTTGAGACAACGGTTAGCAAAGTGATCTCCACCAGAAGTATAACACCCTCTCAATGGTCTGATCCTTATTGCAAGTCTTCCCAAAATTCTTTCATTCCTTCCAGCATTACTGTTATTGTTGTTGTTCCCCCTATGATCCCTTCTCATATTATTTCGCTTATTTAAAGATCCTTTTTCCCCTTTCCTTTGGTATTCATGCCCTTCACTAGGATTTCTTGAAGCTTGATTGGTTCATGACCAATTGAACTTCTTATTGTTCTTCTCATGGTAGTTCGAGATAGACTTAAGCCTTTGTTCCTGCTTAATTGCTTTCTTGTGCACCAAGTCCATGGTAGTTGGACTGTGTATGTCTACCTCACCACCTATCTGAGCATTTCAACCCATGATAAACTTCCTAATATGAGATCACTCGTCCTTTTGGTACATATGTACATACCTCAGGATTCAAATGAATTTCTCCTAGTATTTGTCAATTGAGGAATTCCCTTGCCTCAGGTTTTGGAAGTCGGTAAGCTTTAGATCAAAGAAGAGTTGAAGCAACCACTGTTTTGTAAAATCTCCACAAATTCACTCCATGTGAGCCTTATGGAAATTAACCCAAGCTCCATCTTCTTATTCATCCACTAGTTGGATGCTTCATTAGATAATTGGAAAGCTCCCCAAACAGCTTTAGTGACCTCAAAGTAATTTTTGATCTCAAAATACTTCTCTATCTCGGTGAGCCATGCCTTAGCCACATCCCCACTAGTACTTCCTTCAAACTTCAGAGGAGTGATCTTTCTCATGTCCCTTGATAACTCACTAGCAATTCATTTCCACTTGCTTCCTTCCAACCTAGACCTAGATTCATCATCTCCATGTTTGGTAGATTGAGTACGTTCATGGGAATTTTCCCCTTCTTCATCATTATTAGGAACTTCCTCTTCATTATTAGGAACCTCCTGTTCCACCCTTTCTTTTCCCCTGACCTCTTTCTCAAGGTTTCCTATTATTGCTTTGGTTTCATCCATCATGGCTAAAAGATAGTCCAACTTAGCCCTAGAATTTTTGGCTCCTTGGCCAACTTCTTGGCTTTCCCCAAATTTAGTTCTAGTCGTTACCATTTTCAAAAAGAAATTTTACACCTAGAGGTTTCATTTCTAATTAGATTCTAGAAATGTTTACATATCTCTTAAAACATTTTCAAAGAAAAAACATTCATAAAAGAAATTTCACAAAGAGCATATACATAATATCCTAGCATTTCATTTATTTTAATAGGATTTCAATATCCTATCATTTACATGGAATGACTATTCAAATAGTCAAGGGGAGAGTATCCCTCATATTCACTCTTTGATACATAACTATGTGGACTACACCCCTCACATTTTTGCTCAATTATATTGTCAAAAGGGAAATATCCCTCAGACCTATCCTCAAATACATAATTATGGGGAACATATCCCTTTGATTCACCTCTAGAGGCTATTACAATAAATTCTGCCATAGGAATAACACAAGGGTCCCTAAATAACATGTAAGGATTAATACTACATTTCAAGGGCATATCCCTGGAAAGTGATAAAGAGTCTGACTTGGTAGGAGAGATAGAAGGTAAAAAGTTGAAGTTGATAGCCTCTCTCATCCTTCTCCTTTCTTAATTGATTCATGAAAGGGCATGACTGAAATTCTCAGTATTGCTCAGCCAAATGGTGTTGTCATAGTTGGTTCCCTCTATGGTTCAAACAATGGATTCCCTTTCCATCTTGGCCCGTAGGTAGCACTGATTTTTTATTACTGACTTCCTTTAAATCATCTTGAGATGCACCATCCTGGCACAAGAATTTCCAAACATTGGACTCATAGAATATTGGTTTGGAAACTTAGTGAGCACATAGGATCTAGAGTTGAACTTGGTAGCTCTGATACTATGTGTAACATGCCCATTGTTCTACCCATTGTTTTTACTATGTTTTACTCACAAGTTAAAGTTTAAGCTACTAACATTATGAGCTATAAAAAAAATTCCTTTTCACATGAATAAATATATGTACATTTGAAACATAATCATTCCAAACTTTCCCATTGCATATCATAGAATCATTTCAATAACTAAAGCAATGATTTCACATCATATAATTAGATGATACTATTTCTCATTTACAAATGCTCAATAAGAATAGAGTTACATGATTACATACATAGATTCTATGAGCTTAATGATAAAGAAATATAAACAGAATACAACAATCTAGATTTCCCCAATGTTGGTTTTGTTAGGTCTCAAAAATGTAGGTTTTGAACCTTAAGAGGGTGCTAGTCTCTTAGTACATTTTTGGCTAATGAACAGGGCAAATATGATTGATCACCGCCTTCTCTTTAGGCTTTTCTAAACCTAGGTGGGTGTACCTGAGTGATAAGGTAGATTCGAAGGTTTGAATATGATTTCTGATTTGGGCAATCTACTCACAATGGCATGCAGGTGTGAAGTAGATGCAAAGCTTAATGACTAATTCCTATTGAAGGTGTTTTCAATAATCAAGAGTGAGAGTAAAGTTTGTATAAATTTGTTCTAAAGTTTAACAGTGCCTAATCTATTGGGTAAATGGAGTCGAGAGGTGGATGGTGATGATGGAGACAAATTTGTAAGATTGGTAGATCTACTCCTCAACTTAACTCTAACTGTTGGGTACTTTAAATGTTTGCACCTTGTACAAACGTGCATGTTTGTCAGTTACTATACTCTTCTTTATAAATCTCAGTGTTATCCTCCCAAATTACTGTGATAGCATGAAAGGATTTTTAATTCTTAGCTTGATGGAAACCAATCATAATAACCACTGTAAAAGGATTTCAATCCCTAGCAGGAATCAGTTAAAAATGAATTATCTAAAAGGATTTTAATTCACTCTAACTAGAACCCAATCAAAACAATCACACAACAATAGAAAATATTTCCTAAAAAATTGCATAAATTTGAATAACTTAAGAGAAACACTTTGGAGATAGCACAACAACACATAAGAATGAATACCAACACAACAGTTGAACACTAGAAGTAAATTACTGATTATAAATAGTCTTCTCCATTATATTGCTTCAAAAGATATACATTAATAACAAAAGTCTCTGAAATATGGAAATGGATGAATGAAATACGCTATACTAATGTAACCTATCTACTACTACTACTGATGATGATGATGATGATGATGATGATTCAAAACTAGGCCTTGGTTTCCTTTTTATATGGAAGCAACAAGCTATAGAACCATTCACAAAAAGTTACATCGTTTGGTAACAAAACTTGATTAACTTAAACATAAAACTTAGTGATTTGTCGGTGGATGCACCATGATCCGTTAGTCTCCAACAAGTGCCCATGATCACTTAAGACCTATTCAAGGCTCATGCTCCATGATAATGCACTCACGACTGCAAAATTTCATTATCTTGTCATCCCTTACTTGACCGGTGCGATGAACAAATTGATCTTCGACACATGCTTGATATATATTGTCTTTGCATAAGTGTCAACATTGTTTATGATATCTTTCATTACATATTCAAGTTCAAAGATCCATCCTAGCTACACATGTGTTTTTTCGAGCACCTCATCTTCATCATTAATTTCATCAAGGGCCATCAACAAATATTGAGCTATCTCATCCTTCCATACATCTTGGTCTCTTAAGTCTATTTCTTCAAAGAAATTTGGTAGAGCCATACTTAGCGATTGATTGAAGTCAATCAATTATTGTGTTAAGATGTTATGGAAGCTATCATGTGTGTTCATAAGCTCTTGATATTCCTGAATTACACTTTTGTTATCACCTTTCTTTTCCTTTATATGTAGTCCCACCTCCTTCATTCTGTCACATAATCTATCGTGTTCTTGTAAAGCTGCATATGTCTTATCATGGATAACCCAAACTTTATCAACAAGCTTGATCATATCATCAAACCTCTTACACACCAGCTCTGATGCTATTTTAAATATAGTACTTTTTAGTTTCTTCTTTAGTTCATCTTGCCCTTTCTGGATTATTTCATATTTACACCTCCAATAGGTGATCTCAGAAATTGCTTCAAGTACTTTCCTTTCATGTTCAATTAATGGTGAGTAAGGTCCTAAGGAGGAGGTTAATCTATATCTCTATAGTTGATCACTTCTTGCTTCAACCTCTCATTTTCATTAGTCAACCCCTTATTATCTCTGACCAATTTATGAATTTGAGCTTTGGTAAACTTGGCCACATTCACATTTAGATCAGCATACTCAATAGGGTTTGTATCCCCTACTCTCTATACTAGAAGGTGACCAAAGATCTGATCATGATTATTGATAAGGGGAGGCCTCTTTCCTAGTGGGTAAAGGGCCCAAATTTGAAAAGTAGTGTTGTCAGGGTTATACCCTGATCTAGTGTATATCTTATCACTGGCCTCATCTATCAATTCCAAGGCCTTATTTCCTCTCTTCAGGAAACTATCAAACACTATGGCTGAGCTGATGTCCCACCCTAGAAGAAGTATAACCCCAACCTCTTGTAATAGTGCTCTTCCTCTTTCTTGAGTCACGTTATCCATTTCTTTATCAACCTCATACTGGAGTTCTTTCAAAGCATTTGATTCTTGCTCAGGGTTGATTTCTTTAGTTTTTCCCTCATCATTCTACCTTTGTATTTATAAATGAAAGCTTTAAACTCAAAGGTTTGAACAAATGCATCATTTCAATGAATTCTTGGCTAGCCCAATGTCTCACATCATCAGACAACTCATTAGAAGCTTCAAAGGTGATCACATTCCTCTTCGGTGGCACTAAGTATAGGGGAACAATAGGGATGGTAATCTGTGTAACCTCGTTCTCTTCCTCAATGGCATCCTCAATAATAATAGGAGTATCAACTAAGAATCTTACCAAGCTGGAGTAGGTTGAGGTGATAAATGACTTAAGGGTACCACATTCTCAGCTTGTTTCCTAAAACCAGTATCTCTTCTTCTTTCAAAAGCTATGAGAGGTACATCCTTAGTTAGTTCTTCTTCATGTAGGATCAATTGTTCAACCCTCTCCATAGGATCTTGTATTTCATGAAAAGCTTCTACATATAATGGATTATTGCTTCTTCTCCAGGCCTTTGCCATAACTATTCTATTGTATGCAACCTTTCTCATCATTACTTGATTTTCATCACAATTTCTAATGACATCATCCATGAAGAACTCATGTTTACATATTTTCAATATCTATGACATCTTGGCATCATGAATGAAGTGCTCAGGGTCAAACTTATTTCTCTTGTTTCCTAATGGCATGCCATAATAACCTATTTTTTTGTTAATTGATTCATACCCTTGATCAACAATAATGGTAAAGTCACCAAAACACAAGGTAGAAGGCATGAGAGATTGCCTTCCATAGCTCTTGAGGTGCATGAAGTATGAAAATCCCAATTGCCTCACAATCTTTAGGTATGCAACCCTATCAGGTATAGTCTTAGGTAGTAGAAATGGGGCTACCTCAAATCTATATACTCTTATCACAGTACAATCTTCAAAGGCATACTAGTCCCTCCAATTATGATTTATCCTTCCCTTAGGGTTTTTCTCCTTTGATCCGAGGAACCTTTGTATCTCTGGGGACAAATTATAATCACATTTATGACCAAGCAACTTATACAAGGGTTTGAAAAAATATTCTTCAAAATATAAATAGTGGGATCTCCCACATCTATTGTCCCATATGGACGTCCACATCTGTACTGGTCTATAGTTCTCATCACTATCCAAATCTTTGATTCTTAACTCCTCTCCCCACATTCCCATTGCTTATCCTTCATATAATATCATGTGCATAAGTAGTGAGTAATGCTTGAAGTTGATGGCATCACTATTATTCTTAATGGCTACAAGCGAGGCATTAATGACCTTAGACAAATATTCTGCATAATCATAAGGCCTAGGATCTTGGCTTTGGATATCTGGGGCTAAAACCACGGGAGCTATAGCCATTGTGGCAGGGGCATCAATTCCTAGGACTTGTCCAGTTAAATCGTAGGTGTACTAGTAGTATTCTTCAAATGAGTCCACAGGAAATGGGGGTTTCCTCATCACTAGAGAATCTTCTAAGCTTGTTTTCTGGGCCCTTGGGTCTATGCAGAGGTAACTTCCACCTTTTATAGCTTGTATCCATGGTCTGATACTCTTCCCACAAGTCTCTTATCCTCAATTTTGTTTCAATGGTTGTGTCAAGTTGAAAAACCATGTAGATATAATCTAGTGTTATGATGATAAATTGTGAACTATCGTGGGAATAGATTGCCCTCGTTTTAGGGTTGTAGTTTCTAGCCAACGCCTTAATCTGTTCTACATTGACAAACACATTAGGCATGACAAGCTTTTCCAAATTCATGTTCCAAGGATTAGAGACGGATCTGTATCTATACTTCTTCCTGTAGTGATATATAAATAAATCATAGCCCCTTTGCGGAGTCCACACATCTCTAAGATTTTTATGTTTATCTTCCAATTTTTCACATGAAGGATTTAATTGAGTTGTTCTCCTAGATTTTCGTCCAAACCCAGGACATTGATCTATTAAGTCTTGGTTTAGCAGTTTGGCCTCTGTTTTTTACCTCTTTTCCTTTGGTTTTTATGGGGTTCTACCTATCTCTAACCCTACTTGCACAGTACTTCAAGCATTTTTTTCTAGAACACATTCAGCTGAGCCAAGAACACTTACTTGAACTAATGTCGTGATCTCTGAGCTGCTTGCTATCATCCAACTCCGCCTCCTCAATATTCAACAACAATTTGTCGTGATTTTGATTTCTCAGGAGTTAGATATATCAAGATTTGGCATGCTTGAACCAGTTATGGTTCATAAATGAAGCTCGCGCCACCTTTCTAATCACTTGCAATATTAATGGCAGTTATCTCCTCGATGTCTTTATTAGTTATGTCAACCAAGTAAGAAATCATTTCATCATGTCGAAGAGACCCTGAAAAGATGTCCTTTTCTTTCTTTGATATGTCTCTGATAGCTTTTTAAAAATGTTGAAGAGACATTTGAGTTTTTCTCTCCGATCTCACAAAGTCTCTTTGATGGTTGTACCTCAAGTTTTCCTTGTAATTTTGACATCAGAATGTTGATGAGATTGGTGAACATTTCTTTCTAATAAGCTTATGTCTCCTCGACATACCAGTGTTCCTTCTTTCAATAGTGTTTCTTCGAATGACCTCTTTTGTGTCTTTAAAATGTCGAAGAGACCTATAGTTATCTCCCTTCGATGTCCTATAGTCTCATCGACAGTACGTGCTTATAGTTGTGTTCCTATTGTTAGAAAGTCAAAGAGACTTTTGTTAATGTCTGTTCAATGCCTTTTTGTCTCTTCGACAATCTTGTTCTTACTTGTTCCTGCGGTATCGAAGAGACTTCTTCGTTTCTCAGTCAGACACACTGATGTCTCTTCGATATTGTCGTTGTTCTCACCGACCATGTTCTGCCAGTAATTTACTATTTATTTTATAGTAATCTCTCGATGTTTTTTATGTTTCCTGAATGCAAAATGATCATGTATCCTTAGAGTATCTTGTCAGAGAGACAAGCTAATTTCTCACTCTGAAGCATCTATGTATCTTCGATATATTTCTCTTTAGACTGTTGGGGAAACATTTGAATAAGTCACTTCAAAGCATGAGGGTCTCATCAATATTTGCATTGGCCTTTTATTAATCTCGTCGAAGAGACAATGGTGCAACTTTCTTCGATATGGTATTGTCTTGGCAACATACCTTGTATTGCCAAGGAAGCTCCTTACGAAGGGGAATTATTTCAAAGTGGCAATTAGAGGCTTTATTTTATGAACTATGTACACTAGGAAATTTTATGTTTAACATCAAATACAGTAAAAATCAAGGGCAACAAAGGCTTATGGTGGGAATGGGATGATAAATAAAATAGAGGCATGTGAAAACCAAGGTGGATTTTTTAGCTCCAACAAGTGTGTACCTCCTAGATGTTCCCATCACTTGATGCATACATTCTAGGTGTACCCAAACTGGCGCTATATCCTCAAATATTGTTCGTCAACTGTATGAGGGAGAGCATCACTCAAGTGCTTTTTTTCCAACCATGGACTTACTGTGGTCCCTCACACATCTGCCAAACTTGGTAAGATGGCCCTACCCTTTGATGAAGAGATTGGTTTGGTAACCCCATAATCATGACCTTCATGAGCATAGTGTTGTGTCCTACAAATCTAGAGCTACCATACCTTGGTTTCCCTACCTAGTTTGCAATCATTGACTATAGTGAATTGACAGCGTAAATAGTGGCTACTTACACTACTGTGGCCAAAGAATTCAACACCTAGTACTTTGAGTGAGAGTCATTTGTCCAACCACTTCAAAAGCTCGATTTGGTATTGACCATAAACATAACACACATTTACCCTATGGTGATAACATAATATAATATTCAACAAGGTAATTCCCTTAACCATGGATTACCCTAACCCCAGGAATACCCAAGTCTGTAATTGTGACCAATGACATAGTATAGGTTAACTACACTTGATCCATATGGATTCGAAGTATATTTAAACCACTAAGCATCAACCCCAATAAAATCATTCAATTTAAACAAAGCGAAGAAGCCATTAAAACTATCATTCTAAAACATGAAAGCTTGATAAACATCTACTCTTAAGATATTGAAACTTATCCTATTGAGGGAATGGTGTTGCATTGATGTGGAATGGTGACCCTTTCCCAATCCCTTAGATAATGAGCCTTTTCCAATCGATTTTATTGATTAAAATCGATGGAAACTGGTGAAAAAAATGAATAAAAGCATGGTGAAAGCTAGATTAACACGATGAAAGCTAAGATGGTCGATGTAAGTGTATGCAAAGCTATTCTAAATGTATGCAAGATTTAAAGATGCAAGCCCTAATTCCAAAATATGCTAAATTAATGCAACTAAGTTACCATGGAAGCCATTAAGGGATGCTTTAAGCTACTATGATCAAGATTGTAAACTAAAAAAACTAAATAAGGATGCAAATGAGAGTGATTTTAACAACATAAGTTTACTATTAAAAATGGATCCCTATTCAATAGATGCAAGGTCTATTTATAAAATAGGCAAAAAGGAACTGATGGTCAAGACTGAAAGAATCAATCAATGGTTAGGATGGAAGAAAAATGGAGGCATGGATCATGGATTCTCATCAAGGGTTGATAATGCAAGTTGAGATTTATTCAAGGGCTCACAATCATGCAAAGAAGCACACTTTCAAAACTTGCACCACAAGAAGTTTGTTGAAAGTTTGTTACAAGGAAGAATATTCTTTTTTTCAAATGAGTGAAGAGGGAAAAGAATATTCCATTTTTGGAGGAATGTGCAAAGGAGGAATATTCTCAAGGAATATTCCCTTGCAAGTGGGAAACTTATAATTAATTAGTAATTTGATAATTAAAACAAAGTTTCAATTATGCAAATTAGGGGAATTTAGGATATTCATTAAATAATTAACTTATTTAATGAAAAGGGGTCAAAATGACATTTAATTAAAGAATTAAGATTATTTAATTTAAATTGGAGGATTTAGGGTGTTAAATTAAATATTTTGATTTATCTAATTTAACAGGATGAAAGGTTAGCATGAAAGGGGTGGGAATTAATCTAATTAGATTAATCGGGTTAATAGATGAAAATGATGCAATTAAGTAAATAGTTAGGCTAATTTAATCAATTAAGCAAAAAGAGGATTGATTTTAGGATGAAATGATGTTAGTATATCAGATGCCAATGTGTAGTATCATTTAAGACATTTTTAAGTGTCTACAATAATAAATTGATTATCTATGTTACACCCTTATCCATGATTTTCACTAACCCCAAGTATAACCACACTAACCTACACATATATACAAACTAGTGTTTAGCTACGTTACCCCCTTTCCTATGGATTTCACTAACCCTAAGAATAACCACACTAACCTTTTACGTTTGGAATAATCATAAAAGTACTATAAGATAGCAACATATTCCATCTCATGCATTATCTAAATAGACTTAACGAACTAATATAGTTCTAATAGCATTTTAAGCCACACATATTCAATAATATATAAACATAATCCCAATGATAGGGTTCACTAATTCGATTATGTTTATATATTATTGAATATGTGTGGCTTAAAATGCTATTTCTTGGTTTGCAAGTCAAATTCCTTCTTATATTTTTGCCAAGCTTACATTGACCGAGTCTCATGGTCATGATATGGCTTTTCCAAACTTAAGTGTAGTAAAAAGACTTCTTATGCATTTCATATACTTCAACATTGGTGCCACATATTCATATACTTAGGCCCTTTAAGATATCACGACTAAGACTTATTCCTATTTGCTAAAATCTGCATTTAATCTTATCCAACGTATAAACTCTCTTCCTTTATTTATGCATGGTAACTAAGTCTATATTTGACTTGGTCTCCTCTTGTTTTATGCACAATCTAATCACATCAATATAAACACTTTCAACGCTATATATATATATATAAAGTAATCACACACACATATATACATTCTATGTATATACTTCATCGACCCACATATTCCAATAAGAAACACATAAGAAGAACTCTCTCTTTTGATATAAAGATTCTATCATATAAACCCTAGTCAAAATACTCATAGAACAAGATCATAACCAGTAACAAAACATTCACAACCAAGATATAAGGTTACTTACTATTCACCCAAACTGACTTGACTCAACTTAGACCAACTACGATGTGTGTGTATGCTCAACTACATTCATCAGGGTTACCACACCAAGTTCTTCTCCTGAGTGATACTCCCCTTCTCTTCTGAAGGTTCGAGATTGTTCCCACATCCAACTTAGTACATCATAACAATAGTTCGCTGATAACAATACAATCATATGCATCATATATTTCATTGTCAGAATCATTATAAAATATCAATTTGAATTAAACATTCATTCATCAAATTCCATCAAGATTCATATAAAAGATAATCATAAATATATATATTAAAGCATTTTTAACCCATCAAGGTAAAAATAAATAGGTAATAACACAACGGAGTGTAACAACGTGGTAATGCTTTTGACTCTTTGAATTACGACGTCAATGATGCACTAGTGTTTGTTCTTCATAATTTGCAAAAACCATTCAATATTGAAACAAATGTGAGTTTCCTAAGGTGTTGTTTTATTGCAAGGAGCTAAGTTTATTTGTTATCATCCATATGTACTTTTTGAACTACTTGAGAATGTATTTTTTGAACTACTTGAGATTGCCCTATTTATGAGAGAAAAATGCCTGCACATCCCATTTATGAGAGAAAAATGTGTGCGTTCCCCATTTACAAGAGAAAAATATGCACCCTTTCATGCAATTAAGAAATGGAAACACAATTTGTTGGGCAAGGAAACACTTGTTCATACTAACAACAAATCTACTCAATATATACAAGCATAAAAGAAATTATAAAAAGAAAGGCACTACAAATGGATAGAGTTTCTTCAACAAATTAGTTGAATACAATAAAAGAAGTACAAATGTGTGTTTGGTATGTTGTCTGAGCCACCAAATTTCTAGTAAGTTTCACAACTTGAACCTTTGACAAAAGGAACATATAAGGAAGCATGTCAACAAAATGCAAATTTTGAGGAGATATGTCAAAAGTTGAAGACAAGAAGAATAGATGTTATAGACTAAATTGATTTCTACCTCAAGTTTAGACTACTCTGCAAGTTCAACTGTGTCAAAAGAAAAAATATTTATATTGATGAGAGAAACGCATATTTCCAAAATTTTGATCATTTTGGCAATGGTAAAACCATGCCTCATTTGTAGAAGTGTGTGTATTGGCCTAAAATGCAAATGGAAAACCAAATCAAGTAGAGGGTTAATGGTGTAAATTATGTTATACAAGCAAGAACATCATTAGGAAAGAAGGTTGTACTTGCCTCTAGTAGCAAGAACATCATTAGGAAAGAAGGTTGTACTTGCCTCTAGTAGACCATATGAAAGCATCTCTACAGATTTCATGTATTTAAGCATAGACATGATTATTCGTGTGTTGGTGTAATTGATTCAACAAAATGTGATTTAATTCCGGGCAAGCAGAAAACGAGGCATGAAGCAATTTTATTTTTTTCTAATATTTAGGTGCACTTTCTTTTGCGGAGGTATACAATGCCAACTAGCAGTTTTGCAGGTGATGGTTTCACATTTATCAAATTGCAGTTCGGAGTGTTAAGTGGTGGTTTTTCCATAAGTTATGATTCCGCCTTGTCTTATCTAGCAGTTTCATCATTGGGACATGAGCAGGCAAAATAGCATCAGTAAACAAGACAATCGTCTTAATCTCTTTTATTACCCAGATGAACGATTTCTTATGGATGGAATTACATGTATTTTGTTGTCAAATTTTGAATATAATACAGCTTTTCCGTTTTTCACATTTTTTCAGGTTCTTGCCCAACTTGCTAGTCAATCTTGACTCCTTGGCTTGGCGAATATTTGCCAAGTTTCTGTTCGAGTCATCCATTTCCTCGCATTCACAAAAATTAGAATCAACAAATAGTGCGTGATTGAAACAGCACAGATATATAATATACTAAGTAGTCTTTTACAAAGGCACGATACAAAAAGTAAGCTGCATAAAATTGGTAGGTCACAGGTCA
Source organism: Sequoia sempervirens (assembly GCA_007258455.2). NCBI lineage: Eukaryota > Viridiplantae > Streptophyta > Pinopsida > Cupressales > Cupressaceae > Sequoia > Sequoia sempervirens. The sequence goes on along the minus strand of VDFB02270651.1, from coordinate 50,580,317 downwards.
AACCAGTAATCGGTGTGAATTCAGGGCAGACAACACAAAATACCAATGCTACTGCTGGCTTTAAAGTCGCAAAGGATGCCTTTATAAGCTATACCTTTCTAGCACATGCTAGTGGATCCGCACCTGTTCCATTGGTTTGTAAATGTAACTTTCTTGAAATCAATTCTAGTCCATCAATTACAAATATGCTATATTTGAAGGCTGACAACATAATAGATGTTTTAGCATGTTCCGTTGGTCTGTTCAGAATCCAGATGGCACCTGTTCCATTAATGTTCACATAACTTAAAAAATTCCATGTCCAATTAATATATCAACTCAAATGCGATGACGGTTGTATCTTTGGCATCTCTGCTGGTTTCATCGTAGATGTATCTTTAGAAAGTCATGAATTTGACTTCATTGCAGAATTCTGGTCCAAATGTTATCAATAATATATCATATATGATGCTGAGGTTTAATTTTATGCAGATAAAGGTTTTCTCCTAAGGACATACCATCTTGAAGTTTTGACTTGTTAACCGCAGCACATCAAAAGAAGCTGGAAGAGGCCAACCCATTATGGCATCTTTTCACCAACACTGCTTATTCCAATATATTTTCTCTGACGAACTCCACAATCATTTCTCTTGTTACATCCCAGACATTAATTTACAACAACAATACTTATTACCAATCTATTAACTTTACTGAAATTTATTCTTAATGTATAGCCATAAGTTTCTAAAGTCCATGATTAAATAGAGTGTAGAGATTTTTGGATTGAAACTCTGTGCGATTTTTTGCATCAACGTTTCGGATTATGCTCCATAATCCAACATCAGGATGTTTTGCAGATAAAGAGAAGAAAATGTTGTAAGACTTATTCTTAAAGCATAATCGAAACATTACAAGACTCATTCTTAAAGCAATAAAACTTGTAATTGATTTGCAGAAGTTGACGTGTTCACTTGTCACTGCAATAATATATTAATCTTCTTGAGATTACAAACATTTGACTCATGAAATTTTACTTGTAACTTGCTTCGTAGACCATTCTTTATATGGCATTGCAGAAGTTTAATTTTCATAAATTCTAACTGATACAGTAATGTTCTTTTCTTTTAGTGGTAGTTTGATTTTTCTCACTTTGATTTCTGGTTTCCTCCTTTCAATACGTTATACACATGAAACTTATCATACTTCCTGAATATCTCAATGTTATTCACTATCCCAGCAATTGAAAATATTAACATGCAAAATCTTCAAGTTCCAATATAATGGAAAAAAAAAGTTTTAAGAGAAGTACAAAATAAGGTTTACAGACAAGATATTTTGTTTACTTGAACATATGATCTATCTTTCTAATCTCTGCAATGGTAATCAATCAAAAGTATTTCCACAAAATTGTTCCCATCATATATATTAGCATGATAATTAAATACAGTTACTTCAGAATAGAATTGGCAAGTTTTCTTCCCTATTTCTTCCCTACTTGTCTACCATTTCTCTGGATGAATCTGAGAAAATATTTCTTGGATGCTTTATAATTTAGGTTACCATCTGATGAAATTTATCCCCAGAATACCTACAATTTCTCTAGCCTGACCCGCTCAGAATCACAGTAGTACATCTCAAAGAAGCGTCTCAGAGCACCCTTGATTAACATCAGCCGTCCTCATCCTTTATGTACTTCTCTTGTACTGCTGCATTTGTAAACTAGGCTGTCAAGGGAGGCAATTCACTGCATTGGGATGGAAATATGATCTCAAATAAACAATAAGCATAAGTGTGCATGACATGATCAAAAAAAGGATATCTATAATAATCCCAATCTACAGGTCCAGCTGCGATTTTGCTGAATTCAACAACGTTGCCTTCAATGCCAGCAAACACATACCCATTTGCTTTATCGATCAATTTAACAAGATATCCAACACTCTCCTTGTCCTGCAAAAGTTTAAAAAAGAAAACTAAACATTCAGAGCAATGAAAGTAACTATATTGAAATTTAAACAAAAACAAAAAAAGTATTCAATGAAATTACACATAGGCAACCTACCTCCTGAAAAAGGAAACAACCTAAGCACTCAGGACAACGGATGTAGCTACATTGAAATTTAAACAAAAAGCAATCTGTATCCAATGTAATTTAACAATTATGACAACCTACTCTTAACAGTTAACCCGTGATCACATGAACTCGCACATACAACATTATACACACATTGGTACTCAGGTACATACCTGGATGTCCAATGGTGTAAAACTAACTAAAGAAAAGTCTTCCACCACCTCACAGAGTGCCTTGGTCAGTTTTCTGCCATAAAAAGTAACACTAAGTTTCACTGCCAAAAATAACTGCTAATGGACCTTAGCAATGCTAACGTTATAAATTATTACATGTAAGAAGTTTATAACCTGTATTTGGAAGAACAGGGATCCTCATCAAGATGACACTGTAAGTAAGATAAATCCTGCACATCTGTGTAGAACTCTAAATTGAAAGCTGCACCAAATAATGCTCTTTCAGTACCATGTTGAGAGCATGTAAATAACAACACAAATATCATTTAGGGTTATTTCATAAAGCACTTGCCAAACAAACATCATGAATACAGTTTTTCTATATGGCTTCTGAACACAGATATAATGATGAAATAAATTGATTTTAATTTTGAAGTTGAACAAAGCCAAAGCTCTCCATTATGATGAATACAAGTTCCACTTGCACCCATAACCTTTCTCCCAATTTTATCATATATAATGGACCATGACCATACTGCTCAAACAAAGAAAGGATATGTTTAATACCAAGCTTGCCATAACTTTCAATAAGATCCATCTTTGACAACACATTAATATGTGGCAGTTCCAAATGTAACATTGTTGTCAAGGAGAGCAGTAAGGCACTAATGTATTTCCCAGGATCACTGCATAGATGAGCATCAATTAAGTGTACAGCTGCAAGCTGCATAGACAAGAGCCTGTGTAAGCCAATAAGGAAACGCATCTAGAAGTTGTCCTGTTATTTATTTCCAGCATTGAAATCTTGTTATAGATGTTGCTGACAATGAACTAAGAAATTAAAGTTTCAGCAACAGATCTTAAGACTAGCCCCTCTACAATATGGCAATAAATTTCGTATATAAATAACCTATTACTTAGGCCTCAACTACACATACCCTTAAGTCCATTTTTTTTGTCAATCCAAGGATGACATTCTTGGCATTTGAATGAAGAGTGAATAGCTCAACCTGCCCAGGAAAGTCGAAGAGAAAATAGTGATCTGCAAATATGTAACAAAGAATACAGATCACAGTGATCATGAATATAGTACCCTAATATGTCAATCTGAGTGCCACAATTTAATAAGTCATTTAGTGGAACAGAAACACAAACTGAAAGATTAATCTAATCTTCTGAGCAACAATCATTGATTAAAAAGAAAAAGAAAATCACAACCTTTTTATGTGAAGCATGGACAGCAGCAACTAAGCTGTAGAACATACAGATATTGTCCATTTTATGTCTCAGGCGAAAACAGAAGTCAAGAATTGCTTCTTGGAAGACCAAAGACCAGAGCAAGTAGGCAGGGATGCTAACTACCTTGCATATTGTACATGGCTAAAGGTCCTCTCAATCATATAAGATTCAAGAAAGCTTTTTGCAGATTTTCACTATTACGTCATTAATTAAACTATTGAAGACAAGATGCAATATAAACATTGGATTAAAATAACGATTAATTTTGAATTTGAATTATTCTGAGCAAAAGATGAGATTCCTTGAAATTAGATTTAATTTTATGGAATATTTCAAATCCTATAAAAATGACTTTAGGATAATTAACCAATAGAAAAAGAGCTATATACATCCATACGTCAACATGAATATTATATGAGCTCCTGATTTATAAAGGTAACTTATTATACTACTTGCCAGCACCATAAAACTCTGCCATTTGAGTGAAAAATATATGGCTACAGTAGATTCAGTAAATATCATACTAGCCAACACTGTGAAACTCTGCCATTCGATTTAACTTTATATATTGTAATAATTTGTATTTATTTTTAAATGTTAGATTGGAACTGACAGACCTTCCCACCATAAACAACAAAATATACTGAAACCCTATACGGCTATGTTTTGACAGGATTAAAGAAACATTGGAGAGGAGAGAAAGCAAAAACACCTCAAGACATACGTTCAACATGCAAATCTTCCCAAAAAGCTGCATATAAACTAAACGTAATCAAATTCTTCATATGTTAGTATTATGCACTCCCATTTGGAGAGGAGCAAATCAAGAAATATACCATGTTTAAATTTCACTCACCCTTTGCAAGAGGCTCCAGTTTTGACTGCAACCAGTCCATGTTCTTCTCCAGGTAATCCATGCAGTAAACCAGGCCTTGCTCACACAAAAACAGATGCTAATGAATGTCGGCGTCCTATCTCAAATTCTCAAGACATAAACCTTTACTTTATATCTCCAAAAAAATGGTTTCTTTAGTAAGAGAAAGATCTCAATATTAGTAAAAAGTCAGGTGGCATGCTTTATCTAGTGCATGCCTCTTTTCTAACAACTCTACCTCCATTAGGACCAAGCCCATGCTCAGCCATAACATCCTCAAGCTTGATTAGATCCTCAATATTTACAGCACATTCACAGCTAACATATGTTAAGGAGACATTGGTAATTTCAGCAGTATCTGTGATTCAAACCAAAGAAATAAACCTCATTCCTAGTATTTACAAAACTGAGACCTGCAGAGTGGATGAATTGAAACAATTGTAGCCATATTCAACTGAAAAAGCGGAAAAAACAGGGACTAGATATGCATATGTGCTTATTCATGTGTGGTTGTCCATGGGGCTGTTTGTTCATCTCATGCTCAAAGGATAATATTATATTAATATCATTTAAATAGGTTTATCGAACAAGCTTATTGTATTGAAAATTAGAAAGGAAACTTCTGGCAAGTAACATATCAATATTTAATCTTTTAGCTTTTATTTCCTATTAAAATGATGGTCAAACAGTTTCTCACTAACCATATCCAATCCCATTTACTCCGAAAATCAAAAGGTGAAGAAAATGATACTATTTTCACTAACCTCTTTGCTACCATGATATAAATCTTGGGAGGAGAATGAAATGCAGCCATATCTATTAAAAGAAAAAGGAGGATACGGCAAGGCATCATTTGCTGGATCCAAGTTGACAAATGCTACCTTCCTGTAAGAAGAATCAGCAAATTTCTAGTAACATCAAATACCTGAATCCCATAGGATATAACCATATAAATGAAATTTATATAAATTTAAATTTAATGGCATTCAATTCTAATTTCTATTCCAGAGCTTGAAATGTGATACCTAAAATAAGTTATAAGCGCAATTCCTTATTTTGCTGAGAAAAAGTTCTCTTTTTAGTATTTTATGATAGTGGATGAAAGTTCAGACAAAGTTACAAATTTGCTCCACAAGAGAACTGTTAGATTTTATGATCAGATATAAAAATCAGAATTTAATTCAAAATCAGACACAATAACACAGCATATACCCTGGGAAAACCCTCCTCTTGAGGGAGAAAAACCCAGCAACAATATATCACTTATATATTGAATATAGAACAAATGTCTTCTTTACAATGAGGCCAATTATGAGGCCAAGTAATCGCACCACAATCTGATGCTAACACAGAATTAATATAATGCTTCTTGTTGATAATAAACTCAACCTCCTTCAATGCTATGAGCTGCCTTCTTCAATATATCGATCTGCCCCTGAAGTAAATCGCACTTGAAACTCACAACCAATGCAATGAATGAATTCGCACAAATGATAATCGATGTGTTACAATGAGGAAGCATCGAATATATATACACATGATGAGGAAAGATCGCGCCCTTTCAAAGCAAGGAGGTCGGCCTCAAATAAGATGTGACTCTTCAAGAAGGTGGCGGATGAACATAAGTCGGCCCAAAGCATTTAATTAAATATTAAATAATGTTTCAAGTGAGGCGCCTCCTCATAATCGATGACATTATAAATTAAATAGCCGAAGGCTATAATTTAATTTATCTTCAAATGCCAATGAGATCGGGCTGGAAGAGAGACCCGACGCTGTAATATCATCAACAAGAACATCTGTAATACTATGTTATAAGTGTAATTTCTTATTTTGCTCAGAAAAAGTTCTCTTTTTAGTTTTTTATGATAGTCGATGAAAGTTCAGACAAAGTTCAAATTTGCTCCACAAGAGTACATCTGTAATACTACGAAGTAAAAAGGATCATGGAACAAACCATTGCTAGCAATTTCAGTATCTGGTGCAAGTAATTATCAATAAAATCTATTGTAAACACAAAGAATGAACCCAAATCCAGCAAATACACCCATTTCCTTGAATTGGTTAAGTTTTGAGCTGGCCAAGATGCTTCTGGATCAGTTGGACTTGTTCTGCAAGATGATCTAATTCTAAGCATCCTACTCCCTCTGATATTATTGCAATTGTTGTGCAAGAGGCTAACTCTGTATGGAGGGTCACTTTTTATATAATGTACACCTGAAAAAATAAGGTTGGAATACTTCTATAATAGAGCAGGAAGGGCAATTCTCAGGACACGAGTGACCTACATGTTGGCAAAAGTGACTGTGTGGTAGACAAGCAATCATTAAAAATCATCAATTTGCTCAGTATTCATTCAGTTATATTTTGCTTCTTTCACTTGTAGATGTATTGCTGCCAAAAAATCTCCTTTCTGATGCTACAAACTTGATATTGATATGCCGATTGAAGGCAGCTATAGCTTGACTGCACACTGAGTAGAGAAAAGTGGATACATTGTAAACATTTTATCTGCCTCAGGTGGTTTCCGAATTCTGGAGATAACAGAGGATTGCAGCTGCAAAATAGAATCCACTAAGTTGACTGCAAAACTACCAGAATTGCATATTTTTTTCCTCAATATAGGATTCCATAGCAACACTTCAGTTCATCAGGTACATAAAGATGAAAGCAATCAACTGCATTTCATGTTGGCTAGTTGGAGGAATATGTTCAATACGAAAGGAAAAAGAGAGATCTTAAAATTACAAAGCTGATAGAATGTCAAAACAAATATAGATGGTGGAATTCTGATATATTAATTGGAACTTGGGACCAATAAAGAAAAAACAATCAAATTAGGATATCCTTTGCTAAAGCACTCCATATTGAGTGTAGGTGCAAAAAGAATTGAAATTATGTTCGTTCACTGAGCAATAAATAGCCAGTCAATAGGTGACTACCATATTAAACCAATGATCAGTGAATGATTAGTGGCATTGAATATGATTAGATATGACACAAGTAAATGGTTTCTAAGATTTTGGACCCTTGCTTTTAATTGTAAATAGCTCCATTACAGTTGGTGTTGTTAAATTTTAATGATCAGATTGTATGCACAGAAATTAATTCAAATCAGACACAACAACGCAGCAGATACCCTGGGAAAACCCTCCTCTTGAGGGAGAAAAACCCAGCACCAATATATCTCTTATATATATAAATCTTGAAGAGAACACTTGTACAATTTAGGCCAATGAGAGAGGCCAGAATAAGTATCAATGAATGATAGAATCACAGATTCTATTATATCAATCTGCTATTTCAGAACTGAGAACTTCAACAATGATCCCACTTTACATATGATAACTTCACACTGCTCCTTCTAATGGATTCGCACTTGATATAAGACAATGATCGAACTGAACTGAATGAGTGAATGGAACGAACTTAATGAATATATATACAAGAGAGGGAGAGAGAGACGCATCCTTTCATTTAATCTCAAGGTCGGCCTCCAAGAAGAATCGCGTCCAAAGGAAGTGGGTCGGCTTCATAAGAACTCGTGCCTTTTCTTTAAAAACAAAACCGTGCCTCTTCATAATGTAGGCTTAACATATAATTAGCACCTTATAAATATACGTGCCTCTTCAAGATAAACATCTCATATAAATTAAATAGCATTAAGCTATTATTTAATTTTATTTCAAATGATGATATCGCTGGAATAATACTCCTGACGTTGCATGATATCATTAACACTCCCTCTCAGCTAGGGAGTAGACTTCCAGCTGCACAGGACATATCACCTCAACGTGATGTCCATCACATTGGCTATAACCAAATGTGAAAAGAAGAATATCACCTCATCGTGATATTAGATATCGCCTCAACACGATATCAACCATAATGGCTACAACCATACTATGGTAAGTACAAGTGTTCATCACTTGCGTGATGTTGTCACCTCAACGTGACTTTCACCATGACTCTCTCAGAGGGTGAAACACAAGTACGAGATATGTCATGGAGTCACACACATGACATCCACCATGACTCAGCTCAGAGGGTGGAAACAAGGGCTTTCACCTCAAATTCCTCTGTCTCAGAGGAAAATGTATTAACAAGGGTTTGCACCTCAAATTCCTCCGTCTCAGAGGAAAATGCATTAACAAGGGATTTCACCTCGAACTTCTCTCAAAGAAAAACTCGTTATCAAGGGATTTCACCTCGAACTTCTCTCAAAGAAGAACTCATTATCAAGGATCACTGATACTGATTATCACAATGAATGATAGTAGGCTCCATTGATTGTCCGACAATCCTGCAAGGAGCTTACGAAGCCACACTGCTTCTCGAGCTGCCACACAAGCTGCAATAAACTCGGCCTCTGTTGTACTCAGTGCCACTGAAGACTGCTTCCTGCTACACCAGGAAGTCATTGCAGACCTCAACTGAAACAACATCCAGAGGTGCTCTTCCGGTCGGCAACACAACCATCTTCTTTAGGTTCAATAGGCTCCCTCTGAATCTTTAAGTACTTGCATCAACCTTCTGACCTCATCGTCCAAGATTGCCTGTAATGCTTGCCTTAGATAAATGTTTTCCAGTGCACACCTCTGGTACTGTAGAGAGTTCAAGGTAGACCTCCTCAACCTCATAGCAGATCACTCTATTCTGAATAGGTTTGCGGAGCTACCAATATCAAATCTAGATGACAGTCTTTGAGCAATTTTGATCTCAGCAGCTGAAGGGATCCTCTAAGGATTTAGCACCTAGCCTTGCAATACAATAATCTTCACTTCTTCTCAGTGAGTTACAAAACTCCCTCTTGATCCTTGCTTCAGAGATTGCAAAGAAGACTTCTGGAAGTGAACTCCCTCTAACCACCAGCTCAGTTCCATGGTTGCAAGTTGTGACTTCACGCTTGATCATTTCTTTGGTTGGCATGATTTCCTCATAAGATGCCTCAAGCTTTTCATCACTAAGCAATCTCTCATCACCTTCCTGCTTCTAGCTATTCACAAAGCATTTTAGAGAGATTACTAACAGTTTATAACTATCCAAAGAAATATCAAGACTAGAATCATACAAGGTTTACTATCTCAGGTTATAGCATGAACACATAAGAATTTATGAATAATATTAAAACATGAATAAATAAATCAGCCTAAAGAGAAATATATCAAAAGATCAGAAAGAAGGGCTAAAGAAACTTATCTTTATATAATTTTGATATAACTCTTTCTTCCATCTTTTACTCCTCTCGAGAGTGCCAAACTCAGCACAACAAAAAAAACAATTTGCACAACTACAGATTTCTTGAATGCATTATACGGTTAGCATGTAGAACCAACTCTCTCCAAGAGTTCAAGGCTCTATCACAGATCATGCATTAGAGAATGATATCGATGTGACCAATCACCATCGAACTTTCAATTCTCTTTTTATTTTAGAGTCACACTCAGAAATTTTCACAACCAACATGAAAAGACTAGCAATAAATGAAGTCTTCAAAGGATCTTACGCTAGTGAACACAATTCAAGAGAAACCACTATCTCTCTTTACTAATTACAAGATCCAAGTAAAAGATATAACTTAACAAACAAAGAATACTTATCTCTTTAAATGTTCTGATGGATGCAAGATATGCTGCTCTTGAGCACAGAACAACACACAACTTTCACGGCTTGAACACAGGCCCATGACTTAGAATAGAAATTCCCTAGAATCCTTCTGAGGAGAGAACTTATTCATATCCGCAAATGAAGCATGCTGATTAGGCCTGGTTGGGCAATCCTTTGCATAGTGACCAAACTTGTCACAACGAAAGCATTGGACTTGGGAGAGGTCCCACTTCTTCTTGAATGCGGGAGCACCATCTGACCCTTTATCTCTATTCCTCTTGAAGTATCCTTTCTTTCCTCTTTTTCCTTTCTTCTCTGATGATTGAGCGGAAAGAACATGAATGTCTTCATTTGTAGAGCTTCGACCAATACCTCTCGCAGCCAACCTAGACTCTTCTTGAATACAGTCCGCCCTCAAACGATCAAACTTGGGAGGTTTCGATCTCGCGCTGATTCCTTGAATGTAAGACTCCCAAGATGAAGGAAGACCATTAAGAGCCAACATGGTCAAATCCTTGTCATCAACAATATGACCAATGGTAGAAAGCTGATCTCTCAAACTGGAAATCTTCATGAAGTAGGTGATGACAAATTCTCCTTCTGCCATCTTAACATGATGAAGTTGTTGCTTCAAGGCAAGTGCCCGGCTGGTGTTGTTGATTTCGTACATTTCCTCCAATGTCTTGAACATCTCCCTTGCAGTCTTCAACTTGGAGACAATTGGAACAATGTGATCCTTGACGGAATCAACCAACAACTTCTTCGCCTTGATGTCTTTCTTCTTCCATTGCAACTTCTCTTCTTCCTCTTTAGGTTCGGGAACTTTGGTCTCCACAAACTCTGCCAAATCATTCTCCTCCAATGTGAGCATGATTCTAAACCTCCATGAAGTGTAGTTTGACGCTCCCTCAAGTCTATCTTCGATCTTCAATCCGTTCACCATCTTGATTGATGTAGAGATAGACAAAGAATTAAGATGAAGAGAAAAGAGTATCGCTGTAAATCTGATCACGATCTTCTCAAACCCGCTCTGATACCATGTTAAATTTTAATGATCAGATTGTATGCACAGAAATTAATTCAAATCAGACACAACAACACAGCAGATACCTTGGGAAAACCCTCCTCTTGAGGGAGAAAAACCCAGCACCAATATATCTCTTATATATATAAATCTTGAAGAGAACACTTGTACAATTTAGGCCAATGAGAGAGGCCAGAATAAGTATCAATGAATGATAGAATCACAGATTCTATTATATCAATCTGCTATTTCAGAACTGAGAACTTCAACAATGATCCCACTTTACATATGATAACTTCACACTGCTCCTTCTAATGGATTCGCACTTGATATAAGACAATGATCGAACTGAACTGAATGAGTGAATGGAACGAACTTAATGAATATATATACAAGAGAGGGAGAGAGAGACGCATCCTTTCATTTAATCTCAAGGTCGGCCTCCAAGAAGAATCGCGTCCAAAGGAAGTGGGTCGGCTTCATAAGAACTCGTGCCTTTTCTTTAAAAACAAAACCGTGCCTCTTCATAATGTAGGCTTAACATATAATTAGCACCTTATAAATATACGTGCCTCTTCAAGATAAACATCTCATATAAATTAAATAACATTAAGCTATTATTTAATTTTATTTCAAATGATGATATCGCTGGAATAATACTCCTGACGCTGCATGATATCATTAACAGGTGTGGCAGATCTTCAACTTCTGGATGTGCAGATTGAATATGCCAGTTAATAATTGTTTCTGCTCAGTTCAAAAGAGACTGCCCATACAGAAAAGGACTTTTAAGCCCTGACTATTTATTTAACACATGTCATGAGCAGTCAAGAGCAGCATGGTTATCCCTAGGGTTTACTAAATTAATTGTCATCCTAAAACTTATAACATCAGAAAGTCATAGATTTGAAGTTAAATTATTAAAAATGCAATAGTGGATTATGCAAAGCCTTAATCCTAGATTAACTTGAGGAGTTCATTTTGGAGGTTCACAGCATCAACTATCTTGCAGTTGCAGGATGGCCTGTTAAAGAGGAACATTTAATGGAGGAGGTCGACAGGCCATATCTCTACTCTTATGCATTACTGATTACAGTCATTCTTGAGTGATATTAATTAAAATTTTGCCAATAGACTGTTTTTCTTTTTCATATTTTGATCATTGATATCAGATCTCTCAAGATAGAAACCTGCCGGTGCTAACCAAGGCCACAACAGACATTGGGAGCAATAGTGATTTTGCTTTCTTCTCAGTTCACAACTTCATCTTTTAATTTTATTTTGGAGGGTTGGGGGAAAAAATGGTGTTAGATGTGCCCAAACGATGGGTCCCACTACCATCCCAAGTTGGCCATCCACCTAGGACCACCTACTTGCTGGCCTTTGCAACCATTCAAGCAAAAAGCCTCCAATGGCCACCAACACCGGCCCAAAGCAAACATTATAGCTATGGTTTACCATGGAAGTACTCTCTACATGATAGATCATAACCTGTAATCTAGAGCCATCAGCACAATCAAAGTGTAGTAGCTGCCTAAAACTTGAGCTCCAGATAGGGAGCTATATGCCCAAAGAGATGTTCTATGTGACTGACATTCGTGGGGTTGATGTTGATTTGAGAATCTAATGGTTGTGCTACAATTTATTTCATGCCATATACCGCAATTTACAAAGAAATTGTTATCCTTCTAACACAGAATGGTCAGAACATATTACTAGAGAGAAGCTCTCTTCCGAATACTCAGACTATTGATTCCAAACATCTTAGGAAAGGCTATTCTACCTTCATGGCCCAAATTTACTGTATGGAGTTGTTTTCAATCAAACTTTACTGAACAAGGCATATCCACCTTTTTGTTAGGATTAAGGTTTCCAACATCTTTATCAAGGCATCTCTAGGTGCCTAAGATGTTTTTGGTGTAATAATTTTCCACCTATAGTTTGTAAATGCATTCGTAAGGGATGAAAGGGTTCACTGAGAAAAAAAATTAATTATTTGTATCTAATTAACTCCTCAAATGGGGCACTTGGAAAGGAGTGTCCATTGGTGTTCATGAAGGTGACTCTTTGTTTTGGAGGGAAAGTCTTTTGGACACCATGTTTGATGACTCCTATGCTTATGAGGGAGAATCCAAGAGATAGGGCGTTTGGGTTTTGCAAGAAGGTTTTTGGCTATCCTCTTGTTGTGGAAACTATCTATTGGTTTCCCTCCTCCCATAACTTTATAAATTGGAGCCTTGGGGTGAAGGTTTAATTATATATATTGAATTTTCACAAGTTCATAGGAGTTGTCAAGTTGAAAACAAAGGAAGGAAAAAAGAAGTGTGTTGTATTCTAATCTTGCTTTTGAAGATAATACATACTTGGCCTCTCTTCTTGGTGTAGTTTTTCTCGGCAAGGGTTCCTCCGTGTTAAATTTATGTTATGATGTTTTCATGTAATTTGCTGATTTATTTCATTAAACTTGATATGATGTTTTACATTTAAGGTTGAATGGATTTTCATGAGTAAAAGAACTTATGTTCAGATTTGTAAAACTCATTTTCAGATTTCCATCTAGAAGTTGTTTACTTTTTATTCCCAACGTTTGGTATTAGAGCTTGGTCAACTTTGGTTCCTCTAGGTGGAAAGATTTTTTGGGCTGCAGTGGGAGTTCTAGTAATTTTGTTTTGTAGATTTGTGTATGGAAGCCATGGTTTCATCTACATCATAGTTAGATATTGAGAAGTTCAATGGAACTAATTATGAGTTGTGGAAGCTAAAGATATAGGATCTCCTAGAAGAGAGAGATCAATGGATAGTGACAATAAAGGAATCTAAGCCTGAAAGTATTGCCCAAGACTTGTGGGACAATATGAATAAGAATGCATGGAGGACAATTTAACTTTTCCTTGCAAGTTTTGTCCTATTATATGTAGCAGAAGATTCCATTGCTTATTCCCTATGGAAAAGGTTGGGTGAGATTTATCAATCTAAAAGTCTTGTGAATAAATTATATTTGAAAAGCAAGTTGTTTTCTCTAAAAATGAAGGAAGGTGAATCAATAGTTGAGCATTTAAATTCATTTAATTTGATTTTGAGTTAATTAGCCTTTGTAGATGTAAAGACATAAGAGGATGATAAATGTATTACGTTTCTATGTTCTTTGACTAAGTTATGGGAAAGTATGTGTAATTGTAATCAAATCTTATCAGATTGTATCCTAAAAGAACCTATGGAAATTCTAAGTTTGAAATTTTGTTCTAGAATTCTAAGTCAGATTTATTTGTTTGTATCAAATGTGCTGATTGCAGAACATTTATCGATTTCAATGTCTTGCAAATAAGGGAATGAAGTCCCTTTTATATGAGGAAGACACGCCTCAAGGAGAGATGCGTCTCATGAGAGGACTTGTCCGCTCATGGGACGTGTCCCTTGAGCGGCGGGCTTCCTTAACAACCGAAGCCATTTGGTGTTATCAAAGACTAAGATGCGTGGTTTAACAATCATCTAATAGAATTCCGATTTATTCAATTGCGAATTTTGATCATCATCTGAAATTCGAATAACTTATTTGATGGTTTTATATTTTAAAACAGTTTGGTTAAATATAAATGATGATGATGCATGAATGCAATCATTATTTATATCTGACCGAAGCTATCTTAAATCAACACTCCCTCTTAGCTAGGGAAGATATCCAAATAAAATAAGTGGAGATATCACCTTCACACGTGATATCAAAGATATGATATGTTTTCATAAGATTGTCAAGTCACATGACATTCTTCATAATCACATCTTCATTATGGTATGTGCACTGACATCAAGTCACATGATGTCTACCATAATAATTCATGGCATATCCATAGATGTATATAGATATCCACCATGATTATCTCTTAAGGATCACAATGATCTTCAAAAGACATCAAGTCCCATGATATCCATCAAAGTGTCCAAGAGATACTATCATGACATGTCCACAGATATCAAGTCACATGATATCTATCATGATAGTTCAACTCAACATTGTAGAGTCGTCACTTTACAATGTCACATACAAGTGTTTATTATTAGAAAGATCGTCACCTTTCAATAATGTCATGGAGTCACACACATGACAAAAGAGTTTACGCATTAAACAACTTTAAATATATTAGTACAACTTCTAAACAATTTTGAATTTCAAACATAATATCAAATTACATTTCAATCATACCAAGCTTCTTCCTGAAGTGTTCAACTTTGATTCGGGAGAGAGGTTTGGTGAGAATGTCTACTGTTTGATCATTTGTACTAATATACTCCAACTGGATCACATTCTTTTCTACCATGTCTCTTACATAATGGTAGGGGATCTCAATGTGCTTAGATCTATCATGGAATACTGGATTTACAGAGAGTTTGATGCAACTCTGATTATCACAATGAATGATAGTAGGATTCAAGGGCTCACCAAAGAGTCCCACAAGCAATTTCCGAGCCATACTGCTTCTCTTGCCCCCATAGAGGCTGCAATGTATTCAGCTTCTGTCAAGCTTTGAGCTACGAAGACTGTTTTCTGCAGATCCAAGAGATCATAGCCGATCCCAAACTGAAGCAACATCCTGATACTTTTTGATCGGTTACACTTCCAGCCCAATCTGAATTAGAGTATCCATGTAGATCTAGTTGATTATTTTTGTAAAGAAGACCATATCCAATAGTGCCTTGAAGATATCTCAATATATGTTTCACAGCCATAAGGTGAATTTCCTTTGGCTCACACATGAACTGGCTTAGAGCATTCACTGCATAGCAAATATCAGGTCTGGTGTTAACCAGGTACATCAACGATCCAATCATTTGTCTATATAGAGTGGTATCTGCACACTTAGATTCTGCTGCTGCTTCTTTTGGTTTGTGAAGGTTGGTTTCCATAGGTGTAGACATGGGTCTACAATCCAACATTCCAAACCTCTTCAGAATATCAATAGTATACTTCCCTTGGTTTAGTATGATGCCATCTGATTTCTGCCATACTTCTAAACCTAGGAAGTAGTGTAAGATGCCCAAGTCTTTCATGTCAAACTCTGAAGTTAGATCCTTCTTTCCTTGAGCAATGAGGTGATCTTCTCCTGTTATCAGCAGGTCATCAACATATAAAATAATTATTAACATATCACCTTTGATTACCTTAAAGTAAAGATTTGGGTCTGCATCATTCTTGGAGAATCCTAGTCCCAAGAGGTAGCTGTCAATTATTTCATACCAGGCCCTGGGTGCCTGTTTAAGTCCATATAGTGCTTTCTTTAGTCTCCATACATGTGAGTCAGGTTTATGTATCACAAAACCTTCAGGCTGTTCTAGATAGACTTCCTCTTCAATGGTTCCATTTAGAAAGGCAGTTTTCACATCCATTTGATGGATCTTCCAGCCTTTAGCTGCTGCAATGGCTATCACTGCTCTCACAGATGTGTAACGAGCAACAGGTGCAAATGTTTCTTCATAATCAATGCCTTCCTTCTGTGAAAAAACTCTTGCTACAAAACGTGCCTTATGTTTTTCTATACTGCCATCAGCAGCATGTTTGATTTTGAAGAGCCATCTAGAAGAGACAACAGATTTCTCTTTTGGTCTAGGCACAATATCCCAGACATCATTCTTTAGAATGGACTGATACTCTTCCGTCATAGCGTCCTTCCATACTTGATGTCTGAAGGCTTCTGAACCATTGGTGGGTTCTAAATTTATGATGTCATTCATTAGAGCAACATAGCTTGAGAACCGTTTGGGTCTTTTACTCTCCCTAAATGTTCCTTTGGGTGTTGCATGATTCTCAGCTTCTTTGATCATCTTTCTGGCCCAAAGTGGCCTCTTCTTGCTGTTGTCATTTGCATTCTCATCTGAAGTAGATTGAAGTTCATTTGGCATTTCCTCAGGATACTCCCTCTGAATCTCAGGAGTAGGTTCCACTTCTAATACCCTAGGGGAATAATTTTCTATCTCACTAGAACTTCTTGCCCTTTTGAATGCAATGTCTTCTTCAAAGATGACATCTCTGCTCAATTCAATTTGATTCTGCCCGGGTATGAATATCCTGTAGGCCTTGGAGGTTTCACTATATCCCATAAATATCCCTTTCTTTCCGGAAGGTTCTAGTTTGAATCTCTTCTCCTTGGGCACATGAATATAGACGGGGCAACCAAAAATCCTAAAGTGACTAATATCAGGTTTTAGACCAGTAAATGCTTCTTCAGGAGTTTTGTTATCTAGGTGAGAATGAGGACATCTATTTTGGATGAAGACAGCAGTTCTAGAGGCTTCTGCCCAGAATGAGGTTTCAATGTTCTGGTCAAGCAACATTGCTTTTGCAGCTTCTACAATGGTTCTATTTTTCCTTTCAACAACCCCATTTTGTTGAGGGTTGTAGGCTACTGTAAACTCCCTCTTAATCCCAGCATTCATGCAGAATTCCTTAAAGATTTCAGAGGTGTATTCTTTCCCATTGTTTGTCCTTAAGATTTTTATTTTCTTCCCAGAGAAGTTTTCAGTAAGAGCTTTGAACTCCTTGAACCTTGTAAGGATTTCTATTTACTCTTTACACTTAAGAAAGTAAATCCAGGTCTTCCTAGAGAAGTGATCTATAAATATGACATAGTATAGGAAGCCTGCCTTGGAGGGAACAGACATGGGTCCACATAAATCAGAGTGAGCTAATTCTAATACATTTTGGGTTTTGCTCAAGCTATTGTGAAAGGATCCCTTTGTATTCTTTCCTAGGGCACAACCTTTACAAGTTCCTTCATGAGTAGGGTTTAACTTAGGTAATCCTGTTACAAGTTTTTCCATGGAAGGTAGGGCACGGAAATGAAGGTGTCCTAATCTTCTATGCCAAATTTCATTTGAATCAGAAGTATCAAGGGTAAGGGCTTGCTTGACTTCAGTGCAAAGTTTATAAAGATAACCTTGTCTTACACCTATGTTTAGAGCTTTCTTTATAGTTGAGTTCTTAGGCCATGTCAGAACTTTCCCATCCATAAAGGTAACCCTATATCCATTGTCTTCAAGAGTAGAGATGGATATTAGATTCCTCTTTATTCCAGGTACGAATAAAACTCCAGTGAGTTGAAGGGAGAGACCAGATTTCAATATGATGGAACAAGTTCCAACCCCTTTTACTTGATGTGTAGAATCATCCCCAATTGTTACTTCTTCATCAGACTCTTCAGTCATAGTGTCTAAGTGTTCTCTAAACCCTATGATGTGCCTCGAAGAACCACTATCAATCACCCAGTTGTTGATATTGTTAGATACTTGACTTGATAAGGCTGAATAGAATACAAATTTCTCATAATCATGGTCTGAATTTTGGTTTCCTACTTTAGCAAATGATGCTTGTTGTTTTGATCTGTCAGGGCACTTCATTGCATAGTGCCCATATTGATCACATCTAAAACATTGTACTTGAGAGATGTCTTTCTTCCTTTTGAATGATCCTTTTCCATGGGAATTTCTCTTTCTCTTAGATGATCCTTTCCCGTAAGAGTTTTTCTTACCCCTTTTATTAGATGATGTGTTGAGCACTTGAATGTCCTCATCTATAGATTTTTGTTTGTTTTCTTTTGTTGAGAGTCTTGTTTCCTCTTGAAGGCAGTCTGTTCTTAGCCTATCAAAGTTGGGGAGTTCAGATCTTGCACTTATTCCTTGAACAAATGGCTCCCATGAGTTTGGTAGGCCTCCTAGTGCAATTAGTGTTAACTCTTTGCTATCAATTTGATATCCAATTGTAGATAATTGATCCCTTAGTTCAATGATCCTCATGAAGTATGCATTAATAGTTTCTCCTTTGTTTATTTGGACATTGTTGATTTGTCTCTTTAATGCAAGAGTCCTACTGGTGTTGTTTATCTCATAGGTGCTCTCAAGGGATTTGAACATTAGATATGCAGTTTCATGTTTTGCTAGAATAGGTACTATGTGGTCCCTAACTGCATCTACTAAGATTTTCATGGCCTTTTCATTATTCTCAATCCATTGAGTTTTCTCAGGATCATTCTCTGGTTCCCTCTTGTTTTCTCTCACAAATGAGTCTAACTTATTTTCTTTGAGAATCATCATGATTCTGAATTTCCATGAGGTGAAGTTGTTTGCTCCCTCAAGACGATCTTCAAATCTGATCACACTTGACATTATGAAGAATGAGATGTGAATTCGATTTTTCAAAAATACGAATTTTTTCTAAGAAATCTGATATCTAGATTTGATTTGGATTCACTCAACTTGGCTCTGATACCATGTAATTGTAATCAAATCTTATCAGATTGTATCCTAAAATAACCTATGGAAATTCTAAGTTTGAAATTCTGTTCTAGAATTCTAAGTCAGATTTATTTGTTTGTATCAAATGTGTTGATTGCAGAACATTTATCGATTTCAATGTCTTGCAAATAAGGGAATGAAGTCCCTTTTATATGAGGAAGACACGCCTCAAGGAGAGACGCGTCTCATGAGAGGACTTGTCCGCTCATGGGACGTGTCCCTTGAGCGCGTGGGCTTCCTTAACAATCGAAGCCATTCGGTGTTATCAAAGACTAAGATGCGTGGTTTAACAATCATCTAATAGAATTCCAATTTATTCAATTGCGAATTTTGATCATCATCTGAAATTCGAATAACTTATTTGATGGTTTTATATTTTACAACAGTTTGGTTAAATATAAATGATGATGATGCATGAATGCAATCATCATTTATATCTGACCGAAGCTATCTTAAATCAACAGTATGATTTTCATTAGTAGTGCTAATTATCAAATCCCAAGTTGGATGCCCTTGTTGCAACTTTGCTGAAAAAGGAAATGAGGAAGAAAGCCATTGTGGATAGCTCTAAGGGTGCTCTTCATGTCAGGGGAAGGTCCAAAAAAGAGGAGGATATAAGGGAGACCAAATAAAGAGAGGTCTAAGTCTTGAGGCCAATCTAATACTCCTAGAAAGAACAAAATGAAGTGTTGGAATTGCAATAAAAGGGGACATGTGAAAAAGAAAAGCAGAAATAAGAAGAAACAATGGGATTCCTCCACAAAAAATTACTCGAAATCAATGAAGCCTTATTTCTTTCTTGCAATATTATGTCAAATGAACATTGGTTGCTTGACTCGGGATGCTGGTATCACATGACTCCACATAAGGAGTGGTTCTCCTCATATCAAGAATTTGATGGTGGGGAGGTATACCTTGGGGACAATAATTCATATCCAATTGTTGGACAGAAAAAGGTAAAGTTGTGTACCAGTGATGGAAGGATAAAAACTCTTCTAGGTGTTTTATGTTGAAATCTAATGATCAGATTTAATGCACAGAAAATTAATTCAAATCAGACAATAACACAGTAGATACCCTGGGAAAACCCTCCACTTGAGGGAGAAAAAACCCAGCAACAAAGATCCCTCTTATATATATAATAATGGCAACAATTCTCTTTACAATGAGGCCAATCACAAGGCCAATATCCAACACCAATTCTAGATGCAAAGACAGATTATAATCTGCACTTCCTTGCTATCGAAATCTGCACTTACAGAACCTTCAACCTGCTCTTGATGAAACTCGCACTTGAAGAAATGAATGAATCGAACTTTCTTGATTGATTACAAATGAGAAAGTGATCTCTTATTTATACATCTTGAAGAGGTGCGAACTTAATAATTACAAGTCGGCTAGAGATGATAAGTTGTCTTCTAAAATAAAGTCGGCCACCAAGAATAATATAGGAGATTGTGCCAAAGAGAAAATCATAAATAATATGAATGAGGTCGGCCTCATATAATCTTCATTCAATATGACTTCTTCAAAACTCGTGCCAAGTATATATAAATAAATTAAATAGCTTCTTGGCTATTATTTAATTTATCAAGCTGGAGCATTATATCGACGCTGTCTATTATCATTAACACTCCCTCTCAGCTAGAGAGAATGCTTCTAGCTGCTCAAGATAAATCACCTCAACATGATGCCCATCACATTGGCTACAACCAGATGTGAAAAGAAGAATACCACCTCAACGTGATATTAGATATCGCCTCAATACGATATCAACCATACTGGTTATAATCAAACTATGGTGTGTACAAGTGTTCACCACTTGCATGATGTTGTCACCTCAACGTGACATTCACAAGTACAAGATATGTCATGGAGTCTCACACATGACATCCACTATGACTCAGGCTCAGAGGGTGGAAACAAGGGCTTACACCTCAAATTCCTCCGTCTCAGAGGAAAATGCATTAACAAGGGCTTGCACCTCAAATTCCTCCGTCTCAGAGGAAAATGCATTAACAAGGGCTTGCACCTCAAATTCCTCCGTCTCAGAGGAAAATGCATTAAAAAGGGATTTCACCTCGAACTTCTCTCTTAGAGAAGAACTCATTAAACAAGGCTTACTGATACTGAGACTCTTTCTCAGTCAAGGTTGGATTCTCCACAATACCAAGCTTATCTCAAAAGTACACAAACTTTATCCTGGAAAGAGGCTTGGTGAGAATATTTGCCGTCTGCTCATCAGTGCTGATGTACCTCAACTGTATAGCCTTTCGTAGTACCATGTCTCTAATATAGTGGTACTTGATCTCAACGTGCTTGGTTCTGTTATGAAACACTGGATTGACAGAAATCTTCACGCAACTCTTATTATCACAATGAATGATAGTAGGCTCCATTGATTGTCCAAACAGTCCTGCAAGGAGCTTACGAAGCCACACTGCTTCTCGAGCTGCCACACAAGCTATAATAAGCTCGGCCTCTGTTGTACTCAATGCTACAGATGATTGCTTCCTGCTGCACAAGGATATCATAGTAGATCCAACCTGAAGAATATCTCAATTCATATCGAACTGTGCCATGCACGCAAGTATCTTAGGATATGCTTTGCTGCAACAAGATTACCATCTTCTTCAGGCTCAGCAAGCTCCCTCTGAATCTTCAAGCACTTGCATCAACCTTTTGACCTCTTTGCCCAAGATTGCCTGCAACATTTTGACTTAGATAAATGTTTTCCAGCGCACACCTCTGGTACTATAGAGAGTTCAGGATAGTCCTCCTTGACCTCATCCCCAATCTCACTATTCTGAATAGGTTTGCAGAGCTACCAATGACAAATCCAGATGACAGTCTTGAGCAATTCTGATCTCAACAGTTGAAGGGATCTTCTAAGGATTTAGCACCTAGCTTTGCAATATAGTAATCTTCACTTCTTCTCAGTGAGTTACAAAACTCCCTCTTGATCCCTGCTTCAGAGATTGCAAAGAAGACTTTTGGAAGTGAACTCCCTCTAGCCATCAAGTACTCAGTCCTATGGCTGCAAGTTGTGACTTCACGCTTTTCTCTTGAAAGCAATCTCTTGGTCCATCCTAATGCATATTAAGAAGAGATTACTAATAGTTCATATAACTCAACTATTTCGAAGAGAACTACCACTGCTAGAAGCATGCATGATTTACTCTCTCAATAATATAGCATGAATTAATAACTATACAACAATTCATGAACATTAACCATGCAGTACTTATCTTAATGAAGTCAGAATTTTGTACGCAAAAACTGAGGGATCGATATCAATGATCACAATATCTGCTCTCTCTGCCCTTTACAGTGGTGTCGATCGCTACTGCTCTCAATGCAGACTCTTGACTTTGATTGCAACTGATCACACAGCTTTGGAGTTGAAATCTTCATGGGACTGGAACATTGTGTCAGATCATCATCTAAACTGCATAAACTCAATGACCAGACAACACAAAATAAGATTCAATTAACTTATCCCAGTAAAACACATATAACCAGCGTCAGATTTGCACAACTTAGCAAACTGAAATTTTTACCCTAGATTTCAAAAGTATAAACACAAGAATACTTATCTGGATGAAATCATTTGGTTGCAGCCATCGAACTCAAACTTCATACATTAGTAGCTTGATCTGTCAATAGATGAACTTTTGATTGCAAGGTCGTAAGGACCATTGATATCCATCATGACTGCAAGGACGTATATTGTCCTTCAGATTAAGCTAAACCACGCCAACGCTGAATTTTGCCAATACGAATTTTCCAGATAACATGAACTTCATGAAGCAAACACCCAGGTAGCACACAACATGACAATATCATTCTTAATGATCCAATATGTGGCAATAGTAGTGAAACTATTTTGAAGAACACTAGCACCTAATCCAGTGACAACAGGTTGGCTCTCATTGTAATTGACCACTTATGGTTCAGGTCCCTATGCTTGAGAGTTGCTCAATCAATCTCACTGCCAATTCTAAAGAACCAAACAGAAGAGCCTACCCTTCAGATCACAGCTAGAAAAAATAAAGACGGCAACCATAGAACCAAATGAGTCGACTTTGCAAGACAACCACTAGAAGAGTCTTCCGCACAAGGCGATCATGCACAAAGTTGAAGCACGCACAGAAGACAAAACAACATCTCGACAAAATGTGACTTTAACTGTTGCTTCAACACGGCAAACACCAACTGCTAGTAGAATACTCAACGGAAATAGATGGAGACAACATACGCGAAGAAGGAAATATCAAATCCTTCAGATGTCGAAGCCCTTCTCCTGCATCATTCCTAATCAATGATGACGGAAATATGATTGCTTCTTCCTTCAGCTAGCTAGATGCGTATCACACTTCAGATGGCCCGTAGGTAGCATGAAGGCCTCAATAGTTTCCTTGATGCGTCATTGTTGATTCAATTAGATAAAGGCAAATGCTTTGATTCAAACATGGATATGTCTGATACCTGACACTTGAGAATGCGTCAACACAAATAGCGATCAATCGCCATCTTATATGCAACATCGACTAGCCATAAAGCATAAGACATCCTCCTTCTATAACATCTGCGTTGGGATGATTATCCAGCGTTTAATGGCAATGATAGGTTTTGGTAATGTGATAATATAATTGGGCAGGTTCGTCGATTCTTCACATATCAAATATTTCCGTGCCAATGAGCATTTTACAAAATTTTGCCCAGAAATCAATGAGTATAACTGTTGTGCTCCCGATAGAACTGAGCATCTATGAGTTTGTTGTATATGAGATTCTCAGCAATATGTAATTTTCCGCACTAACTACCATAGTCCGGATTCCACTTATGATCATGTGCTATAGTGACAACAAGATACAGATTCGCAAAAGGAACAAAGTCATTCTTCATCCTTCCCTCAATGCTTATTTGTTGATCTGGTTGTCGATGGAGATGTCATCTGAGCTTTTCGGTATGAGCAATGCAAGTCACGGGATTGCAATGATTTCCTAAATAGTGTTGTCCGACGTCAGATATTCATCCGCTATAACATATCCATGATTCCTTGCTTACTCCAGCGCTGATAGAACTTCAGGCCACCAAACCAAGGAGCAACTATTAACAGCTCAATTTTGCAATGAGATTTTTTATTTTTTATTTTTTTTCTTTACAAAACATTGAACCCTGAGTGCCCCACCCAATATAAGGATCCCGAGATCACACAGCTTCAAAAAGGTTAGTGCACAGATAAGACGGTAGCAAAGATACGTCTTTGTCAGGGGTCTCGGCGAAGTCAATGCTCAGCACTGGAGGAAGATCGCGAGAATGTTATTCAAGAAGATCCAATTTCCTTCCCGACTCTATGTGTAATAACGAAGCTCGGGAAAAACATGAAGATGAAGGGGCACTCGAGATGCCATTGCACAAAACTCTTATTCAACACTTCTATTGTACAGAGGGAGTGATGCTCAACATTCGACAATTGCCCAGGTGCAGGAGCAAGTAAAGATATCATTGAATGAGTCTGACAATATTAATTTTGCCATAGACTTTGGCTTTAAATACGACTTTCTCCAGGTAGACTTCGATTCTTTTATACAATCTCAAGCTTGAAGATTATCAACGGACCTTCTCCAAGATCGGTTTCTGAGACAACTCTAATTGAATGGACTGCTAAAACAAATCTGATCAATTGCTCCGAAACCTGCTCTGATACCATGTTGAAATCTAATGATCAGATTTAATGCACAGAAAATTAATTCAAATCAGACAATAACACAGTAGATACCCTGGGAAAACCCTCCACTTGAGGGAGAAAAAAACCCAGCAACAAAGATCCCTCTTATATATATAATAATGGCAACAATTCTCTTTACAATGAGGCCAATCACAAGGCCAATATCCAACACCAATTCTAGATGCAAAGACAGATTATAATCTGCACTTCCTTGCTATCGAAATCTGCACTTACAGAACCTTCAACCTGCTCTTGATGAAATTCCCACTTGAAGAAATGAATGAATCGAACTTTCTTGATTGATTACAAATGAGAAAGTGATCTCTTATTTATACATCTTGAAGAGGTGCGAACTTAATAATTACAAGTCGGCTAGAGATGATAAGTTGTCTTCTAAAATAAAGTCAGCCACCAAGAATAATATAGGAGATTGTGCCAAAGAGAAAATCGTAAATAATATGAATGAGGTCGGCCTCATATAATCTTCATTCAATATGACTTCTTCAAAACTCGTGCCAAGTATATATAAATAAACTAAATAGCTTCTTGGCTATTATTTAATTTATCAAGCTGGAGCATTATATCGACGCTGTCTATTATCATTAACATTTTACATATTCCTAGATTAACAAGAAATTTAATTTTAGTATCAAAAGTGAATGATTTGGGATGCATGCAACATTTGATAAGACCGGTTGCACGGTGAGAGGAAACTTAGTGGCAATGAAAGGGTCTAGAGTAAAAATCTTGTTTAGGTTGAATGCCACTACTATTTGTAATTTCACCTAAGTAACTGAAAAATTTAAAAATACATGTATGTTGTGGCATCGTAGATTAGGCCACATAAATGAAAAGGGTTTATTGATTATTATGAATAAAAAGTTGGTTGACATTTTTTTCTCTTTTCATGAGCATTTTGATTTTTATGAGAGTTGTCTTTGGTAGACAAAATAGATCATCATTTCCTTCAAAACATTATAAAGCAAATAGAAAATTAGAAATCATTCATATAGATGTATTTGGTCCTATGGATCTTGGTTCTATTGAGAAATCTCAATATTTTGTGACCTTCATTCATGATGCTTCAAGATTCACTAGGATTTATTTTATGTGACATAAATTTGAAGTTCTCACTAGATTTAAAGAATTTAAAGCCTTTGTAGAAAAACAATCAAAATGTAAGATAAAGGTTCTGAGATTTGACAATGGAGAAGACTATTGTTATAAGGATTTTGATGAGTTTTGTAGACATGCAAGTATTATAAGGTAAAAAATTACTCCATACACACCCCAACAAAATGGAGTGGCAGAAAGGATGAACTGAACCTTGATAGAAAGAGCCAAAAGTATGTTTAAGTGGTGCACAATTGGATAGATACTTTTGGGCAGAAGTTGAGAGTGCTGCTTGTTACTTGATAAACATATTTGCTTGTAAAACTCTTGATTCGACACCTTATGAAGTATGGATAAGTAAGAAACCTTCTGGTTTCACATTTAAAAGTGTTTGGCTACAAGGCTTTTGTTCATGCGCCTAAAGAAAAATGATCTAAACTAGATCCAAAAACATAGAAATGCAAATTCATTAAATATGGTGAGAATGTTAAAGAATTATAAGCTTTGAAATCCTCTAACCTTGAAAGTTGTCTAATTTGGAGATGTGATTTTCAAGGAGTTTAGAGCTATTTCCATTCTTGAACAGCCAAAAGAAAAATAAGAGAAAAAGACAATGCATTTTGAATTAAAGCAAGAAGATGTACATGTGGAAAAATAGAATAATGGATTGTAGGATGGAGAAGAAGAAGAGGGTTCAAGTGAGAGTTCTAAGCAAGAAGATCCGGAAGAAGTTGAGCATGCAGAAGAATAAGAGGAAGAATCATGTATTCCTTTGAGAAGATCCACAAGACAATGGAATCCAATTGTCAAGTATAGTCCACAAGATTTTTGTTTTGTTTAGTATTGATGATGAGCCTAGATTCTACATAGAATCTATTTTTTTAGATGATAATGAATCTTGCAACAAGCCATGCAAAAAGAGATAATGGCCTAAAACTCGTGTGACACCTAGGATCTTGTTCATTTTCTCAAAGGAAGGAAAGCCATTGGTTGTAAATGGGTCTATAAGAAAAAATTTGGAGCAGAAAGTTCATTGAAAAGATACGAGGCTAGATTGATTGCCAAAAGGCTACTCCCAAAGAGGAGTTGATTTTGATGTAATATTTGTTGAGTTTAGGATCAGATTTGCATGCACAGAAAAATAATTCAAAATCAGACAAAATAACACAGCAGATACCCTGGGAAAACCCTCCTCTTGAGGGAGAAAAACCCAGCAACAAAGATCTCTCTTATATTAAAAGAACAGTGGCTACAAATCTTGTTACAATTAGGTCTAACACAAGACCAATATTCAGTACCAGGTAATATGCAATGACAGATAACAAGCTGGCTCTTCAAATTCTGTTCTAGGATAGTTCACAACTTGCCCTGAGATCAATTCACAATCTGATCTTATAGAACTGGAAGAACTTCACACTTTGACAGAGAACGGACCTACAGAAATTCACACCTGGCAAGATTTGACTTGACTGAAATGAACACCTACAGAATTCGCACATGGAAGATACTATGCACTGTATGATCTTCGTATGATGTTCACACTTGTATGATATTCGCCCTGTATGAAGTTCGCACTTTGCTTGATTAATATATATTTGCACTTGATGATATCGGATTTGCTCTAGACAGAAATCTGATTTGACAGAGTTCACAATCTCTTGTTCGCAGTCTCCTAATAAGATATTCGCACCGAACTGATCTGGATCTTCGCCCTTGATGATAATGCACACAAGATGATCTTCGCATTCTTCATATGAATAACCGAACTGAATATATTGGATTATTACAATGGACGAATGGTCTTGTATATATATACAACTTAGAGAGGTCGCACCTCTTCATATCATAAGGTCGGCCAAATTAAATGTTATTTACAAGTCATCAATAATGTCGGCCAGAATACAATCATAAAGAATGTCGGCCTCAATAAATATTAAATGTCTTCTAATAAGAGATCAAGATGAATTCGTATCTTCTCATGTTGGCCATAATATAAAATGAAGGTAATACAAAAATAACGAATATAAATTAAATAGCCATCGGGCTATCATTTAATTTATGTTCTCTCAATAGAGCTGAGCTGGAAGGAACGACTGAAGCTGCTATATCATTAACAATATTCTCTTATGTTGCTAAATTATTCTCGATTAGATTTCTTTTATACATAATTCTTGCTTATGATTTTTAAATCAAGCAAATGGATGTTAAAATTGCATTTTTGCATGGGGATTTGGATGAAAAAAATTATATGCAATAGCCTAAAGGTTCTGAGGTAAAAGAGAACATAATTGCTACTTATGATTTTGAAATTAAGCAAATGGATGCTAGAATTGCATTTTTGCGTAGAGAATTGTACGAGAAAATTTATATGCAATAGCCTGAAAGTTTTGAGGTAAAAAAGAAGGAATGATTGATTTATAAGTTGAAATGATCTCTTTATGGTTTGAAACAATCACCCCAAATGTGGTATGAAAAGTGTGTTGAAATTGGGTTTTGTAAGAAGCAAGAAAGATCATTGTATTTACATTAGATGTATTCATAATCATAAACTAATTATTGTATTGTATCTGAATGACTTATTTTCAGTAACACCAAGGGTATGATTAACAAGTTGAAAACTCATCTTTCAGGTGCATTTGAGATGAAAGATCTGGGGGCAACAAGATACATATTGAGTATGAAAATCAAGAGGAACTGTGAGCATAGAAAGCTGTCTCAGAGTAAATATATGAATACTATTTTGTATAGGTTTAATATGCAATACTATAAAGTATAAACCAATAGAATTCCTTTAATAGTTGGCACTAAACTTACTTTGGATGTGTCCCCAAATGCGATGATGATTTTGAGGATATGTCTAACATGCCATATGTTAGTGCTATTGGTAGCTTGATGTATGCAATGGTTTGCACTAGGTCAAATATTGTCCAAGCAGTGAGAGCATTGAGCAAGTTTATGTCTAATCCTAGTAGAGAGCTTTGGAATTATGTGAAGAGGGTATTTGATATTTGTGTGGTACTTCTAATTATTGTTTAGTTTATTCTATTACTGACAATGTGGATAAGACATTGGACATACAAGGTTTTGTTGATGTAGATTGGGTTAGTGATTTGGATAGTCAAAGGTCCACCTATGGCTATGTTTTTACTTTGTTTGGTTGCGCAATGAGTTGGATGAGTAAGAGGCAACAATTGCTTTATCCACCATTGAGATTGAGTATATGGTTGCTACCTATGTCTCCAAGGAGGTAGTTTGGTTCCAAAATTGTGTGCAGATATTGGTTTTGATTGTAGGACAATTCAGATTGGTTGTGACAATCAGAATGCAAATTGTTTAGCAAAGAATCTGATGTTCCATGCTCGGATGAAGCATGCAAATGTTCAGTATCACTTTGTTTGAGAAATTATTGCAAATGAACAAGTATGTAGAGGAAGGTTAACACTTGAAAAAATGTTGCAGATTCTCTTAAGCACGAAAAAAATCTCTTGGTGCAAAGAGGCCATGGGCCTCATTTCTTGTACTTAATTACAATTTATGTTCCTTTGGATGTATTCACAATGTATGTTGTCAAATGAGAAAATATTAGGATTAAGGTGCCACCAACCTTATTTATCCTAAGTCATTTATTGTTCCAACATCCTTGTCAAGGTATGTATAGGTGCCTAGGGTGTTATTAGTGTATTTTTCCACCTATTGCATTCATAAGGGATGAAGGGGTTCATTGACAACAAAAATTAATTATTTGTACCTAGTATTAATTAACTCCTCAAGTGGGGCAGTTGGAAAGGAGTGTCCATTGGTGTTCACAAAGGTGACCCTTTGTTTTGGAGGGCAAGTCATTTTGGGCACCATGTTTGATGACTCTTATGCTTTCAACAAAGAATACAAGTGATAGGGCGTTTGGTTTTTGCAGGTGGGCTTTTTGTGCTCCTCTTGTTGTGGGAAACTCTATAGGTTGGAGCCATGGGATGAAGGTTTAATAAGATACATTGAATTTTTATAGGCTCATAAGAGCTGCCAGATTGAAGACAAAGGAAGGATAAAGGAAGTGAGTTGTATTCTAATCCTGTAGATGAAGATAATACATAATTGGCCTCTCTTCTTGGTGGAGTTTTCTCTCACAAGGGTTTCTCCACATTCAATTTTTGTGTGATGTTTTAATGTGGTTTGCTAATTTCTTTTGTTGCTGATTTGTTTCATTAAACTCCATATGGTATACTACAGTTAGGGTTGAACAACTTTTTTCATGATTAAAAGAACTTAACTTCAGATTTGTAAAACTAATTTTCAAATTTCCATATAATAGTTGTTTACCTTTTATTCCCAACACTTGCAACAATAATATAAGTTCATTTTCTAAGATTTATTGACATTGTCTAAGGGGTTGAGCTTAATTGGTTAAAGCATTGAATTCTCATTGTGGAGACCTAAGTTCAAATCTCAAAGGGATATCTAATATGGAATTCTAAGTTGTGGCTCTTGGCCTTCCATAGTTGGCTTGTAGTGTGGAGGCAATTAATTAAGTGATTTCTAAGTTGTGGCTCTTGGTCTTCCATAGTTGATTTCTAGTATGGTTGTTTGAAGGGAGTTAATATTAGTCTCGTGATTAAGCTCACAAGAACTTGTATTGGACTCATGTTGATGCTTGTATGAATAGAATATTTGTGAACAATGTAATATGAATTCTGGATTAAAACCGTGTGCCGATTTTTACATCAACGTTCCGGAACATACTCCATGATCCATCATCAGGATGCAATGCAAATAGAGAGAGTGCATCCTGATGATGGATCATGGAGTATGATCCGAAACGTTGATGTAAAAATTGGGACACAGTTTTATTCCAGAAATCATATTACATTACTACCATGGACTGTAGAAACTTCATACTCTTATTTGTGAACAATTAACAATATAAAAAAATATATTTATCGACACTCTTCTTCCTTAAGATCATGGTACGGAGCATGTTCTTGAGTTAAAACCATGGAGGGGTCTATCACTATGAATATGACCACAGTCAAACGAAAAACTTGAGATATTGGAATAGACGCAAGTCGCTAGTAATAAGTCCCACCCTTAGTTACAGCCCCTGATTAAGCCGTGTGGGCTGTCTGTTGAAACAGCTATTTACATCTCTGCAGTGACTATACAAGCTGAATCATGGTACAAAAACCTGCATTCCAGACCATTTTTATGGCTTTATCTGTTTCCTGGGATTTGGGAGGGATCATAGTTTTGACGGGAATTACTCTTATACTGCCGATCTTTCAAAGAGAAGAGATGCTTCGAGTAGTTTAATTTTGAATATAAAAAAATTTTGGTGTTAACTGTGTGGAATTTATTTATATCAATGTTTTAGAACACACTCCATAATCAATCATGGAGATATATTAAACAACAGTAGCTTTACATGTCCTTTTCACCGTCCCTGACATAGCCATCGACATATTTTAGAATCTAGTGCTTTTGGATCAAGATAGGGTGTGTTGAATCCTTATGATTAACAGAATGTGTGTTTTTCTATTGTTCTACATTTGACAACCTCCATTAACCTAACTAAAAACATAATTGGAAAAATTAAGTAGCAGAGAGAACAAACAGATGTTTGTAGCTAATTAGGCGCAGAATAGTAGAGAATAGAGAATAGAAAATAGACGAGAAAGATGTGGGGTACCTGCCAATGAGAGAGAGAAAGTGAGACATGCCGTTGCAATAGGTGGTCTTCCCCGAGCCAGGCGGGCCGATCACCACTTGTCCGAAAGCCATTTTTGCCTCTTTGCAACCCAAATTGGTATTACTTAACGATTTTACCCCTTCAAATTGTCATTCACTTTGCTCCACTAATCGTGCAAGAGGTGCTGTGGTAGTAATGGACCGCTTAGTTGTGTCGGCTAACTTCACATCTTTTCTCTTCTATTTTCTATTATATATTCTCTATTGTGCCTGCGCCTGTTTAGCTGCAAGTATATCTTTGGTCTATGTGATCAGTACAATTATCACTTCGTATATCCGTTTCCTCAGAATGATCATATTCGCGTCCACAATGCTCTGTCCGCCTGGAAAACCCCTCCATAGAAAAATAAAACAATGTTTCAAGTTAAGTCTGTTTGAACAAAAAGTAACCTGCATGGTGAGATCAGATTTTAGTTTATAAATACCTGAACCAAGTTGATAATCATTGAAGCCTCTAGCTGTCGCTGCGATCTACTTGGTATCGCCTCTTTCTCTTGAGCGAAACTGATGAAGCAAAATAAGGGATTCTTCCTCACTCAGAAAAAACAGAGGAGATTTGCACCGTCACACACACAACCCTATTCCAATAGAAGTGCAATGCTGAAATTTGCACACCTATGCCATTTAACATTTAGTTTTGTGCAAATCATGAGAAAATGTCTTGATACAGGTCGATAAGACAAATAGCACGATCGGGTGTAAAGTTGCTTATTCTCTTAGTTTTAATCTATCTTTATCTAGTTACATATTCTCATACATATTTTTTTATATATTTGTTTTATTTATTTATTTATACATTTATTTCTATTTTTTCTTTAAGTCATTTAGATCTTATTAGATCATGATCATAGATTTGATCCCTCTTTTTTCAATTTTCAAAATTCAAAATTCGATTGACAAGCTCAATTCATCCTTGCACCTTAAGTTAACTAAACACACATTTGATGCAATTTGATGTTATGTTCTAACATTTAATCCATTCATTTCAATTGAGTATTAATCTTGAATACAAATGGCCTTTCTCATTTTAGAGGATTGAAGGAGTCATTAATATTTACACATTTCAATTTAGTGTACTAAAAAGAGTAATGAATATACATTCTAAGGCCCTTACTATCTTCAATCTTTGGATTTTTTTAAGGATTGACCTAAGAAAATGTGTCTCCTTGCAACAAAATGATAACCTTTTAAGGTATTTTTAAATACTATCAACCCTTAAATTAGTAAAAGCAACACAACAGACAAAGATCTACCAAACTAGTAAAAGAGCAGTATTCTATTATGCCTAGGGACAAATTTAGACTCAAAGGACTAGTCTATGACTACAAACTTATCCTCTAACAAAGTATGGATCCAACACAAACCCTAAGATACTTCATGGATTGAGAGGCATTATTTTCTAAAGCATACATCTAATAAGATCCAAATTATTCCTTAAGGACAATTAATCTTTGATCAACAAGCTAAGTACCCTAATTGTTGCATTTACATTTCTTACAATAGCAAGAATGTTTATTTGATTTACCATTCCCTAAAATATTTAGTCAATCTACATTAATTGCACTTAATTGATCACATTTATTTAATTAGCCTAGGTTAACCCTAAGGAAACCTTTTTTTTCCTTAACAAGAAGGTGGGTTTGCATGAACAATACAACCTTCACATCATAGGGGTGTCACATTATAATGATTTGAATAATTCTCTTATAGGATTAACATCTAAATTAGTTTACCTTATTAGTGCCTCTACCCCTACAATTCATCCTTGTCTCTATGCTTCACAATATTGCACAATTAAATGCATTTCAAAGGTTTGATAACTTTTTGCATAGGGAAAATAAAGTTTTCAAAGTGTAATCTAGGCTAATCCAATGAAATGCATATGCATAAGTGAAATCAACCTAGATTAATTAATGATAAGTGGTGAATGTGGTCTAAATAGGCATAGATACAATAGTGAATAAAAAATAGAAGAGAAAAGATGTGAAGTACCTACTAACAAGTAAGAGAAAGTGAGACATGTCATTTACCTAACCCAAATAGGTCAATCATCACTTTTCTAAATATTATTTTTGCTTCTTTGCAACCCAAATTTCTCAATGATTTTACCCCTTAAAATCGTCATACAATTTGCTCCACTAGTAGTGCAATAATTTCTCTTGTAGTGAGAGGACCTATTAGTTGTGTAAGCTAACTTTGCACCCCTTCAATTTTGATATAGAAACTGCTAACCAAGACTCTCAAGTCAATATAGAAAATTGGCAAAATAGTTTTATAACCAATATGGAAACATGTGAAATCATCCTCCTAAAAAAATAGGACCTCATAGAGTGGGAGCCAATTTCCTAAAAAAATAAGACCTCCTAGAGTGGACAACAACTTCCCTAAAAATAGGGGTCTTGCTATATCTCATCACTTGCCATGTAGGATTCCATCTCAAAATAGGACCTACAAAGTGAATGATAACATAGGAAGTTTAATACATTAGGATAAATTAATATGCACCTAATAAACAATTAATTAATGCTAGGACTCAAAGGTTGATACACCTTAATCCCAACATTCTCCCACTCATCAAACACCCTTGAAGAGCCAAGGGAAACATTAGGATTTCAACTGCTAGGAGCCAAACAATAAAACAACATCATCATGTCCATCCATGAAACCACATGAATATCCAACATGCTCTTGTGCACTAAAAATATACTTGCAACAACATCCAAGATGTCCACCATATCAAGAAAGAACTCTTGTCATCCTCCAACATTTTACCTATGGAAGAAAAGGAACAAGCCAAGGTGAAGATGCACCAATCCAAAGAACACAAGCATCAAACTAAGTGATAACAAAGGCTACAGGTTACTGTCACAACTCCAATGTGTTTACAAGCTTTATAGAAGCACCATTGTACCCAACTTTAAACCCATTACCATAACACAACTCTGAAGTCCAAACTTCCCCCAAGAACAAGATCGGACATAAATGATCCAAAATAGTTAGAACAACAACCACAATTGATTGTTAACATCCAACTAAAAAACCCACATGACTATAAATAGCAACCACAACAAATGCTAATTCATGCAATCATCCATACCTCAAAAATTATCTAAAACATCAGTAGAACCCATGCCAACAACATATCCAACCAATAAAATACAATCAAAATCTCCTTGTATAAAGCTTGTCATATACACATCCATGACTCCCACTGCATGGCTAATATCAAATTTGAAAATAGATCATGGCATATCAAGTCTACCAATCAACACTTATACTAAGGTTTGGCTAATAATTCAAACATGTAGTAACAAAAAAAAAATCACAATGATCCACACATTTAACACAAACCATTGCATCGTCTTCGATAACATATCACCATAACTCTCCCAAGTCCAAAACAATGAACCATGTGAACACAAACCTCTAGGAAGAAGCCGTAGAATAAAGAGAAAACTTGTAAATCACATCCCAATCATGTCCTTCTACCAACACCTCAAAGTGTTAAGCTATGCCAAGTAAGATCTCCTTCACAACCCCATATGAAAAGCCTCAATGATACCCAAAATATCCAATCTTATTAGATCAAACATAACATATATATATCACCACATGAATGTAAGCTTCTCTAAACTGGGAATACCAAACTCAAAACCATTGCAAAAATAGGAATAAAACCAATACTAAACTTCTTGTAAGTAAAAAACATATACCCAAGGAGATAATCATGCCAAACACTCCTCAAAGGAACCCTCCAAAACTAGAAAGCATGGCTCAAGGTCCATATTTATGAGAAGACAAAGCATAAAACATAATGCATATGAAAGGGACTACCTTTCAAATGATTATCTTCCAAGTAGAACAAGAGTGGGGAATGAGAATGATCCTCCAGGATAACCAAGTCATCATGACTCACTCCAAGAACAATCTCCTCTATAGGTCTATCATGAACTCACATTCATGTTCAAGTGAAGGCTTCTCAAACTTTTTGTTGAAACCTCCAAAGAGTAACCATCTTAACAATTACCTCACCCAATTCTCCAAGTATCCATGAGCATATGCAATTGATCAACTCATACTAAACTCCAAATGCAACACTGCACTCTCATGAAGCTCTCAAGCACATGGCTGATATACTCAATACTAAGAGAACTTACCAGACCACTGTCAAAAATTGACAAGACATAAAAAATAACACCTTAACCAAAGACACAAAAAAATTGCCATGGTCAACCAAGATGTCAACATCTTCATTCACATAAACATAACCATCTCTTGAAAATAAGATTGAAAATATCAAAGAAATCTCATTGCAACAACAAGATCCAAGAGCTCCTCCATAACACCAACAATTACTATAGAAGATCATCCATCACCAAGTGATGAATCCACATCACTACCAAATCTCCCACTAAATCGTGATACTAAGCTCTCCATAGAATCATGATAATAATCTCTTAAATAAAGATTCACCATGGCTCTAACATAATAAAATACTTCACTTGAAGTATTAGCAACACAAAATAATAAATATAACCAAGATCTCCAAGTTAAGAAGATAAACAACATGCTACAAGTCCTATAACTGACTATCCATATACTAAACATCATCCATACTCTCATCTCAATGCAACATACCAATGCACAGATGACCACAAACAAGGCCAACTAATAAAGTTTGCATCAACATTGAATCAATCTTGTGGATATAGGCAATCCGTATCCAAGTCATCTCACTATAGCCAATGGGTATCTAGTCCACAAAGTACATAACTTGTAGATCCATAACCAATAAAATATACAAATTCATTATCACATCAGTAACATACAAAAATGAGATATCAAAGAAGACAACATGTAGATTTCAAGACTCAAACACTAGATCACCAACAATTTTCCAAACAAATCCATGTAACTGAGTATTATATTCAAGGAACTAATCAAGTATTCATGTAAATTTGCAATTGTTTTCATCCAAAAAACTCTAAGAGTTTGAACACAATCTCTCCATTTATCTACAAGCCACAATTTTTTATTAACATGTAAAACCTAAAATTCATCCTCTTGTAAATCTAAATCCAGTTTAAACATCTAGAAAAATAGATCATCACATATTTCATCTAAAACAATTGAATTTCCTAGGTCTACACAAACCCATAATTTTTTAAAAGAAATGAAAACTGCAAATCCTTCAAAGGAAACAAGTTGTCCAAAAGATTATAAAATATGAAATACATACCAACTTCACAACCCATAAATAACCAGTGGTAAAATATATACCAACATTTCATCACCAAGAAAGCTACAAACCTCCTCACATCATGCATGAAGCACACATGCAAAACTACAACTGTATTACATCCAAAAATACCCCAGAATCATAATCTAGAAAATAGTTTATCTATAGATCTACAAAACTACAAGTTTTGATTAACCATGTAAAACCAACAAAACCATTGTTTTTAGTAACACACATGCGAATCCATATTCACTTGTCATCTGGAAGACCCACAAGTCTAAAAAACCACCATGTCAACCTTGCATTGCTTATTGTTCCTTTATGACTGCTCCAATATGACTGTGCTCATGTATGTTGACTGCCTCTTGGTGACTTGAATGCAGTCTTTCCTCAACTTGAGTGAAGATGTGCATTGATTTGTTCCATGTGAACATTGTATAGTTCTTTGAGTTCATGTAGGCTTCAATGTGTCTTTCACCATGTTCTTTTGCTTTACTCTATTATTGGCACACAAGATTGTTATTGCCCATTGATTCTTGCTGCCCCACATGCTTCATTGATTATTACTGTCATGTAGCATGAAAGGTAACATATATTTTTTCTTTTAGGCCTGCCCCAATCTTCATGGTTTCCATCATAGCTGCTTGCTGCCCCATTAGGTTTGTAACCTAGTTTCCACAACAATTGCTTTCCTTTTGATCATGTGCAACAAATAACACCATGTCCTCACTTCAATTCTAGTGGGCAGACACATGTCACCTATGTTGGTGACTTGAAAGCTCACCATCCTATGTGATGTGTGGCACACAAGATTGTTATTTCCCATTGATTCCTACTGCCCCACATGCTTCATTGATTATTACTGTCCTACAGCATGAAAGATAACATATATTTATTTCTTTTAGGCTTGCCCCAATCTTCATGGTTTCCATCACAGCTGCTTGTTGCCCCATTAGGTTTGTAACCTAGTTTCCACAACAATTGCTTGCCTTTTGATCATGTGCAACAAATAACACCATGTCCTCACTTCAATTCTAGTGGGCAGACACACGTCACCTATGTTGGTGACCTAAAACCTCACCATCCTATGTGATGTGTGGTTTTCCAATAGGTTTAAGGTGAGGGACTTGACAGTACCTTGGATTGTTACTTCTTGTTGCCCCATATGCTTCATGATGGCTTCAGGCATGCCTTGATTTCTCCTTCATTATTTAAGAGATGCATAATTGAACTTGATGCATCTTTGAAATCACTTACTTCTTTTAATAAATTGGATCTTGGATCCACTTAAGAAGATTGAAGGACATATCCAACAAAATGTACCTTCCTTTTGACATGATGGCAGCCATATAATTGATTCATTATGAAAAGATGAAGTATAAACTCTTGTCAGCTCAAATTCTATGTTGCATCTTTTGAATTTGATAATGAAAGTTGATCATCCATGTTGATTTAATGCATTAATAACATGTCTATATTTGATCAAGTTGCTCAATTTCTTATCCATCTTAAAACATCAGAGGAAGCATGCTGAGCTCTACCCTCGTGGGAGCCATATTTACCCCACATGCTATAATTAGTTGAATTAGAACAGTAACAAGACTTGTCCTAAATCTGCACAAGGAACAAACAGTTAGATAAACAAAGCATATCATAGGTGTGTTTGATCACTCTTTTCTTGTTTTCAGAGACACTTAAGGTATGCTGCTAATTTAATGCTTGTAGACATTCAATCATACG
The DNA here is from genome assembly GCA_007258455.2 of Sequoia sempervirens. Taxonomy (NCBI): domain Eukaryota; kingdom Viridiplantae; phylum Streptophyta; class Pinopsida; order Cupressales; family Cupressaceae; genus Sequoia; species Sequoia sempervirens. Next base: position 50,541,502 of record VDFB02270651.1, on the reverse strand, counting down.
TTTATGGATGTTTTGCATATAATTTTGATCAGGGATCTTTCATTGCTCTAACAACACTGTTTTAATCCAATACAGGAAACCTAGGAGTGGCGAGGAGGTTGTCAAATGGAAGCAGATCAGTAGAGCAGGATCAAGATGATGTGAGGCCAAGTCAAGGGGATTCGTCATTCCACCAGGAAACGACGGGTCCCTTTTCATGTTATATGCAATTTACTTTTGTTATCCATATGCGTATGATTTCTTCTTTACTAGCATTAGGATAACTAGTCCCTTGGCTTATGAGGGACATTTATACTCATGATTATCAATAAATATCACATTTGCAATACATATGGTTCTCTTTCTTATTTGTCTGTAATTGCAATACTGGAATAAAATGCAATTTGTTCTTGACAATATCTTTCATGCATATTGATGAACTTAGTAGAATATAATGTATCTTTTAATGTTTAAACAAAAACACCAAAAGAATAAACATTAAGTTACCTAATTTCAGCTGAAAGCTAAAAATCAGGTAACACTACTAATCCAAAAACAACCTTATCCTCATCTTGGGTGCCTCAAAGAGATAAAACCAAAAGATATTTTATTCCTCTTCAATTTTGATATATAAACTATTGACCGAGACTCTTAAGTCAACATAGGGAATTGTGAAAATAGTTTTTTCACCAATATGAAAATGTGTGACATCATTCTCCTAAAAAATAGGACCTCTTAGAGTGGGTGCCAACTTCCTAAAAAATAGGGATCTTTCCCTATCTCATCACTTGCCATGTAGGATGCCATCTCAACAATAGGACACACAAAGTGAATGACAACTTAGGAAGTTTAATACATTAGGATAAATTAATATGCACCTAATAATCAATTAATTAATGCCATGACTCAAAGTTTGAGACACCCTAACCCCAACAAAAATTGAGGAAGAAAGGAAAATAACAATAAATTTTTAATATGAAAATATATATTAGAATATACTGTGTATGTATAAAATAAAGAAATGATAAATAAATAGGATATATGCAATAATAATCTATAAAAGTATACAAATGAATGAGAAAAAAGATAAATATAATAATTAGATATATGAGAATATATGTAGAATAAAATAATGATATGAAATAACGAAAATAGTTTTATATATGTAGAGATGTATAATGACAAACCATAATAAGAATTATTATATATGTCAATAAAGAATGTTGATATATAACGTAGACTTATAATGATATATATGAGGTATAAATATTTATTATATATTAAATACATATGATAGGAAAATTTGTATGCAATATAATAGAGTTGTAGAAATGTAAAAAATGACCTAATGCTTATCACACATCCTAAATAATATATTTTCATCATCGGTATCATTATCACTTAATATCACTGCATTTCACATCAATTACATCAAAAACCCTAATTTCCTCTATTAATTGAATAATATTGCATTATTTAATTAATTCACTTTTTCTTCATTTTTGACCAACTAAATAAATTTCATTTATTTAATAAATTCATAATCTAACTTTATTCTTCTTGATTAATTAAGTAAATATCAATTATTTAATTATGTCGCTAATTCACCCTATTCCCCTAAGTCAATTAAATTATTATTACCTAATAGTTTAATTAAATCACTTTCCCCTAAACTTGAATAATTAATTTAATTATTCAAAACATCATTCAAAAAGGTCAAAAGTAAATAAATACAACTTTATTTGCAAAAGTCAAACATGACTTGCATGTTCAACTCAAAAGGATTAATTAATTAAATCAATTAATTAATTATCCTCACCCACTTTCATGATTGGGAAAATTACGATTACCAATTGCTTACTCTGATTGGCTAACTGATTCATCTGTTCTTCAATCCCACTGAAGGCTCAACATGTTTTTTTCAATTCCACAAATTTTCAATATATTTCCTCAATTCCACTGAACACTCAAATTGATTTCTTCAATCGCATCGATTACGTAATCAAAATCCACTGATTCTTCCTATCTAATTGCTCTCAATGGTTTTGAATCGCTGATCATGAAATTTTGCTATGTGATTTCAAGCATTCATTTCGAAACAAAAAATCTATATAACAATCATCTTTGTCCTAAAAAATGATCAGAGAATGGACATCTTTTACACAACGAAGTAATGTTGAAATCTTAATCAATTTATTGAGAACTTTAACATACGTCTTTGATCAATATTGCACAACTTTGAAGTTTTTGCAACACACAAATGGAGGCTTCACGTTGATACAACAATGATCCAACATCTTTGCGAATACACTTCGACACGGGATGGGTAACTTTATGTTTTATTGAATTCATTGTTATTGCTTTTCAATTTCTTTCTTGAATTTAGTATTTCAATATCGTTCATTTCGTGAGTAATGGGTATGAATCTTAATCCTTGTTTTGAATTAGATTTAGTTTAATTCGTTTAACATTTATTATCTAAACGCTATTTGGATTTCCCCCTTACACATTCTGGCGTGCCCGGTGGGACTCCGGTCCTTAACATTAACGTTTCCTTGAGTTTTCCTAAGCAATTGCAGGTTCTGGAATGCAGTTGCATTTTCCAAAAATGCAATTGATAATTTTTTTCATGCAAAAGCTACAAGATTATGACACGGCCGCTATTGCACTTTTTCCAACCGCTATTGCACTTTTTCTAACTACTATTGCACTTTTTTGGGTCGCTTTTGACATAACAGGGTCGCTATTGATTGGCAATCAAGACTTTTATACCCTATTTTCAAACGACCATATCTTGGTCATACAAAAGTATTTTTCAGTGTTTTTTTTTTAAAATAGGGTAGAATTTCATGATATTTGCAATGGTGTAGGTGATTTTTAGTTTTTGTACAGTTAAAGTTTCCATTGGTGCATCTAAAGTTAACTTACATCACAATTTGGTCTAGGTTATAAGGTTTTTTATGCTTAATCAATTGTCTAACCCTAACATTTGATTGTGTGTTACATGTTTGGATTTTTTTAACATCTTTTGTGTAGATCTTGTAGGATTTATGGTGCATCTTTTTATGAAAATGACTAATCGTTTTATTGCAAAGAAGGCGAACAGTCCAAGTCCAAGTTTTCTAACAAAGCTTTCTTAGTTTAAATAAAATATTTTCGATTTGGTGCTATAAAATTGAACCCCACAACTTGCACATTTCAATTTAACATTTTAAAATAAACTTTCAAAAGCTTTCATAGTTTAGGAAAACACTTTGAATTGGTGCTTAAAAATGATACCCACAACTTGCAATTTGGTGATTAAAAAAGAACATTTAAAAAAAAAATCTTGTTTAGGAAACGTTTTCGATTTGGCGCTTTAAAAATAATCTTTCAGAAGCTTTCATAGTTTAGGAAATTTTCAATTTGGTGCTTAAAAATGATACCCACAACTTGCATGTTTTTTATTTGGTGCTCTAAAAAGAACATTTCAAAAAGCTTTCTAGTTTAGGAAAATACTTTGAATTTTGTGCTATGAACCCCACAAACTCACACACTTTTGGTTTGGTGTTCTAAAAATAATTTTTCAAAGGTTTTCTAGATTAGAAAAATACTTTGTTTTGGTGCTCTAAAAAATGCTTGTTTTTGACCAATGCTTTCAATATGTTAACAAAATGACCGATTTCATTTTGTTGACCAATTAAGACAAGGATTGTGAAACACACAGTTTTGGGCTTAAAACTAGAAAAATACTTTCTGATTTGCACAATGATATCTAAATTGCTTGAAATCCATAATACTTCACTTTGGTGCACATAAAAAACAAATTGCTATCTTGTACACATTTCATTTCCTTTTTTTGGATAGCGTCGCTCGAGGGACTTAAAAAGAATATTGCAATGAAGTGTATATTGTGTCTTCCATATTTTGTAAATTGAGTGTCTATCCTCTTCCCTCCCGTCTTTTGGCAATCTTGGGTGACAAAAAGCACTTTGAATTTTGCACTTATTTCATTTCAAACATTACCTTAAAGAGGGGGCTTACTATGAGATACATCCCGTGATGGAGAACTCAAAGGTGACTCAAAGTGATATTTCACTCAGGCTACTATATAAATGGTCAAGGCTAAATTCCAAATGACTTGCATCGGCGATTACTTAGCCATCAGTGCCATTCACGAAAAGGGAGGTACCTTGTGTATATTGAGCCCCGAGTAAGTTGGTTAAAGCCTTAAGTGGCTTGCTAGACGCTAGCCAAGCGTTGGATCCCCTGAGCATTACTAAGAACCAATGTTGTAGAAGCCACCTTTTTAGCCAAAAACATTCTTTGAAGTGGTGCATCAAAACTTTGCTTCTGAGAAGTTACTTACCAAGTCCAACTTTTGGTGGAGCTTAAAACACTCTCCATTAGTTGCATGTAAAATCATCCCTTTGGGGCATGAGGTAAGCCCACCTAAAAGAACGTGTCTATCCCTAAGGTGTAAATTATCTTCATGAAATTTCCAAATCTCTTGGTTACTTTGAAACATCAAACATTTGCTTGAATTAAAATGAACACATCAAAACAAGCATTTAAAATGGTTATCAAAGAGCCCTACATTTGCACTCCTTATGGATATATTAAAACAATATCCCTAAAGGTTTGCAGATATTTAGGATCATATTTCAAGTCACACTAAGAACTAATTCAATGTTGGAAACTATGGCTTTAGAATTTCAGATTTCATGAAATTTAAGCTTTTGTGGAAGGAAACATGCTTAAAGTCATAGAAATTTACGGTAAAATAGTTTTTATTGTTGTGTTGCATTGTATCACTTGTTAAAATCCTCAAATCATATCAAAACGAGACATCAAATCTACAAATCTATCCAAACTACTGCCAACACAAAAACTAGAAAACAAATCTGCATAGAATACCACTATTGCCTATGTTTCTACCACACTTGACCTAAAACTAGCCACAGTCGACCTCAGAGTAGCCGATTTTGCTCTTTGGATTTTGACAGTCAGTATAAAAAACCTACCACTTTTGCAAAAACTGAACACACTTGATCTAGAATTTGCTAGAGTTGATCCTATTATTACTGCACTTGACAAATTTTCTTGGTCACAATCGACCAAAATCTGGCCACTCTTGACCAAAATAGTTGCTTTTGCATGCACAAATTCACCTGTTAGAAAATTTGAAACATAAGCCACTCTTGAAAAACCTTACCACAGTTGCTTTCAGAACTTGACCGCTATTGACATAAAACTAGCCGCTTTTGACATAAATTGCCACTATTGCTCTAAGACTGTCACTTTTGCTCTATTGTTTGGAAAAAGTCATAAATTGATCCAAAATCTGTTACAAAAAAATTGTGAGAACGAAAAACAGTTAGACTCCCAAAACACATCACAATTTACATCAGTCCATCATCCATTTGCAAAAAAAAATGATCACACCTACTTTTAGGATTTAAAATCAAAACAAACAACTTGGATCATTCCTTCACTCAAACTTCTAAGTTATCAAAATTTTCTTGAACCTCAAGGATAGTTTAAGTAGATTTCCTGCAACATATCCTCTACAAAAATGAAGTGAAATATCGATCCAAGACTTTCAATATTTTAAGTCCTCCAAAAATAGCGTCATTCCCAAAACATCACTCAAAACTTTAGGGTCTTGAGTATCACGAAAACCATATCAAAACACCATTCACTTTATGAACATTAGGAGACCAATTTCTCTAGTTCAACAACCAATTCATATGACATCTATCATACAACCAAATCTCACAAAAATTGAAGGTGAACAAATAGATATTATCAGTAGCTTTAGAAGTTCATATTTGAGAAAAACGAAACATCAAACTAGTAGAGAAACATAGCTAATAACCTAGACAAAGAGGAACAAAAAGAAGATCTTGCAGCTAGAAGGCTTGTATTACCACCTCCTGTGTGGCAATAGATACCATCCTTTGAGAAAAAAAATACAAAAACACTCAAAAAAAAAAAAATCCCAAAAACAAAGCATTCTTTTATTTCCAAAAGTTAGAAATCACCCAACTTTCACAAAATCTTGGCACTTGTTTATGACAACCACGTGATCACAACATAGAAAAAATATGGAAGCAAAAAAAAGTAGTACTAGTATGCCCCCAACGAACACCAAAAATGAGGGAAGTAACCCATGGGGTTATAGACCAAGTGACCTTATAACTCCTCGAAAGGAACCAACATTCAAACCAACATCAAACCAACCACCAAGTGAGGAGGAAGTAATCCGTAGACAACAAGAAACAATGGATAGGTCAAATCAAAATCCCAAGTAAATAGTCATAGAAGAAGTGGATAGTGAGGAAGAAATAGATGATGAAGAATTATTTCAACACTCCAACAATCCCAAGGTACTTAAACTGATGGAAAATTGCTAAGACAAGATCCAAACACTTACTTCTTCAAATTAGCACAAAGCGGTGCTAAGTTACCTATAGAATTTAATCTGGAAGGTCTTAAGGATCCTCACCTTATTCCTTTGGGGGTCACTTAGTTGTTAGAAAGACACCCAAACCAGTAGAGATTCCAAACATGCCACCAATCTTCTCACAAAACAATGACCAACCTAAACAACAACCAATGGATAATCCTTTGTTTAGGAAACCATCCCAAATTGAGCAAGCAATAGTAGCACAACAATATCAAGGAGTTCCATCTCAATACATGCCACAAGGTAACAACCCCCACAAGGACAATACATGCCACAAAATGCATCATACATTGATCCTTCAACATACCAATCCAAAAAGGTGTACCACCAATGCACTATCAGGGTAACCTTCAAAACTATTCATCCCAACAACAAGGTGTACCACCAACACACTATTAGGGTAACCTTACAAACTATTCATCCCAAAAACAAGGTGTACCACCAATGCACTATCAGGGTAACCTTCAAAACAATTTGTCCCAACAACAAGGTGTACCATCAACATATTACCATGGTAATCTTCAATACAGTTTGTCCCAACAACAAGGTGTACCACCAACACAATATCAGGGTAACCTTCAAAATAATTTGTCCCAAAAACAAGGTGTATCACCAACACACCACTAGGGTACCCTTCAATAGAATCAACCATAGCAAGGTGTACCACCTGGACGCACTGTCAAGGTACCCCTCTTCAACAAAATCAACAAAAACTTAACCCTCCTTCCATTCAACAAGGATTTAACCCTCCTTACATTCAACAAGGACTTAATACTCCTTCCACACAACAAGGACATAACCCTTCTTACATTCAACAAGGATTTAATCCTCCTTTCATATAGCAAGGACTTAAACCTCCTTCCACCCAACATGGTTACCAAGTTCCTATACTTGCACAATACACAACCTATGACCAAACAAACATCTTAGGACAACAAGGCTACTACGCACAAGGTCCCCAAAAAAATGTACCAAACACAAAGGTAGGCATGCAACTACAAGCAATGAATCAAAGGATATCAGACATCTAGATTGGAAAACCAAAGAATACTTACACTCTACAGGATATATGTCCATTCCCTTTTGATTTCTCTATTACTATTCTCCCTTTCCCTAAAAATTTTGAAATACCAAATTTTGACAAGTGTAAGGGAAAAGGTGATCCAGTAGAACATGTGAGATATTTCTTAGAATGGATTGAATGAAAGTGCAAAACAATGATTCCTACCAAATTAGACTTTTTCCATGTAGCCTTTTGGGTCACGCTATGAAATGGTTCTCCCATATACCACCAAGAATTAAGAGTTTTGATGAATTGTCTAAAAATTTTGTGAACCACTTCTCATTCAACACAGAATAGGATGTCACCATCACTAACCTCTACAAAATTAAACAAAGCCAAGGAGAATCCTTTACATCCTACATACAAATATGGAGACATAAAGCTTGTAGGTGCAAGTGGCCTATTCCCAACAAAGAACTTGTGGATATCCTTGTTTCCAATGTCCAAGTAGAAAGCAATTACCAACTCGCCATGTTATGCCCCAATAACTTTGAAGAGACTATTGAAAAGGGAATACGCATTGAAAGATCTCTCATAGCAAGGGGAGTCATTAAACTAAACAACCCAAAAGACAACTCTTCTAGTTTGAATGAGAAACCCAAGATTTGGGCCAAGAACAAAAATGTTACAAATGATGGAGTAGTTGATTCCAGAGTTGTATGGAACATGCAAAATCCCAATGTACCTCAAAACAAACTCCAAGGGGCACAAATGAGCTATGATCCCAACAATGTACAAAATAATCAACTCACCTATCCCTAAAATAATCAAGTGAATAACCAACGAACAAATCAGGGAGGACAACAAAGAAAATATGACCAACCAAGGAGGAAATTTACTCAGTTAGGAGAAACACTTGAGACAATCATGCGCAAATTAGTTCAACAAAACCTCATCAAAGTCAACGAGTGTCTAAACTATGAAGAGCCAAGTTTTAAAACACCATGGTACAATGAGAAGGACTTATGTGAGTTCCACAAGATCTAGGAACATACGACAAATAACTGCATGAGACTTAAACATATAATACAAGACTTAATAGAAAAAGGAGAAGTTGATATTGAACATCATCCTGGAAACAAAGACCTCCAAATCTACACAAATCCAATTCCCATCCATGGCAAGAAAAATGACAAAGGGAAAGAACAAGACTATCACAATGCCAACTACACCTATGGTGACACCATCTTAGGTACCCTCTCCCAAGCAGATGACACTAGGGTCAATGTGTTAACTATATGAGGAAGGGACCCCGAATGTAATGTGACTACCCGTCGATGGAAAGTCATAATACAAGGAGCCCCACCTAAACCCACAACTAAGTCATCCAATGACTATAGTATTATGGAACAACTAAAGAAGACTCCCGATTTGATCTTCATCCTAGAACTATTGATATTATCACCTTCGCATAAGGAAATAATAGAGAAAACTTTGGAAGCATCGGTCCCTAATGACCTCAATCTTGATCAGTTTCAAGCCATGGTTGGAAAAATCATGACCAATCATCATTTATTATTTTTCGAGAAAGACCTTCCATAGAAGTCATTCCACAAACAAGCCCTCTATATAGAGGTTGGCGTCCAAAAACATATGGTCAAAAGAGTATTGATAGATAACGGTGCAAGTTTAAACATTTGTACCTTGAAATTTGTTAAATAGCTGGGGTATTCTGATGATGTAATTGAAAAAGGAAAAATCATCACTAAAAGGGATTGTGATGACCTAGGAAGAAATTTAGAAGGGAAAATCAGGCTACCTATACAGATAGGACCAACAACAACAAAAACATGTCAAGTACTAAACCTTGACCTACCATTTAACCTTATTTTAGGATTCCCATGGATTCATGCACTACAAGTGGTTCCTTCAACATTCCACCAGTGTCTAAAATTTCCTCACGAAGGAAAGGAAGTTACATTATATGTTGATCCTGAACCCTTCCACTACTACGCAAAATTGGAGGAGAAATACAACAAAATACAACATTATAGCTAGTAATGATATATCATTTCACTCCTCATATGTTGACCCATCAACACTACCATCAACCTCAGTTAAACCCCCATCAAGTGAGAAACCAAAATCTGATTCCAAGATTCAAGTACTTGACAAAGGTAACAGGAACTATCATTTCAATCAAGCCTTTTGCATTGGAATGCTTCCCCCAACACCAAGAGTTTATGGAGGGCCTAAGGAGATCAAACATGTTCAAATAGTAAAAATGGTGGTCAAACCCACGATCTTTACCAAGTGGGGAGATATAAAGGATGATGAAATATTCAAAGAGGACCTTTCATCAATGATCTACAAAGAAGATAAAAAATAACCAAAACAAATACAACCCCTTCTCATTGATCCTAGCAGTAAAGGGTATCAACTAGCTAAACAAATGGGATACACTAGAAAAGGTGGCCTTGGGCGACACAAAAAAGGAAGATGTGAACCTATTATAGTTGAACAAAGAAAGGAGAACATGGGACTAGGTTATGGTTCGATAAACATGGTTATTCCAAACACTGGACATACCTCTTTTAAGAAAGGAGCTCCTCCTATTGTTGTCAAGACATTAGATATCTACCATCTTATATACAATGATTTAACCATTGAGGACTTATTTGAAAGCTTTAACATAATTATATTCCCTATCTGAACTAGCAAACCTACATTTAAAGACTGTTATGAAATAGTATCTAATGAGTATGAATGGGATTCTCCTTCCTTTGTCACCTCTAGCGAAAATGACCTAGATACCCAATGGGAGAATGATACTAGAGCTATATTGACCATTTTGACAACTTCTATAAGCTTTGTAGATAACAATGACAGTCTACCCCTTTGTTACCCATAGTTAATAGATTGAGACCAATAACACCATACACCTATTTTGGATCAATTCCAAAATGATGAAGCTATTGTAGAGTTTATGAGGCTTCAAACCAATATACCATCAGGAGATCGTAAAGTAGGGTTTTTCATGGAACTTGAACATCAAGCATATTTTAGAGGGGGGATTGTGTCCTCTAGTCATAAAATTGAAAAAGACAATGTAAAAATCAACATGAGACCCCCTAGGGAAAACCACGATGTGGCTCTATCAGATCTTGAAAAGAGAAAAATGAAGGATGAATCTAAGGGTGAAAACCTCCCTGAGGCACTTGAATATGGAGGATTCAATCTCCCTATTTCTGAATATCAAGATAAGTCAACACTCCTAGTTGAAGAAGTAGAACCTATAAATGTCGGCACAACGAAAACACCCAAGATCACATACCATGTAGCGTTACTTGATCCTGAAGAGAAAGTGAACTTCTTAGCATTCATTAACAAAAGGAAGATAAACTTCGCATGGACATATGTATACATGCTAGGGATAAATACAACATTGGTCATACATTGCCTAGTCGTATTTCTTGGAGCTAAACCCATCAAGGAGAAGCTATGAAAGATGCATCCCCAAATAACACTTTTGGTAAAGGTAGAATTGAAGAAACTGCTAGATGTAGGCTTCATTAGATCAATTGATTATCCAAAATGGATATCGAACCTAGTACTAGTATCAATCCCACTGGGGGCATAAGAATTTACACAGATTTTCAAGATCTAATCAAAGATTGTCCAAAAGATGACTTCCTTCTTCCAAGCATTGATATGATTATAAATCGAACAACATGGCATGAAATTTTTTCACTGATGGATGAATTTTTAGGATATAATCAGATAAATATATCACTTGATGATCAACATAAAACAACCTTCATGTGTGCATGGGGGACCTTCTGCTGGAATGTCATGCCATTTAGCCTAAAGAATACAAGAGTGACCTATCAATGAGCAATGCATACAATCTTTCATGATAATGCTCCATACAACTATGGAAGATTATGTGGATGACGTACTAGCGAAGTCCATCAAAAGAGAAGACCATCTAACCAACCTTGTAAAAGTGTTTGGTAGGCTCAAATAGTATAAATTGAGACTCAATCCAAGAAAGTGTGTATTAAGAGTAACATCTGGGAAACTACTAGGATACATAGTATTAAGGAGAGGCATCGAAGTAGATCTTGTGAATGTAAAGGATATACAGGAGATGCCCCCTCCAAAGACATTAAATTAGCTTAGAAGTTTACAAGGGAAACTACAGTCCATCAAGTGATTCATCACAAAATTGGCAGACAAGTGTCACCCCTTTACCCATCTCCTACACAAAGACATCACATTCAAATGGGATGGTAGATGTGATCAAGCATTCCAGCAAGTTAAGGAGCATCTACTCACTCCTCCAGTACTAATTCCCCCTATTCTAGATAAAGCAATGATACTCTATGTTTCTACAACACAAAAAACATTAGGAGCTCTCTTAGCATAGCTAGATGATAATAAAAAGGAAAGAGCAGTCTACTACATCAGCTGAACATTGGTGGGATACATATTGAACTATTTGTCCATAGAAAGAGCATGTATTTTTGTCGTCTTTGCAACACAAAATTGAGACACTATCTCTTGAATAGACAAGTAAAGCTAATCTCAAAAGTAGATCCACTAAAGTACCTATTGGTGAAAGTAGCTCTAATAGGCATGATTTCTAAATGGGTGATGATATTGAGCGAGTTTAACATAGAGTATGTAGACAGGAGAGCCATAAAAGGACATATAATAGTAGATCAACTAGTAGAAGCACCAATAAAAGATCACTAGCCTCTCATAATAGACTTTCCAGATGAAATCATATTGCTAACAAAACAGACAAGCCAATGGACCTTGTATTTTGATGGCTCCCACACTCAACACGACTTAGAAGCGGGTATATTATTTCTCACACCACAAGGAGATAGTATACCTAAGGCTTATAGAATTGCTTTACCATGCGAAAATAACATCTCAAAGTATGAAGCATTAATCACAGGACTGAAAATGACAATCGAATGGAGGATAAAAGAACTGCAAGTTTATAGAGATTCTCAACTAGTAATCAGGCAAGTAAATGATGAATATCAAACAAAAGATGACAAGTTGATGCCATATAAAAGGACGGTGGAAAATTTAAAGCAATAGTTTATCACTATCACCTTTGAAAAGGTTCACCAGATCAACAATAGAGCAGTCGATGCTATGGAAACGATAGGTTCGCTTCTTGATATCCCACTGAACATTTCTAAGTATGAATTCCTTGTGGAGTAACTGCTCGTACCAATGTTCGATATCCCAGAATCAAAACTAGTGTGTGTTGTTGTTGGTCCTAACTCACCATGGTACCATGATAAATTTGACTATATCCAACATGGTATCCTACCCCCTCATCTTACAACCACCCAAAAGAAAACCTTTGCCCATAGGACTTCCCAATTCATAGTCCTAGGAGACACCTTATATTGTCAAATTTTAGAGGGTACTTTACTCTAATGTCTTGATGTAGAAGAAGCACAAACCACCCTACAAGAGGTACACGAAGGAATTTGTGGGTCCCAATCTAGTGGACCTAACCTAGCACAAAATTTACTAAGAATAGGATACTATTGGCCCTCTATGGAGCGAGAAGCTATTTCCTACACTAGAAAATGTTGCCAATGTCAATAACACAATGACCTCATTCACACACCAGCACAAGAGTTAAGACCTATCACAACACCATGGCCTTTTTTCGCAGTGGGGATTAGACTTAGTAGGTAAGATCTCTCCCCTTCATCAAATGGACATAAGTTCATTATTATCGCAATTAAATACTTCATGAAGTGGATAGAAGCAAATTCCATTAACCTATATCACCAGTAAACAAATATCCAAGTTCACCTTGAATTATCTGATATGTCAATATGGAATTCCCCAAACCATCATAATGAACAATGGGACCCTATTCAAAAACCAAGATGTTAAAGAGTTTTATTCCAAGTTCTCTATCCAACATAGACTCTCCATGCCCTACTACCCCCAAGGAAATGGTTAGGTTGAAGTGTCTAACAAAACCATCCTGAAGATACTAAAAGAGATTGTTAATAATGTCGGTCGTGATTTGCATCTACAACTAAACCTATCCTTATGGGCTTACCAAACCAATGTTCATACACCTACTGGTGCCACACCATTTTCCTTGGTCTACAAATCTAAAGTTGTCTTACCTATCGAAGTCGAAATCACCTCACTACAAATATCACTAAAAGGCATGGTCAGCAATGAAGAGTATTGGGTGTCCAAATTAAATGAGTTGGAACTCCTAAATGAAAGGAATTTGAGCACGTTAAACCATCTTTAGGTTTATCAGAATTGGCTAAAAAAAAGCTACAATAAAAGGATCAAAAATAGAAAATTTTAGATTGGTGACTTGGTACTCAAAGAGAATCTGAAGGTACAACTGAATCAAGATGGAAAAGGTAAGTTTGAACCCAACTGGTTAGTTCTATTCATCATCACATCAAGCTATGATTGTGGAGCCTATTAGTTGGCTACTCTTGAAGGGGAGCCTTTAGTTGAACCATTGAACAATAGCCACCTTAAGAAGTTATATACTTGAAACATGTTAGAATACCCTAGGAAAAAGGGTAAAAATCCAAAAAAAGAAGAAGTTAGATATAAAAGCAAAAAAATAAAAAAGCAAGAAAAATAGTAAAGAGAAATAAAACATTCTTTAAGTGAAAGCCACTTTGTGGTGCTTTTAGAACAAGTACCATACTGAAAAACTTGCAAATAGGCGCTACAGTTGAATAAGACTTACATCGTTATCTATCAACACTATCTGAAGCATCCACCCATTCATCCCATAATAAAAAGTGTGTCCAACTATGGCTTGATGACTGATTAAGTATTGAACCTTGCTGCACCATCAACATTCATCTCCCTTAGAGAAGGTAGTCTTGTCTCAAACTGGGGGAAACTTCCCAAACCTAGAAGCGAATTGGATCCTTGTATATCCCATCAGGGTTGAAAACTATCAAAATCAAAAACATCTAGAAAACAAGCCAAAATTGAAACAAAGTAAAAAACATCAAAATACCAATAACATGTTATGCTTTGAGTCACAACAGTCAAACTATGTGGTCTCTATGTGTACAACGTAGGCAAGGATTATCAACCCCTAAGGCCTTAGGTCAGTCCCCTTAGGTTTTATCATGCTTTTGTTCAAATTAGTCAAAAAATACAAAAAAATAAAATAAAAATTTAAAAAATAGAAAATATCATAAACATGTTCTTATCAAACCAAGCAAACTATGAGCCTCTGCATGTACAATGTAGGCAAGACTTATCTTTGATGATCCCATGAGGCCCTAGGTTAGTCCCCTAAAAACAACAAAAAACATCATATGAACCCATAAAATAAAAAAGGTCCTACCTCCATCATCACCAACCACAATAAACTTGTCATCCATAATAAACAAATCATCACACTCACCCTTTGACAATGCAAACAACAAACAAAAAAAACATCAAAATCAAAAATTCTAAAGTAAAGATCGAAACAATTAGACAAATATCAAGTGAAAACAAGGCCAAAGTGTTAACTACCTATCTATTGACAATTCACAAACATCTTGAGATATGCCTTAATGGATCCGCTCCTACAATTTAGACATCATCAACAATGGATAACAACCTGAAACCTCAAAATAGATATGGCAAGTGATATTGCAACATTGTTTATCTTTTTATAGTCTTATCTTTTTGTTTTATCATAATACCATATTCCCAAGATCTCTCGAGGATGTCCATAAGGATTTAGAGAAGAAGGAATTGTGGTATTAACTATTGATTTTTGTTAGTTATGTTTGTATGATGTTCTTGTAATACTACCACGGTGAAAACTTGTTGCATTTGGTGTATGAAAATTGTTTTGAGACAAGTCATGTAGTAGTTACAAGTTAGGTATTTCATACCTCTCTATGTAACTGGTCCAAATTTTTTTAACACAACTCCACCATATATCCTAACAAATTTTTTGTGCTCTAGGAACGACAACTTCATATAGTGTCTAATAGTAGGTGGCCTCCCTCATATACTGATCTCGCTCTACTCTGAGAGCACCATGCTCTGACTGGAGGGTATCCCTCTCAGCTGTAATGGCCTGCACTTATGCCTCAACAACAATATAGTGCCTAGTATCAGTATCCTGCTACTACCTAAAGCCATCTCGCTCTTGCCTCACAATGTCTCTCTTCGCAGTTAGAGTAACAACTTCATCACTCCACAAGGGCAGCCATCATAGTTCTATGGAATCTAACCATGGGCATGTAACATATGTGCCGCAACCCCACAACATCTAGGATATCTTGCTCCAACTCATGAAAACTAGTGATCAAATCAAACAACACATGCAACCATCACTCCCTCAACATAAGCAATTTGAGAACCGCCTACAACCATTCAACCCATGATGTTAAGAATTTTCTACAAAAATGTGAAACGAACCTCAAATTGTAAACAAACTGACTCAAAATTCTATGCAAAGCAAAAGCATTCACTTTTTATCAAAAGTGGTGACTTTATTGTCAAAAGCATTAAAAACAATCAAAAGCGGTCACTGTATTGTCAACTATGGTTCAATATTGCATTATTTAATTAATTCACTTTTTCGTCAATTTTGACCAACTAAATAAATTTCATTTATTTAATAAAGTCCTAATCTAACTTTATTCTTGGGGTTGGGGCCCTAGCTCAGTTGGCTAAATCTTTCCTATTGTAGGAGGTTGGTCACGAGGTCTAGTCTCCCCCACCCCCGTGCTACCGGAGGGCATGTCGCGCCAGCGCCGCTGGTCACGTTAAAATTTTTACCAGGCGCACTGCAGTTTATAGGGGGTCGTGCTACCCGATTCCTGCAATCTAAAAAAAATAATCTAACTTTATTCTTCCTAATTAATTAAATAAATATCAATTATTTAATTATGTCACTAATTCACCCTATTCCCCTAATTCAATTAAATTATTACCACTTAATAGTTTAATTAAATCACTTTCCCCTAAACTTGAATAATTTTTTTAATTATTCAAAACATCATTCAAAAAGGTCAAAAAAAAAAATACAACTTTGTTTGCAAAATTCAAACATGGCTTGCACATTCAACTCAAAAGGATTAATTAATTAAATCAATTAATAAATTATCCTCACCCACTTTCATGATTGGGAAAATTACGATCGTCGATTGTTCACTTTGATTGGCTGACTAATTCATCTATTTCTGATTGATTCGTCTGTTCTTCAATCCCACTAAAGGCTCAACATGATTTCTTCAATTCCACTGAACACTCAAATTGATTTCTTCAATTGCACTGATTATGTAATCAAAATCCACTAATTCTTCCTATCTAATTCCTCTCAATGGTTTTGAATCATTGATCAAGATATTCTACTACGCGATTTGAATCATTCATTTCGAAACACAAAATATATATAACAATCATCTTCTTCCTCAAAAACGATAAGAGAATGGACATCTTTTACACAATGAAGTAATACTGAAATCTTAATCAATTTCTTGAGAACTTTAACATACGTCTTCGATTAACATTGCACAACTTTGAAGCTTTTGCAACTTACAAATGGAGGCTTCACGACACAACAACAATCCAACATCTTTGCAAATACACTTTGACATGGGATGGACAACTTTATGTTTTATTGAATTCATTATTCTTGCTTTTTAATTGCTTTCTTGAATTCAATATTTTAATATCGTTCATTTTGTGAGTAATGGGTATGAATCTTAATCCTTGTTTTGAATTAGATTTAGTTTAATTCATTTAACATTGATTATCTAAACACTATCTTAATTTCCCCCTTACACAAGAGTTATATAGGATAGATATTAATGATCTATAACAAGGGAACCTAATATTTATATATATAGAGATAAATAAATTATACCATTTTAAGTTAATATATATTATCTTGCAACATTTTTTTGATAAAGGGGATAACCCCATAATATACTAATAAGAAGAAGTACATATGTCCATAACAATAGAAAGATACATATCAAACATCAAAATGTTGAAATGATTATTAGAACAAAAACTATTTTTAGTCATATACATAGCAACCATCATAATACTAAATTGAGGATTGTAACAATAGACTCCTAGAAGACGATATACAAAACATAAATTAGGGCATAGACAACTATTTGAATAGAAAAAAGATAAACCATAAGTACATGCTAAGAATTAGAAGTAAGATAATTATAGTATTTAGAACTGAGACTCTCATTACATATAAGGTTGATGGCCTTAAGAACCTTATCATTCTAAATAGGCATTGGAGGTGAATGCTTGAGCACAACTCCCAAAGCTTTAAACAACAATTTGATGTTTTCTAGCATTTGTTCTTCAATTTGATCTACATGTGAAGATATGACATTATTGAATGTAAGTGGGTAGTCATTCTTGGGACTCGCCACCATTTCGTTGTAGATACATTTAATATCTAGAGAGGATTGAATCATTTTTTTGGAAAATACCTCCAACCAGAGCATTACTAGCAAAAGAGACATATTTAGACAAATAAATCTGTAACTAGTCATTGAAGATGATATGCTCATGAATATATTTCTTGCACAGGATTCTCAAAGCGAATGACATTATTATCTTGCAACATTTATACCACCCATATATCTATATAGATCATTACCACAAATTAATTTATAATCTTGTTATATCTAAGCTCGGTCTTGATGAGAGCCATTAACGTTTCATTTTATACCTTTTTCATATTCCTTCATACCCACTTTCATATTCCATTTCCATATCATTTTACCACTTTTATGTTGCATGTGATTAAATATACATAAGTTGTATTTAATATAGTTTTGGGATAAAATATGGAAATTAATTATTAGATTGTCTTTACTAATAAGCGTTGCTATCTTTGGAAAATATATCTTGTGGCATACATGCTAGAAAGTTATTTCCAGTGCCTCTTCATTGGAACTCCTGTTGCTGCTACAAGATCTGTGTATACATTATGCTAAGAAGACATGGACATTGTGCTACTCACTTTGATGTTGCTTAATACTCAATTTTGATGCAAAAAGAGTTGCTACAACACACATGCCACTAGTTGAGACAACTCAACCGCCAACTATACACCACCATATTTACTCTCCACATTATTGGATCTGATGTACTAATAATAGTCTCCTATAGCTGCGAGGATCCTTTGCAAAGATTATTGTGGTTATTTTATATTATTTTGTTTTGATATCAGTAAAGCATGACTAGTATATTGTTAGGAAATTAGTTTAGTATGTTAAGAAAGATTGGCCACGAGCCATACAAATCTTTCTTAACTCATCGATTTACCTCAGCCTCTGAATTGTAAATTACAAACTTATTTTTGTTTATGCATCAAAACTATATAAGCAATCATATGTAATATATATGAAGGAGGAAAATATATTTGGTATCATTATCGAGAAACATTTTGAAGTCTTTTTTAGAAATTTCATAAGCTTCATTCTCTTCTCCTCTTGCTCTCTTTCATCTCGATGATGGATCATGGAGTGTGATCCAAAATGTTGATGCAAAAATCTTCGAACACAATTGAATCCAGAAGCAATACATATTTTTTTTTTAGCTTCATATTCATCGGTTGAATAGGAGGTAGGGCACCCACTCTTCAACCACTAATTGAATGTAAATATTTTATTTTCTACAAGGTATGTTTTTGTGGGTTTTGATTTCAATTGATTATGTTTTGCTTGTTATTGTCACACCGCAATTGTGTAATTACCTATTTACTATTACTGTGCTAGGGTAAATATTGTATGTGTGAATGTACTTTGAATTTTGATTGAGAATATATGTGCTTGCACTTTATTACCAATGAATTATGAATGAATGTTATCTCATTTAATGTTATGTGATGGAATGCATATATGTGAAATGGATGGTTATTGAACTAGATATTCTAACTATACAGAAACATTATGTGAAAGCATATTTTGTTGAATAGTTGACTATCGTGGGAATGTGTTAGTTGGATGTAGGTATATGTTCAATCCTCCAAGTGGAGGGGAAGTATCACTTAGGAGAACTTGGTTAGGTAACTAGTAAGGTAACCTAATTAAGCTTACACACACACAGTAGAATGGTTGAGTCTAGTTATTGTGTTGGGAATTGATAAGTCATCCTTAGTATCATGTGTTTGCATTAGTAAGGGTCTTGATTACTGTTGAATGCATTCTTGGATGATGTTTATCTGTTTGGAGCTTATGAGTTCTTCCTTATATTACTATGCTTGAATTGAAGAGGTGAACACACGTGGAATATATGTATATGTATGCATATACATGTCAACGGTAGACCATACACATGAAGGAATATGTACATGAGAATACATGGGTAGACATAACTATGCATGCTTATGAACGGGTTGCTTATGAGCATGGTGTTATCAAACGAACAATGCAACATGTATGTGTATAAGTATAAATTCATCGCACCTATGTTCCCATCAATAAGGTAGTAATTGTGCATGTGCTTGATTGTGCAATCGAATGTATATATATACATAAATATATGTATATATAAACATATATACATATGCATACATGTGTTGATACACACATATGTATGACAAATGGAAATGTCCATATGGATATATCAACATATGTATACGCACGTATACATGTACATAGAGGAATATATATATATATATACAGTCGATATTATTATGATTATTACTATATGAAACTGTATATATATATATGATA
The DNA here is from genome assembly GCA_007258455.2 of Sequoia sempervirens. Lineage (NCBI taxonomy): Eukaryota > Viridiplantae > Streptophyta > Pinopsida > Cupressales > Cupressaceae > Sequoia > Sequoia sempervirens. The sequence goes on along the minus strand of VDFB02270651.1, from coordinate 50,521,317 downwards.
GTGTTAAGGCTACTCATTGATATATATATGTACATGTATATATACAAATATATATTTATATATACATGATAATTAATAGAGGTCAATATAAAGTATAACCCTGATCAATACCATAGCATGATGCATTGTTGTTTATTAGATAGTGCATTACTTTATATTGGAATGATTATTATCCAAATGATATTAAGCGATGGAAATAATTAAGCCGACTGTGTAAAGTGTTTTCACATTATATGGGAATAGTAACAACATGAAACGTGCTAAGTCAAAGCAAGATTGGAATGCTATAAAAGGGGAGTCAAGTCATCTTTTCAAACCATGCCAAAGAGATAGGAAAGTTGGCTACAACATGGCGCCAATATATGAAAACTCTATATTTTGTAGAATTCTATTTTGGTTACAAGTCAAATGTCATAATTTGGGCATGTGCACATTTGAATCAATCTTTAGCTGCTGTCAATTTAAAGGGTTGATCTATAGTATATTATGTTGAGTTTACATTAAAATTTCTGCCACCTTTTAGTTGTATGAAATGAGTTGACTTGCACGAAGAAAGGTGTCAACTGGCATGCCTTTTCTATAGGCTGCAATGTCTTAAATTTTTGTATAAATAGAGAGGCTAGTTTTCTCATTTGGGACACACTTTTTGCAAAAATCTATTATGCTACAAATATTTTGAGAATTGCATTTTGTGAGAGTTTAAAGTTACTTTGTGAGAGTATAGTGTTATCTTGGGTAAGAGGCTATAGTGAAGAATTGTTGTGAGTTGATATAGTGGAGCTAGTAATTTGTTGTTGGAAGCCTGTGCATCAAGTCAGTCAATTGGATCAAGCATATTACAGGCATGAGGATCTAGTTTTCTCTTAATTGTCTTTACTTATGAAATGATGAGTTTTGTATGCTTTGTTTGGACTGCTTGAGAATACTTGCATTAGGGAATTATAAAATTTGCTTTGGAAAGGAAAAGGAAGTTGTTGTAAGCTTTTCTATGAAAGTTATTGTATTTAATCCATAATAGGATGGATTGTTTGTCATAAGTATACTAGATATGATTAAACAGGGATAGCTTATGGATTATCCATTGTTAAGTTATTTGACTGAATTAGATAGCTTGTAAGTTACTTCTAGGATTTGGTTATCCATTGAAGGGAGGGTAACTTGTATTATGATTTGTAGGTAGAAATACCATTAAGTCACAAGAAAAGGGAATAGGTTGTCCCTAGGGTGAAAGAATCCCAATTGAAGGAAAAACCTATGCATAGATTATAATGGCCTTAAGTCAAATCGAGTTTGAATAGTGTATGTGAGTAGGATGACTATCACTCGAAGTACTGGGTGAGAACACTTTGGCCAAAGTAGTGTGATTGCCTTTAGCTCCACTGTCAATTCACCGTGATCCATTTATATGCATGCTAGTCCTAGATTGTTGGTTTACAAGTTCTAGTCATGTAGGACACAACACTAAGCTCATATTGGTTGTCGTTATAAGGTTACTCCACCAATCTCTTCGTCGAAGGGTAGGGCCATCTATCAAATGATAGATGTGTGGGGGACCGCATATGAGTCTGTGGTTGGCAAAAAAGTGCTTGAGTGATGCTTCTCCTCCTCAGTAGGTGACAAAAGACCAAGATTTGAAATGAGGTTCTTGGACCATCTATATCTATTGCTTTGAAGCTTCAGTTGAGTTATGTATGTACTATGTACAAATTCTTTGGAATATTGTAATTTGTGGATTATTTTATTGAAATACAATCAATGTTCATTATTGTTATGACATTCATGTTCATTTTTTCTCAATTAAAAGAAAGAACATTTTTATGGTAATGGTTAAATTACATAGTTTATTTACTTGTGAGTGAAAACTTAGGAAATTTTATTTCAGTGATCGAATGGCATGTTACAATTATTTTTTTGCGATTGATATGTGTGAAAGGTGTTAATAAATTAAGTGTATTTCTCATTTGAGTCTTATTTTTGTACTACATAATTAATTGCTATGATTTTTGTGATTGGTATTTATTGATTAAGTTTTTCTCTCATAATTTATTGCCATAATTTTTGCATAGTTCCTGTTGTAGTTCCTATCACAAACACTATTGTTGTTCCTGTCATAGAAATACTGCAAAACCAATTACAGTTTTTGTAGCAATCCCTGTCACAAGCAAAACAAAATCATTAATCTAATTTTCAAACTAAGTAATTGATTGAGTTTAGGAATGCATTTTCATCCCCACTCACCTCACAACTTGCATACCTTGTGCATATAGCCACAACATATTTCACAAGTTTATGCCCCCAGATTGACACTTAAACCAAGTTGAATGTTATTATTAAACATTAAATATTTATCATTCTTTACCCCAACTTTGGCCTATAAAGTCTTTATATATAATATTAGGTTTCCTTGTTACATATTGTTTATATCCATCCTATATTACTCTATTATATTGCATAAATATTTCCTTATCATATATATTTACTATATAGACAAATATTTATTCCTCATACATATATTTATAGGTCATATTATATAGTAACATTCTTTGTCAACATGTATAATAATTTTTATTATGCATATCTACACATAGAATACTAATTTTATTCTTTCATATCAATATCTTCTTCTTACATATTTTCCTATATGCCTTATTGCTTATATTTATTGTGTTCTCATTCACTTTTTATTTTTGTATAGATTATTATTTCATATCATATCCATTTCTTATTTCTTTATTTTATGCATACACATTATATTCTATATTATATATATTACTCAACATTTGTTATTATTTTTCCTTCTTCCTCCTTTTTATCCCTTATTTTTTGTCATCCTATCACCTCTCAAAATCTACCTCCTTTTAACTATCAAGTTTATAATCCAAAATCATAAGTATCCTCATTTTGATAATGGATTACTAAGCATCATCTATAATGTTGATGCAAAAATATATATATTTGAATTTAAAAGCACCATTTCATGAACATCAAGGACTATGGAAACTCATGCCTATCATTAAAGTAAAACAAAACCACTTTTAGTTTGAAAAAAGTGTAAAAGAGGTAAAATTATTAGTTATGGTAGTAATTTTTTTATGTATGATGAATTTGTTCATAATAATTTTCCTAATATAATATTGTTTTTAATATAAGTCAATTGTATTGAGATTTAATTGTGAGATATTTTTATACAATTTGAAGTAGTGGGCTCCACGAAAATAGGAACTATCTACTTAGTGTCTAGAGGAAGCCTTGATAATTATAATATATATAGATGCTTACTTGTAGAGCTAATTTCTTAATCAAATAAATTAACTATGTTCTTTGTTCACTTATTTGACTATGTTGATATTGGAGGTTTCCGAGTTTCTATCTTTATGATTTGTCAACATCATGCATAATATCATAAATTCCTACGATTTGTAAAATTTGATTCTCCATATTATCAATTTGAAGCTTTTGTTGCATGGTGTTATATGACCAATTAATATGGAATTAATCAAGTTTTGATACATCATTAACTTAATTCTCTAAGTTTTAAACGTATTTGTCTAACTCCCTTTTGCACCATTTTTTATTCAACTTAACTTTTATGCTTCATTGTCCTTGACTACTTGATATTTTAGTTTTTTCTTCTCTTGTTCCCAATTATCAATTTATTTTAATAATTTTTGTACTACTCCTATTTGTGTTTCTATGGCTACAAAAGAATCATTTTGGAGTTATATTTTATTTTTTGTATGATTTTAACCACCTTCTCCATACTTTTGAAGTGACATATTTTAACAACCTTATCCACACCTCACTAAGTTATACCATCTGTAACAAAGAGATCTAAGTAGAATCCACCTATGGTCTTATAGGGGTGTTGAGAAATATCTTTGGATTCATATTCACTATTGGAGTTTTTTTCCCTCTTTCCATAAACTCTTATACCTTGCTTATGGTATCATTGATTGATTATCTCCCTAACTGACTAGTTATTTAGTACCATATTTTTCTCTATTTATTTTTGGATACCATCTTTAATCTTAATGTCAAGAAATTATGTTTATGGTGGTGCTCTTGGATGTACCACCTAGTAATCTCTCCCATGTTGTGGCTATCTCTCTAATTAAATTTATTCTTCTACAGTTGTTTGCTAAGGTGTATTATGTAATGGAGATGGCATAAGAATAATATCCTTGGGTTGATCTTATGATTGTCTAGTTTAAAGGCTTATATCATAGGAATGTTAGATACTAGTAATATTTCTCCATATAATCTTTATTTCATCTTTTCAATTTGTAGGTTATAGTCAATTTATCTACTTTATGTTTGGTTCTCAATTCCTAATCTTGAAGAGATTGAACTTGAATTATTTTTTATGAGAGGTTCAATTGAGAAGCTACTTTCATCTATTAGAATCCCACTATGCAAGCATAAAATTTGTAATTTTTTCTTTATTTTCCCATGTATTATAGTGAATTTATGTTATCCCACCTTCTATAACTAATCTAAGATAGTATAAGTGGGTATTCCCTTTGTCAGTTTTTTTCTAATTTAACCTTGTGTTTCCACCTATGTGTTCATCATGATTCAAAGTATGCAAAAGGTCCAAAATTTTCTAAATTTGGAGTTATATGGATCATTTCCATAATTCTGATAAGTTATTAGAGTTTTAGAATTTTAGATTTATCCATACTAGTAGGAATTTCCAACCATCTCTTCTTACTCAGGTGTCCTTATCAAGTTATTAGACTTCATCCTATTGGTATATCTTTCCACCTAGTCTTGACAATCCAATCCTTAACCTTATAAACTTTGTCTAGTATGTTTTTTAGGCTATTAACTTCCCCTTACTCGTATACCATATATTCGAGCCTTAAAATACTTATCCTTTGTATTAAGTTCCTTTTGATGCCAAAGTATTGAGCATCAATTAACTAGTGTATCATATCATTTTCTCCCCCAAACTCTAAAGTCCCAACCATTTTCCTTGAATTATGTTGTACATTAGAGTTTCAAAATTGTGCTTCCCTAGTTACCATTTTCTTTGCATCCTTGAGTTTCAATCTAAAAAATTCCTCACTCAACACTTAATTTTTCCAAAAAATTCATACTTTTGGACTTACTTATCCCACTATTCCTTTTCCTCATTCTTGTTGACTTGTTCGAGTTTCCTTGCCAAAGTACCTTTCATATGTCATTGTCAACCTTGATCTCTCAATCCCTTGTTGATAAAAACTTTCCTCCTTTCAAACCAAATCTTTGGGATATCCCTTACCCAATTACCTCATTTGGATTTATCCTCACTCCTTGGCTCTTGACTCAATATTTTTACTAAGTACTATATTGGAGTTAGAGTTGTAGTCTTCCCTCTATGAAAGTACTTGTTTCCTATCATGTGTGACTCCCAAAACCCATCAAATCCTTTATTCATTTTTTTAGAGTTAGAAATTTACCCATCCCTTTGCCTCAGTATTCTTTCTAGTAATTCTCCAAAACTCTATCACTCAATAACTTCCCTTATACTTCCTATTGAAGTTAGAAATATGTGAGCTTCCCTTCAAATTGGTACTAGGTATGAGTCATCTCCAAACCCTAACCCTCAACATTTTTATACTCATTTATCTCATCAAGAATATTTGTTAAAACTTCCCTCCATAAACATGAATTCCCAATGCCCTTTGATTCCTCAATATTCTAACTTCTTGACTAGCATGAGTTTTGAGGTATTCCTAACCCCAAACCACTGATGGTCCAAAAATTCTATAATTTTTCCCATACTATCCCACATTCTCCCCTATACATCTAGAAGGCAATTTATGATCATATTTTATGCATTAATTTATAGAAAAATATTTTTCCCACCCAAAAAACATTTTTCATCATTTGGGTACATATTTGCATGCATTTTTCCAATGATAGAGGAGAAAACAACACATGACACCATTGATGAGTTGATATGGCCCTACACCCACTAGATCAAATCTGATGGAACCTAAAAATAATTTTCTTATGTGGGTTGGTACAAATTTAAAAGAGAAAACAATGTAGTGTTCATGCCCTAATTTATTTTAGCAATTGAGAGTACAAAACTTGAACATTCACATCATTTCTTAGGACCATTTTCCAGTGATTTTAACACACTTTCCACCCCATTTACATAGATCTTGAGGCCATTAATGACTAGCATGATGGTAAATCATATGAGATTGATTTTTCATTATTGTATATGCGTTTTGAAGTCTTGAGTGGATAATTTTAGTGCACAAGTTTTAGATTTTATGATGTTGATGGCATGGTTCTTCCTTGTGAATGTGGTGAGACCACATCTTCTTTTCTCATGGCCATGTGTCCTAATTGTAGATCTATTTATTGGTCTACATTTTATTTATAATGGGTTGGTCTATGTTAATTTTCTTAAGCAATATCATATGGTTGATCTATAAACTATTTTTTATACTAGTGTATATGAATGCAACCAATTATATATTTTTGTAAAATATCTATTATGGTTAACTATAGTGTAGAAAAATGTATCCCTTTTACATTTCCACACTTGTTTGGGCCCTCTTAGTTAATTTGGACTTAATTGTGCCTTATTTTAGTGTTGTAAAGTGCATCCCTTTACACTTTCACACTTATTTAGGGATCCCTTAATTAATTGAGCTTAATTATGCCTTAATTGGCCCTTTAATTCATTTACCAAGCCTATTTTATTACATTTTCCAAAGAGGAAACTCGACATTTATTAATGCCTTAATATAACACTTATTGTTGAGCAATGTGTGTCCTAGGTTTAGGGACCTAGGACCCATTCACCCATTTAGACCTAGGACCTAATTTAAATTATTTTTTTGGCAGTATTTTATTGTTTTTAAATCTATATTTCAATGTCAACTTCTGATATTTGAATTTTGGGAAATTAAGGATACATACCTATAAATATAAGGTTATTTCACTAAGTTTCATCTAAGCAATCTAAGATTTTTATGAGAAATTTTAGGAGCAAGTTTATGAGATTTCAAGAGCACTTTGGAGAACTTAAAAGTAATTCAATAGGAGATTTATTGTATTTTTATTGCAACATTCAAGATTCAATTGTCATGTCAAAGTATTCTTGCATCATGCATGTTTTTGGAGCTAATATGATGATGTAGGTTTCATGATCCATTCAAGCATTCAAAGTCATTATTTCAAGAAAGATTCAAGGTTCAAGACCCACATCCATTGAAGCCATTTCATGCAAGTGGTATATTTGCATTCAAAGGTTTATTCAAGGGTTTGTTGAGTGGTAACATAGATTTGTTCATTCTTCATTCCCTCTTTCATGTTTCATTTTATTTCAAGGTTTAATTACCAAAATGGGGTTTAACCAAGGCAAACCCCCATTCACAAAAAACAAAACATTTTCCCTCTTGATTTGTGATTGTAAATTTAGGTGGAAGAAATCTTGAAGACCTTTTTGAAAATCAAATTTGGAGAGCTTGTCAAAGTTGCAAAAGTTGTCAAAGTTGCTATCTTCTCATGGAAACTCACTTATAGAAATTATTTCTGACTTTTCAAACCTAAAACCTGGGAAAATTAGAAGACTCAGATCTATAACAGAGGCTCCCACAAGTTGCAAAAAAACCCTAACTTAGGACCCATTCACCCCTAGGTGGATGAGTCTCAGATCAGCTTCAAAAACTAACTTTTGGTGACTAGTACACATGCTTCTTCCCTTCTCTGATCTACATTCTATTTTTTGGTTCTATCATTATTGAGCTTAATCTTGTTGTTCCAAGTGTTAGATTGCAATTTGGTGTTGATTTACTATTTTTAGTGTTTCTCCCCAAAGTGTTGTTTGACCAAGACCCCCATCCTAACAGAAAAAGGAAATTTGAAGATTCACATCTTGAGTTGACTCACCTAAGGGTTGTAAGTCAATTCTTTATGTGGATCTCATTTCCTAATGAAATAGAGGAAGATAGGTGCATCATAACCCTATTCCCTTTCATTTCTATTGATGCAAACCTATTTTTCTTCGTTTCACTAGAACTATTTTAGAAAATCAATATAAGGTATTACTTCTATTTTATTTTTGCATTTTATCATGATAATTATTTAAAATTTTGATGAGATTCAAGGAATATTTAAGCTCACATTTTCTATTCTTTATATGTTTGTTTGTATTAGTTTTCATTTAAGAGGTGTCATAATTTTTTTCCTTTGTGCAATGATATGCCAAGTAAAATTATTTTAGGGCCAATATGTGGAGCATTTAAATTAATGATGTATTATTAAGTAGAGGTACATCATTAAGATAGACTAGCATTTGATAATTTAAGCTCTACAAGATAGAGCCAAGTATATTAAAACTATATTAAAGTTAGGGTTTAAATTTGAATTTATGTTGTAGAAGTACCTGCACCAGTCTAATAGTTGAAGGTTGGCCATACATAATCCATAAATGAAAACAAAATTAATGAATAAAACCTTTTTTAGATACCTTAACATTAATGGTACAAAGGGATTATATGAATTTTTCATCTTTCAAGAACCTTTTCCTTGTATGTATGAATAATCTATCTACTAATATTATGTTAGATACCTTTTTCGTATTTGTAATCTAATGAATGCTAATAGGTCTACCCTTGGTCTTGTAGAGCCTAAAGTGTAGGTTAGATCTAATTATCTCTTTCTCATTTTTTCATCCTCTTAGCGGTTTTGATAATAAGAATTCATAATCATTTAGAAAATACTAAAATCAAGTTGGAGAACCAACACTACCATCACTTGAACTTTGAGAAAAATGTTAATCTTGCAAGATTTTTTTTTCTCGATGTAGTCATTTGGTTCTATAGGATAGTCCTAAATTATATACGAAAACCTTCAATAATTTTCTTTAATTATTATTGGTTGGAATAAAGGAAACCCATCATTTCTTGAGCCATAATTTTTTTTTTTGGTGTATTGGAAAAATGGTATGCTTTTATAACTTATAGTTGTTTCCTGATTATGGAAAGAGATTGGATTAATTTATGGGCATCTAGAATGATGTCTTGGGGTTTCTCTTTTCCTTCTATATTCTTTGTTACTCTTTTCTGTGGTAGATCCATTATAAGGGTGTTTTTGGTTTCTTCCTCTTATTTTGATGTGCTAGTTTATTGCACTAATCCCTTGTGTGTGTTTTCCTTTTTCCACTATGGCTTGTCACACTGTTTATGTATTTATTTACTATTCTAAACTTATTTTTAGTGAGATTTATATGGTTTCTTCCATGGGTGTTATTTGTGGCATGGAAATAGATTATATTTGATTTTTTTTCTTCTTTTTTCTTCTCTTTATTTCCTTACTTTTCATATTATGTAGGTTCCTTTTGTGATTCTTCTTGAACCATTTATTTCTTTTTTATTCCTTTATTTCTATATTTTCCTTTTGTGATGGAATTTTCATTAGCTAATTTTAATTTCTATTATATGATTTACTATCTCATTCCTTTAATCTATTCCCTATTGTTCTATTACCTCACTAATGTGTGGCGGATGAGAATCCTTATTTTCCTATTTTTTTTACAAAATTTTATTGTTCTTATCAAAATTCTCATATGATTCCTTCTTCACATTCTTTTCAATATGCTCCCCTCATGTACTAAATCTCTTTATAATAGATTTTTACAAATGTGTCATGAGAGTTATGTTGTATTTATAATACTTGTTTGTGTGATTCATATGGTGGTGGTAGAACCAAAAAGGTTTGAGGTTTTACTAATTATAGGTAGATATATTTATTTTCCACCATGAATACAATATCATTCTCCAATTTATTTTCCACTTGATAACCTTATCTTTCTCTTTGTTGTATTTTGGTTTAGAATTTGAAAAATAAAGAAATGGATCCATACCCAAAAACTATATCATTAGGGAATTTATCCATGTTGTCTTTAATCGGGATGGCCACTAATGTGTCTTTCCTCCGTATGTATTTCCTAATTCTTGGTAATTAACTCATAAAGTAAAGAGGTAAGTAAAGGATGAGTGAATTGTGCCTAAAATTATGGGAATTATTCTTCATTTTCTCTAAATTCTCCATCAAAATATTTTTTGTTTGCTACCATATTATAGGCAAGCATACTTGTAGATTTAATGATTAATTAAATTTTATATAAAAACCCTCGTGAATTCACCACAAATAAGCATAATATTCTAGGTATTTTGTTCTTATTGAAAATCAAATTTTACAATGGACAACAATATTTTATGTTTGTAACAATCTCATTTGCAATTAGTGACTAACTTTTTATATTTTTAATTAAATTTTATTGTTATTCAATATCTAAATTTTCTATCAATATACAATTATTAAACAAAGTGTTGAAATGGAGCAAGTATAAAAATTAAAAATAACTCCTAATAAACTAGGAAAATTAGGGCCCAAATTTTTATATACAATAGTGTGATATCTATCCATCTTAAATAATTAAAGTTTCTAGCTTGAAGTGATTTTGTTTTAAGATTTGGTAGAAAATGTCAAATATGGGTGAATTGGATACTTCTAAATAACCTAAAAATACCCAAATTTGGGGGTAGAAATAAAAAAATAAAAATCCAAATGGTGACATATAGCCAGTAAAAATTCCTTGCCCTTAGGTATTGTGAATACATGTGTTTGGTGTAGAATATTCTCTACCATTGTAAAATATTTTGTAGCTGATGCAATTTACAATGGGATACCTTACATCGAGGTAGCAAATTTTTATTCATAGTCAATCATCAAATGTTGTTCCTCTTAGTACCATTGTGAATTTGTTTTCCACCTTCTTTGGTTTCTATCATTTATCCTAGAGTCTTGTTTCCACCTTAATTATATCCTTGGTGATGAGAAATGTGTTGGGAATTAAGGTGTTCAATCATCAAATGTTGTTCCTCTTAGTACCATTGTGAATTTTTTTTCCACCTTCTTTAGTTTCTATCCTTTATCCTAGAGTCTTGTTTCCACCTTAATTATATCCTTGGTGATGATAAATGTGTTGGGAATTAAAGTGTCTCAACCTTGACGATTCGTAAGTTTTTTTTAATTTAATATTTTCCCAAATTTATTTATTATTTAATAGTGTGGTCCATCAAAATTGGATGTAGGAACTTGAGGTGGAAATATATACCATGTGTTGGTACTTTGTTGATGTTGTAAGAGGTATTTTAAAATACCTAAACTTAACAAATTTGGAGTGCCCCTCTTTTATGAGATTTATGATAGCCTATGATAGATTCTTATGATGTGAAAGATCCAAGAATAGAGGGAGTTATTGGGAATATTGAACAACACTATGATGTATTTCATAAGCATAATTTGAGGATATTGTGAATTAAAAATCTAGAGCACTATAATTGAGGATTTTATGATAAAATTTGATAGTAAGGAATTTATTATTTTATGATGGATTTGATTCCCCATGATTTAAGCATTAGATTTTTCCACCCAATTTGAGTGCCACATTTGATAGTGGTTTTAGCTCATTGTTTTGGGTTTTATGCATCTATTTCATGTATTTAAATATTCCATAAATTGGTGCTTTGTCATGCCCATAATTTTTCACTCAGAACAATAACACAACCTACAATTTTTTTTTTTTGAAATGCCACATAAGATACCATAATTTTTTTTTTTAAATACATTAATTAAGTTATTTATCTCTCAAGTGCTTATGGTGTAACAATAACCCATACTTTTCATGGTATCCACATAAGTAATATCATTCATCTACGAGGGTTGGACTGATATTAAACGTATGACCACTAGGATTGGCATTTTCGTGCATATAATTTAATATCATTATTAGATCTAATATTATAGTGAGTTCCACTTATAAATCTTTTCAATGTTACTGCTACCATTTATCCTTGCATTCAAATACTTAAATGTGTGAAAAGGGAGTTTAATAAAAGTTTAGATTTCATATTTATTTTCGATTCCATTTTAATCCCTCTAGGGAATGGCTTGTTGAGGTGATTGGTCTCAACCCTCTATTCTATCCCAGATATACATATTCTCTTTATGTGCTAAATTCCATAGCTCCAAGCATAGTCAAAAGTATTTCTATTATTTTTATAGAGCACTAACTCATCTTATAAAATTAATGTTAGCGTGAACACCTCTCACAAGTACATACATAAACACTTGATTGGTAGCTTCAAACATCTTTGTCATTATGACCATAATTTTATGAAGTATACTCACATTTCGTATTGACATTGTTGCACAATAATTTTAGCATTAATGAATATTTATATTAAGAATAATAAGTCTATTATTAATCAATCAACTAGACTGAAAGTAATATGTTACTAGTTCATCTTTTAACATAATAAAGGAGTATTATTGTTTAAAATTGCATTATACATTAACCATGGTGTTGCTTACATTCAATCACTAATTTAACAGTAATACTCGATCCCAAATTAAAAATTATTACTATTGTTGATACTTATTCAATGCTTAGTAACATTATTATTTATTGATCAATTCATAGATTATTATTAAGGATATATTATCTACTTATTAATTTACTCACCAATCAATCATATCCGGATGATTATAAATAAAGGAATAGAGGAAAAATAAAATAAAATAAATGATAATTACATCGTTATTAAATCCACCATCTAACCATTAAAATATTTTTAATTATCACCCCAAATATAAATATTTATGGTGATAAAATTATTATTGTTCAATCTCATCAATATCAATGTTTAAACCTTAATAATAATAATATTGTTGTTTAAACGATGTTTATGAAATATTTAAAAAAACAATACTCTAACCCACACCATTGCTGGATTTTATTGATAATGTTTTTACTTAAAGTCCACTAATTAAATCAATTAATAAAAACTTCTAATTTAACTTAAAAAAAAATCAATTAACATAAATTTCTAATTTAGCTTGATTTGCTTTTCTGTTTAAATCTTAAAATTTTAAGAAAGATAAAGTTTATTTTTAAAAGTCTCCTAAAATGACTTTAAGTGACCCTGTTTACCTTGTCCTCTACCAAAGTAAAACTAGCAATTGCACCTTGGTGTGCAATGGGTACGCCGAAGAGGTATGAAAGGTCAATTAGATAAAATTTTGGTGTATTATTTGTAGACATATGTGTAGTACATGAGGTCAATTGGTAGGTCATTTTGCAAATGATGTTTATATAACAAAGGTCTCAATGGAGAAGTGATAGCTTCAAATCAATTAGCATTCACTTACAAGGATTAAAAAATGATTGGAAAAAGCCTCTAAATGATGAATATAATTAGGCTCCATTATCAAGATGTTCATGTTATATTTGTAATAGGGAGAGAGGAGAGAGAGAGACAGATATGGATATAAAGAGGGATATATAGAGGGGGAAGAGCAAGAGAGATAGAGAGATAGAGGATAGAGATAGAGAGGACGATAGAGATGGATATGGAGATGGAGATAGAGAAGGAGAGGGATATGGAGAGAAGTAAAGGGATTGATAGAGAGAGAAAGAGGGATAGATTGAGATGGAAGAGATAAATATTTAGAGGGAGAGCGAGGGAGAGTATGAGAGTGGGAGATATAGAAAGATAAAGATAGAGATAGGAAGTGATATATAGATAGAGGTAGATAGAGGGAGAGATATAGGGGTAGAGAGAGATGAAGAGATAATGGGATAGAGATAGAGCAAGAGATAGATAGAGAGGGGAGCAAGAGGAAGATTGAGAGAGAGAGAGAGATGGATATATTAATATTTATTATTCAATAAATATATATTTTAAATATAATTTTTCATTAGACAAAATTATATATTTTGTAATAGTAAATTTATTTATATGAGTTTAGTTTATTTTTTCTCTATCCACCTCTCTATATCTTATCTATATCTCCCTCTTCATTTTTTGTCTTTCTCTCTCTCTATATATCTTATCTCTATCTCCCTCTCTCTTTTATGTCTTTCTTTATAATTTTGTCTCTATTTCAAACATCATGCTACCTAGAGCATAACTCCCCAAGGACACATTCCATTCTTGGATATTTGGCATGAAACAAGTAATCAAAAGTTAGTTTTTCTTTTCTCTATCTCTCTTTCCCTTCTATCTCTTATATTTCTATCTCTCTTGCATTATCTCTCTTTTTGTCTATTCCTTTCTCTTTCAATATTTATCTCCATCTATATCTCTATTCCTCTTTATCTCTCTACCTCTATATTTCTTTGTCTCAATATCTTTATTTTTTTCTATCTACATCTTTATCTCTTCTATTATAATCATACTTGTAAACTATAATCATATTTGTAAACTATTTGTAATATCATTAATTTCCTCTAGTAAATGTAGAGTACAACTTACAAGTAGCTTAGTATATATTTGAGAATTGTATGCATATTTATCTTGCATATTTGAGAATTCTTTGCATCATAACCTACTAAATATATTTGTTTTTTTAGGGAATACTTCTTGTATAATTGTTGCACACTACTTAAACATTATTAAATATAATTATCGAACAACTAATAACAATTTTATACCTCATCCACTTTAAACATATATATTTTTTAAACCAAAATTATAAATTTGCTTAAAACATATTATGAATAAAAAGAGATTAATCGAAGGATTTTTTGAGTTGGGTTATAACTAATGAGTGAGAGAGGGAGATCGACCTTAATATGAGAAATCAAGCTAGTAGAATGAGGATGAAAAGGACGTATAATTTGCAGACTTTATCATATTTCTCCCTGCTTAGGTGTGGAAGATCCCTTGATTGCACAACATGATTTTACCCTTCACCACATTAGGGTCAAGGCTGCTAGCAAGGAAATGCCTTGAGCTACTAATGGTTGATGCATAGACCAGAGGAAGATGTCTCTCTTGAATTCTATCTCTACCCTTGTAAGTAGAAGTGCCCTTGTGTATATCTCTTTATTTGACTATGTAGAAAGGAGCATGATCAACTGAATAATATGTCAAATGACTTTGATCATATGAAATGATGTGTCTTCATATTCCATGACCTTTGTACCAGCAACCTGTGCATAAATATATATATATATATATATATATATATATATATATATATATATATATAAATTCTAATATCATGAATTCCATTTCCTACCTTCTAAATCAAATAATTACCAACAATAGGAAAAGGGTATAATCGTAGCATTCTAGATAATAGAATCATTATGAGTGGTTTAACTAGACACAAAATCTACTAAAGAATAGTTTTGGGAGCAATATACTTCTAATATAAAATTTGATACAATAGTCCCCTAATTGTTACAACCTTCCAAGTGCTCTTAACATCAAGAGCCACTCCAAAAAGATGAATATTTTTAAGACCCCTTCTATCATCCTTAGGCTTAGCTAAAGACATCCAATTAGCAAGAGGAATCCATTGTTTTTATAAATAAATAAAATGCAAACGATTATTTGTCTTAATTAAGTTTGTGTAGACATATTGGTTGAAATAGAACAATGTGCATGTAACTTATAAAAACATGGAAAAACTTAAATGGAAATAGTATACAAAAAAATGGAACTTCAAATTATGTGATATGAAAATGTAGAATTAGGATATATATATACAATGCTGAAAATACAGTGTTTTTATGGAATGTTTAATTGCCATTATAAGAATGTATGCAATTGAATACAATGGTTATAGATATATTTTATATTGTGTGCAATTTTGTCACACTGTCACTTTGAACTCCAATGTATTTGTAATAAACAATAGATCTATTTAGTATTTGAATAAAAACTAATATAAAACACAATGTTGAAGTTGAAATTCAATAAAAATTATTAGTTACCTTTGGTAGAGTAGTTTGTAGGTGTTTGACAATGAGAACATAGTGTAGGTGTAGAGGAAGAGGGGGAAGGAGAGGAAGAGGGAGAGAGATTTAGAGATATAAGGAGATATAGAGAGGGGGGAGGGAAAGATATATAGAGAGATGGACAAACATAGAGAAGTAGAGAGATGAATAGAGATGGAGAGAGGGAGAGCTAGAGATTTATTGGAAGAGATAGAGGGAGAGAGATATGTAGAGGAGGATTAGTAGAGGAGGGAGAGAGGGAAAGATAACTCAATATATAGAGATAAAGATGGAGAGGGAGAGAGGGAGAGATATAGATAGAGGGTGATATAGAGAGATGGAGAAGGATAACTCAATATATAGAGATAAAGATGGAGAGGGAGAGAGGGAGAGATATAGATAGAGGGTGATATAGAGAGATGGAGAAGGATAGGGATAGAGATAGAGAGTTTGGTAGAAAGATAGATAAATAGAGAGAAAAACAAAGATAGAGATATAGAGTAGGAGAGATGGAGGGAGAGATGGAGTGAATGAGAGAGTGATTAATAGATAAAGAGGGAGAGAGGGAGTGATATAGATAGAGGGAGATATAGAGAGATGGAGAGGGAAATGATAGGGAGATGAAGATACAAATAGAGATAGGGAGGGAGAAACATGGAGTGTCTGTGTATATGAATGAGAGAGAGATATGGAGAGAGACATAGAGGGAGATAGATATGTATATATAGATAGAGAAGGAGGGAGCAAGGAGAGAAATTAAGAGAGGAGAGAGGATAAGTAGAGAGACATAGAAAGAGGGAGTGATGGGGAGAGAGGGAGAGGGAGAGAGATAGATAGATAGGGATAGAAAGAGGGAGAGATAAAAATACATAGAGAGAAAGATAGAAGGAGAGAGGAAGAGGGAGAGGGAGAAATAAAGATAGAAAGAGGGAGACAATGAGAGAGGGCGAGATGGAGAGATAGAAAGATAAAGATATAGCAAGTGATATACAAAGAAAGGTAGATAGGGATATATAGAGGGGGAAAGAGTGAGATAAAGGGGGCGATGGAAACAAGTAATAGAGAGAAGAGAGACAGATACAAAAGGAAGAGATGGAGAGATAGAGAGGGAGAAACAAGGAATTTGTGTGTGTGTGTGTGTGAGGGATATGGAAATAGAGATATAAATAGATAGAGAGGGATGGATGGAGAGAGAGGGAGAGAAATAGAGAGAGGATAGAGAGGAAGATAGAGATAGAGATGGAAAGAAAGAGAGATAGAAAGATAGAGATAGGAAGTTATATATAGGTAGAGAACGAGATCTCTATATATAGAGAGAGAGGTAGAGAAATGTGAAGAGGAAAAGAGAGCTCATTATATTTCTGTCTCCCTTGCTATCTCTATGTTTCTCATTATCTCACAATTTGACTCTTCCTTTATATATCTATCTTTCCCTCTCTCTCTTTTGCTCTATAACTTTCAATTTAGATTGTTATTAATATTAAATTATTAATATATAATGTAAATTATATAATATATATTAAAATCAATTATCTATATATTATATGTGTTATAGTATAATAAATATTAAAATAAATTAAATTTTAAAAGATTTAGAACTTTAAAAATAAAATTTACTATTAATTTATTATATATTTTATAATCATCATTAAAATCGAAAAAAAATATAATAAATAAAGTATATTAAAATAAATTATTTATATGTTAAAATGAATTATTTATAATATATATAGTACAATATTATAATTATTAAAACAATTAAAAATTAAAAGAGTATAATACATGAATTACAGTTGGCATTTCATCGTATTTATTGATTTGTAAACAACAATAACAATCCTCCTAGGGCGCTGGTAGCCCTTTAGTCTTTGCTTCATGCCACGTATATTCCCAGAGTCTACGTGTTGTGCAGACAACTCTTGTAGGACAAAAATGCTTCCAATAGGTGACACCAGGGAGGATTTCAGGGGAGATAAGTAGAGCGTCTGAACAGGTGAAATGATAAAGACTGCAATAAGGAGATGATGGAGTAGAGTCTCAAGGCAGGTGCTTGGGCTTTGGACAAAAAAGACTCTCACAACGTCAACTATATCGCAGAGCCTTTTCCGACAGAGATTTAACGAAAGGGGAGTAACAAAGGCGAGACGGATCTAATGTGTGCATGAAGCCTCACAGAGATGAGCTGGAGACGGGAAGTCTATGGTGGAAGAGTTTCTTGCTCCCGTGATTCAGCCGACTAGGAAAAGGTTCGTTTGTTTCAGAAGATAAAGATACAAAGCTTTTCCTAAAACTCCATTTTCTGCATATCCTGTATTCATTGCATTCCATGAAATAGCCTCTCTTTGAGGCATTCTATCAAACAGTTCACGTGCCTATTCTATGCTTCCACATTTTTCATACGTGTTTATGAGAGCATATCCAACTATAATATTTGGAAGAAATCCTCCCAGCCTTCCATGATGCTTTGATAGATGTCTTTATTGGCACGGGCAGAGAGGATACTGGCGAAAGTTGTGGAATATGGATTTACACCTACCAATTGCATCTGCTTGAAAGTTTCTAAAGCCTTTTCAACAAATCCATATTTTTTACATATCCTACAAGTATTACCGTCCATGAGATGACATCATTTTCAGTATTTTGTAACAGTTCAGGTGCCTTGTTAATGCTTCCACTTTTTTAAAACTATGAGGATGTCCATACCCTATTGCAAAGCTCCCATTTCGGCATGGGCAGGGAAGATACTACTGGAAAAAGGTTGTGGAATTTGGATTTACACCTACCAATTTCATTTGCTTGAAAGTTTCTAAAGCCTTCTCAACAAATCCATTTTGTACATATCCTGCAATCATTGCAGTCCATGAGATGAGATCTTTTTCAGGTATTATGTCAAACAGTTCACGCTCCTGGTTAATGCTTGTAGTTTTTGCATGCATGTCTACTAGGGCAGTTGCTACTATAATATCTGACAAAGTTCCTCTATCCTTTATGCTTTGATGGATGTACATACTATTCCAAAGCTCCAATTTTGGCATTATCAAGGAGGATGCTAGCAAAGGTTGCAGAATTTGGCTTTAAACCTGACAATTGCTTTTGCTTGGAAATTTCGAAAGCCTTTTCAACAAATCCACTTTGTGCATATCTTACAAGCATTGCAGTCGATGAGACCACATCTCTTTGAGGCATCTTCTCAAACACTTCACGTGCCTTGTTTATGTTGATAATTGAATCGCTCGTTTTATTTGCGGGTTTGTTTTGGAGAAGGAATCACAGCTTTTCTCAAGTGAAGGATAAGGAGATCGGTATAATCAAAGATAAGTCGTTGTTGTTGTATGTAAATTCCTTGACGTGAAGGGGCGCAAAAACCTTGTTGAGGATCATTGTTTTAGATTGTTGTTTGTTGAGGGAGATCGTAAATCTTGAGCACTTGTTGTATAGTTGTAAAGGTATTTTGTTATGTCATTTTGAAATTATTATTTTGAAATGCAACTTTTTTTAATTTGCATGTAATAGTGAACATATTGGTTGAGTATCGAATTGTTTTGTAGTTTTGGATACAAAATTGTGTTAAATGACTTGAATGATGTCTAATACACGTTCTCCTTATAAATGTGTATATAGTATGTGATATAATTAAAAGAAATGGAAGTTCCAATATATTGTGATCAAGGCACTTTGCCTTGCGATGGCGCCTTTTGCTTTAGAAATATATATACATACTTTGTGCTTTTGGTATCATATTGGAGCCTGGTTCTTGACTTTAGCTTTTGATCTGTAACTCTTTACTTGATGCATATGTGTAAATTTAAAAAACAAATGGCATCTTCACTTACATATAATTAAGAAAGGGGCAAATGAAGAAAAATGGACAAATAGTAGAAGTAAAATTTAGGAGTGTTTCCATTTTGTCAGGGATTTGTAGAAGCTGGTGAGCAGTGTTGATGAGGGGCTCCATCTCTTTTCATGGTTCTACATTCCTGTTAAATATCATGACTTGTGTAAATGATCAATGGGAGGAGTGTGTAGGTAAGGAAGAAGACAAATACAATTTTGAAGATAGTAACAATTGTAATAGTTGATATTGTAGTAAATAACAAAGTGGCATACCTATAGTAGTTGAGATTCCCTTTAATTGTATTAGATGTTTGAATTTGACAATGCTTGCAAACGAATCTCTTTGTTTATTCTACGAGCAACATATGTGATTTGTTGAATGTGTGCATATCATTGGAATGAGAAGGTTGGGTGGATGTGAAGGCTTTGTAGATCAGGAACTCTTGAAATAGCTATAAATGTCAGTCCTTGATGATCTATGTTGCCAATGTCCACTGTGGCCCTTGGAACATTTGTTATTCATGTACAACTTGAATTAACACTCTTCATTTCCTATTCTTCTGAATTGCGGATCTTGTTTCTCAATTAATATTGTGATTTGTATAGAAAATTAGTTCTATATGCTCCCTGATGATTGTATTCATCCATCAAACATACCCTGATGACTATGCTCACATCAATTTCAAAAACTGGGATCTGACTTTTATCAATATCCTATTAGTGTTTTTCCTGTCACAGTGGCGCACAACTATGTGCTTGTCTTATATTTTCCTAATAGATAGTCATCTCTGTATCCTGCATGTCTTCTGTCCATGGTTCATAACCTGCAAATGGACCGTCTTTTGAGATATTAAGCTTACCTAATTATGTGCAAAATATGTCTACAGCCATTCACAAATTGGGATTTGACGTATGACAATATCTTTTAACTGTTTCTTTCATCACATTTGAGGACATCTCTATACCCAGCTTATGTTTTTCTTTATCTTATCACTCTCTATTTGCTGATGTTCAATCACTCGCATCAGATTCAAAATCACCATTTACATATACGAACATAAGCTACATATACTTTTATTGCATTGTTTGGTTCACGAATACAAACACACACT
Source organism: Sequoia sempervirens (assembly GCA_007258455.2). NCBI lineage: Eukaryota > Viridiplantae > Streptophyta > Pinopsida > Cupressales > Cupressaceae > Sequoia > Sequoia sempervirens. Next base: position 50,500,572 of record VDFB02270651.1, on the reverse strand, counting down.
CAAGTACATATGTACTTTTAATAGCAATCAGAATTCCCTCTCATTTTTAAATAACAATGATTTTACATACTACACTACTCACAAAATTGTTGAATAATGCATTTATATGGGCACTTTATATCTATAGCAACACTTGGGCAAGAAGAACCAATTGAATCAACATCAACTACCATAAAGCGGCTAATAAAGGATAAAGTCCATTAGGGAGTGTCTTGGACTCAAGAAACATGGCTGGGCAATTTGAAGCTGAACCAAGCTCCTCTCAATGACCGATGAGGCTATCAATGTAGAGAAAAAGCTACTGATGGGTGCTTGCTACTATCTTTTGCACTAGAATCACTTGATAACTACGTGTGGTTAGGGTACTTTGTTCATTTAATATAGATTAAAGTCCAGTTCCTATGGATCGCTATATCACTTTGTGCATGTTGTTTTTTTATTCTGCAAGTCCGTGTTCTACGAGAGTCTATGTTGCAAGACACCCATATGTGACTCTGTATGAGTATTGCAATTGCATTATGTTACATTATTCCTTGTGTTGAACAAGTACTATGAAACCACAAGACTCGATTTAGAGAAGACTAGTGCTTGAGCCTATACTGCTTTATCAACATTTTTAGTGTTCATGGAAAATGGCTTTATTATTGGGCTTTTCTGGGCTTTCCTGCAATCAAAAGTGCAAATCATCTCTTCCTTTATTTCTCATCTTGTTCCTATAGATGTATACCAAAGAAAAATTCCTGGATCTTAAATGCTTGTTAAATGCTAATCCAAAGCCATTTAATGATTAACAATATTCTTAGTTGTTGGTAACATGTTTTCCTTCATTACTAATATATATAAACTGGAAGATTATTATGTTAATATTGTGTGATAGGATTATTGTTTGATGATAATACTTCCTCACGGCAATGATAGTCAAATGATATTTATATAGTATGAAGGGAAAAGAAGCACCAACATTCAAAAAGGAAACAAAATTTCAATAAAGAAAAAGGGGCACTAAGGTTAAACATTACCCTAGAAAACAAACCAGCAACAACCAGTCCTACACGATAAAACAAATTTGGACCCAGAAACCCAAACTAGAGCTTCGAACCATGTCATTTGTGGATCTACACATGACATGTCTTTCATTTCAAATGCACTTGCATGGAGTTTACATGTGTGATTGGCCTTTATTTCCAGCGCTAATACCAAGTGGAAATACGATGGTTGGGTGACCATTTGGTTTTCTTCCCACCACCAAGTAAATGTTGCAGCTTTTCATTGCTTTCACTTCTGAAATGGTGCTTTAGAGCCCTCTATGCTTCATCCCTCATCAATCTATTATTTATAAAATAAGTAAAAAAGGAAAAGAAAACCTAGCTAAAATCCTTTGAATTTTTAAAAAAGGGAAAAAAGGGAAAAAAAATACAAATTTAGCTAAAACCCTAATTACAGGGGTGTGTGTGTTTTTTTTGCATTACCCTGTGCAGCGAATCTGTAAGCTCAAATACCATGGCATCATCCAGCGATTTTCCTTTCCTGTGTTACCATAATCAAGTACAGTTAGAGTGTTACATTCTTCAAATTCTTCTTTGTCAATTGGATATGAGTTGAAATAAGATGGAGAAAGAAGCAGTGAAGGCAGTGAAATGGCTGCCATGAGAAGTACAAAGCATTAGAGATAGAAGCCAGATATAAACATATGAATATGTCGGTGCCGCGTATAATCAATAATTTGTATTTCAACGGACGGTGTTGCCCGAGGCTGTTCCAGGGAATCATAGAAGCAAAATCTCATATGATAAATCAGGCTCTGGATAATGACAAGAGTAATTTATTGGAAAAATACATAAATCTAGATTGTAAGGGCAGCGAAGATGAGTACCTCTGTGAATACCTCTGGTAATTTACTTTACCACCGCCAGGTCTTCGAAGCTTAGAAATTCATTTTCTTTGGGATTGATCCAAGCTCTTTTGCCCATTGACGGTTTAGATTGTCTGCCAAGCAATGCAAGACGATTGTAGTAATCCTGCCACTCCACTCTGCATAGTAGTTTTCCGTTGGTTGTGATAGCTGTATGGCGTATAAGATTTGGTAGTTATCAAGGAGACCTTAAATTGAAAACTAGCGCGTTGTTTGATGATCCACGACAGTACAGGTAGCAGGTAGTAGGCGGCGATGAGAAAAGGCAAGGAAGAAAAATGAACGATGGGGATGAATAGAATCATCTCCAGGATGACTTCAACCGTAGATAGTAAAAATCAGCAGGTATAAAGCCAAACACCACAACCTTTTCAAGCATCCGCCAAAATGGGAGCTTTGGAACAAGGTATTCAATCAATCAAAGGATAAAGGAAAAGGACTTTTGTTAGATGTATAAAGCTTACTAGAATGAGGGCTTTGGTTAGATATTATCATTGGGAATGCTCGAGTAGACATATAAACTATTTGACAAAAACACGTCAAAGAAATGTATTCTTAGGGAATGCAATGTTTGTGGGATGGATTTTACAAGGATGCTCTCAAAATATTTGAATTAATGAAGAACTTTGGAACCTGTCCTGACACCATAATCTTTTCTTGTGTTATATGTGCATGTAGCCATGCAGGTTTAGTGAATGTGAGTTGTACATACTTCAATCACATGGGTAACAAAGACCATATTTTCTGCAGCTATTGTATTGCATGCCTAGGGTGGATGTGTGGATCTGTTTATAGGTTTAGAGTATTTACAACAACGCTATTTTTTTATTTAGATTCTAAAAAGGATGTGATTAATGTTCTTTTCTCAAACATCTATGTAGAAGTGGGCAGGTCGTGTGAGCAAATGGTAAGAGGATTGATGAAAGATAAGGAATTAAAAAGTTCCATGGATATTGTTGGATTGATGAAAGATAAATGATATTTTTAAGGGTGAGCTAGTATTAGAATAATTAATATATAATTAAATTTTTAGAATATAAATAAATTAATATATATCTATTTTAATTAATCTAGATAAACAAGTATACTAAATATTTGAACATTGAAGCCATGCTTTAAGCTCACCAAGTAAACTCAATCAAATGAACAACATCTGTATAAACTCCCATCTGGTTTACATTGAACATTTTAAACTCAATTACTTTTGCCTACTTCATGTGGGTTATGTGAATCATTCTTTTAAAATTATATTAAATGGATATAATTATTCAACATTCTTGGGAATCTTGTTACAAGAGTACATTCCTCTTTCTTAATATTGTTTTCACTATTAGTGTGCAATGGCTACACCGAAGAAGTGCGAAAGGTCAACTAAGATAAAATTTGGTCTATTTTTTGCATACATTTGGAGTACATGAGGTCCATTGGTAGGCCATTTAGTAAATGATGTTGTTTGTGCAATAATGATCTAAATGGAGAAGTGATAGCTTCAAATAAACTATGCATCCACTTAATGGATCCAAACATGATTGAAATAAAACTTCTAAATTAGGAAGATAATTGATTTCCATTACCAAAAGAATCATGTTATGTTCACAATAAGGAGAGAGGGAGAGAGAGAAGGAGAGGTAGGGATGGAAAGGAGAGATAGCTCGAGGGGGAGAGCGAGTGAGAGAGAGAGAGAGAGGATATAAATATATAGAGGGATAGCAAGGGAGATAGATGGATGGATAGAGAGAGGGAGACATGTCTAGAGATAAAGGGGGATAGAGGAACATAGAGGTAGAGATGAAAATAGAATAAGAGAGGAAGAGGAAGACTTGGCAATTGTCAATAACAAAATTTGTAGCACTAGTTGATTCAAAAATTTCTATATATTGAAACTCCCTTGACTTGAAGTTCTTTAGCTTTGCTTAATTTAAATAACAGTGAACTTGTTTTAGTTATAGAAACTTTGTTGATTGTGATTGGTTTAAGTTTTCTTAAACATCAACTTGTTTTTTCAATATTTAAAATGGTAATATCTAACTTAAATTTGGGAGCTTCTATTATCAAGAGTTAGAGCATCATCAAACATACAAGAATAGTAAACAATCTCAATATTTTAAAAAATTGGAAACCGGTAGCTATTTGAAACCAACAAATGGTTTCAGGGATAGAAAAGGTCAAATAAGTTATGTTATTAATTGTTAATTTGTTCTTCTAGATATAGATAGATTATTCCTTGTGTCACTAAATAGTCAAATCAACATCTTCATCTAGATCTATAGTGATGGCTAGTCCACAAGATCAACTTTGAGAGGTCTATTTTGGTCTAGGTTCTCAGGAAAATAAAAAGGTCCAATGTTTCCTCTTTCTTGCTTTGCATTTACACTCACAAGATGCAAAATCCTAGGAAATTTGTGGCTCTTGTTAGAAGACAATATCTGAAGAAGATGCAAGTATTTCACAGTAGGGAATTTCATCTATACCAAACTATTGTTAGCTCCCAAGTGAAGTAATTAAAGCTTACACCTATGATGGAAAATAATGTAATTTTTTATCATGTCATTTGGAGCAACTTCTTCATTTATTGTCAACTCAATCTAACATGATGAATATAACTTACAAGTACAACATGACATTTACTGCTTCTAAGGTTTAGCCTTATTGTCTAAGTGATCTATCTCGCTTGTTTTGTTTAGGTCTCTTGATGTACTCCAAGAGTGAATAAAGTGGACACAAAGTTCTTTATGTTGGAATTGATGCTATACAATTCAAAAGTTATTTGGACGAGGACTGCGATTCCCAAAGTGGTCATCTTGCCCCAAAACTCTATGGAGCCCCTACCAACCATACTTGGCACTAGGTATGCCATAACCACACACAACATAACTCACCCAATATAACTCTTCTATTTCTTCTCTCTCCCTCTCTCCGCCCTCTTCTTTTTCTCCCTCTTCTACCTATCTCTCTCTCCGTCCTCAATCTATCTCTCTCCCTCTCTCCTCTTCTTTATCTCCCCCTCCTCTACTTATCTCTCTCCCTTTATCTCCCTTCCTCCATCTCTCTATCTCCCCCCTCTTTATCCCTCCCCATCTCTCCCTCCCTCTCTCTATCTACCTCCCACTCTATATCTCCCATATGAATATAGAACTATCAAGCATGATCTCTTCGTCTTTCACTTTGATTATATAAATCTGCATAATTGTCTATAATAATCACATCCATCAAAGCATCATGAAAGGTCACAAATGGGTCTACCAGCTTCTCTGAAAATGTCACAACCATCTTGAAATATAGGACTATGGAGAGACCTGATTGGGTGCTTTATTATCCCCCTTGAAATCCTCCTTGAATTAATATGCATGCATCGCCTATTTGAAGCATGTGTCTTGCGAGCACAGTCTGCACAACACCTAGAATCTCTGGGAATCTACCTAGCATGAAGCAAATACTGAAGGGCAACCAACATAGGATTATTGTTATTGTTGTTTATCTCCCTTGAAATTCTCCTTGAATTAATATGCATGCATCGCCTATTTGAAGCATATGTCTTGTGAGCATAGTTTGCACAACACCTAGACTCTCTAGGAATCGACATGGCATGAAGTAAAGACTGAAGAGCTACCAATGTAGGAATGTTGTATTGTATTATGCTCGATAATGTGGTCATTAGAGATTTTTAATGTCTTATACTCGACAATTTCATCAATAGAGATTTTTTCAGTAATGTGTTGGTTGCAAAAAAAATATTTTATATAACTAATATTAAGTGAGGTCCTTTAAACATCGGATAATATTAGTGAGATATTTCATAATAACATTTTGTTTCCACAGTCCATGATGTTAGTATGCAAGATTTTTGGAAAAAACTATGTGCGATTTTTATATCATAATGATTTTTTTCTTTTACGATATATAAATAAATCAAGGGGTTAAGGTTTAGGTGTTAATAGAATTATTTTTATAAAAGTTAGATTTTCAATTTATAGTCATGAAAATTATAGGAATTGTATATTACAATTTTAAATAAATATAATAAGACAAATTGAATATGTATAATGTTTTTTTAGATATTAATGATAATTTTGATTTCTATGTAGTGTATTCATAGCAAATTTTGTCAAACAATTCATGTGCCTTGTTAATGCTTCCATTGTTAAGGAGGATGCTAGCAAAGGTTAGGGAATTTGGCTTTAAACCTAACAATTTCATTTTCTTGCAAATTTCTGAAGCCTTTTCAAAAATGGAATATCTTGCAAGCATTGTAGTCCACAAGACCACATCTATTTGAGGCATCTTGTCAAACACTTTATGTGCCTTGTCTATGCTTCCACATTTTGTATACATGTCTACCAAGGCAGTTGCAACTACAACATCGAACTAAATTCATCATCTTTCATGCTTTGATGGATGTCCATACCGTGTTCCAAAACCCCCTTTTTAGCATAGGCAGGGAGAAAGGTAGCAAAGGTTGCGAAGCATGAGCCTCATGTCTTCAAGCATAGAGAATCCAAGTAATGTAAGCAGATTCTAGTGAGAGACACCATTGATAAGCGCTATTTATGTTAAGAGTATGACCCTATTTAATTCGCCTGAAAACAACCTTTTCACAACAATTTTCTCTCCCACTCTGTAGCCTTCAATTCACAAACAATTCACTCTGTTGTTGCCTCTCTAAGATTTGCATAATCAAATCACCAGGCTCTTTTCCCTAATTCCAATTCCCTGTCTACAGAGGCCTTTGTTAGCAGAGAGTATTAAAAGGAAAACAAAACCGCTAACAAATTTGTTATTCATTAACTACTTGGCACAATGTTCTTAGCTCTAGATGGAAGTTTTACCCTGGAAGTGCCATTATCGGGGTTGTGACTGATAACGATGGCATAATCTCTAGAAGCCCTGGCAAAGGAGCCATGATCGCCAACATGTTGCTCCACGTTGCAAACCACAGCGCCCTCGGGAATAGATCTCAAAGGCAAGACATTCCCCACAGTAGATTGCCCTTCTTACCATAGGAAATAAACTGGCCAGTATACATACCCTCGGCGGCAATGAACAACTCCTTCTGCTGCCCATAACAGAAGGGATTCTTGTAGTTGACTGGAATGAATTTACACCTTATTAAATGCCTTCGATGTTGACTGGCATGTTTTAAAAGTGATGAACGGTCAGAGTGTGGAGAGTCATCTCCAGGATGGCTTCAGCCGTCGATTTAAAAAATTGGTTTGGTGCAGTTCATAGTAGGATACGCCTTCGGCATAAATTAGAAAGTTAGGTGAGTTTAATTAATACAATGACAAATTAGTTGTTAATATATGTACACCAAATCTTGGCCATTAGATTGTTTTAATTTGAACCTTTGGATCTTAGGGAAACTTCATGTTGCCCTAAATCATAAAGATGATCTTTTAAGCCCTCTTCTTTTCATTTTTCACTTTATTTTTCCTGCAGGTTTTGAAAGGAGGAGATGATGAGAGGATAGCCTCAACAGAGTTGCTTACTATAGGTTGCATTTGATTGTTCCTTGATTTCTCATTTCTTTCATTTCTCCATCATTTCTTTCATGTATATGAGTTTGCTATTTCTTTCATTTGAGATGTTTATTTGTTTTGTAGGTATGGAAGTTTTACAGTCTCTACAAAAAAAAAAAGCATATATGAACACCCATTTACGCTGTTTCAACAAAAATATATATACACTATGTATTCAATTAGTGTACTCACATATTTACCTGTGTATCTTTTTACATGTTGGATTTTAAACAACAATAAAATACAAATTTATTTGAATTATAAATCCTTATTTTTTTGCATAAAATATTGAAAAAAATAGGGGAGGCGGCCTATGGGTTGTTGTGCCCCTTGGCAGAGGTCACGACACCCCACAAGGCTCGTGCCCCTCTGAGGGGGGAAGGCTACATCCTCCCCATCCCCCAACCACCATGGCTGGGGTTTGGGGAGGGTTGTAGCCTCTCGCCCCCCCACCCCCAAATATTTTTGTTTTAAATTTTTTTCAATTATTATTTTTTTTTGTTTTAATTTTTTTTATGTATAATATAATTTTCTGTTTATTATTTATTGCATAAAATACATTTCTTTTATCTAAAATATCAATTATTTAATCTTTATATATATAATTTTATATTATATTATTAATAAAGCATATACTTGTTATTTAGAGTGAATATATATATATATATATATATATATATATATATATATATATATATTGTATATATATAAGAGACATTTTATTTTAGAAAAAAATTAAATCTAAGGAAGATATAATCTTGATACATGGACATTTCAACCCTCTTCATTTATGTAGATATCAAAAATGAAACCAGATTTAATCATGTTGATTTACCATGGTTTTCAAGTCCTCTATGGTTTTATTTTGGAGCAGTAAATATAGTTAGAAATATGTTTTATTTAGGATAAAATAGAAAGTGTATTTTGTACATTTTCTTATCATAGAAAAAGAATAAAACAACTACAACAGATTCAAGAAAACAAAATTTTCTTGTTTCAAACACACATGCCACGAAATCAGTTACTCAAGTCAAGAAGTTATCTCTCTCATTTTCGAGCAACTACTAATCTTACATCCTTTATATTATCTCTTCATTACTCATTAATATAGCTCAACTTTTGTAAACATATTAAAATACTATTCTAAAAGAAACTTGAAGCTTCATAAAAAAAACATTAAACTAGTTGCAATTGATCTATCACTCATTTGAATAAATGGATAATATCAAGCCAATGGACGGGTTACAAGCTCACCACCAACCTTCTTGGCATCATCAAGCCATTTCTAGGCTCTACCCAACCCCCGAGCAAGGAGAGATCACCAAACCCATAGTTAAAGTGCAATAATCTAACTTCAAACATAAGGATACAAGCTCATCACAAGTTGCATAAAATCTCATACCATCAAAATGACAAATACCCATAAAAACCCCATACCACCAAAATGACAAATACCCATTAAACATGAAATCACCCTCAACCCTCCAAGGGTTTAAAACACTCATTTCACAAATTAAATTCCATTATTTTGAGTCATTTCCAACAATGTAAGAACTTCAACAAAATAAATGAATCACACCTAATTTTTTTTACAGAAATAAGAAGACACAACAAATCATCCATGGCTTAGTAGAGTGTTAAAAAAAAATTAGCTCTTTTTGCTTATTCCATCTGTTGTTTTCCTCCATTTTCTTCCTCCTCTCACACCATTTTTCCTTCCAACTCCTCTCTCTTTCTTTTCTTTTCCCCCCCAAAGCTCTCCAAAAAAAAAGCCAGTATGAAAAACAAACAATATTTGCAACACTTTCTTCTATTTCTTCTCCCACCAACCTCCAACCACCATGTCCTCTTTTTCTTTTAAGAGGCATGGTATTCACATGGGTTTTCATACTCCCATTTTCGTCACTAACAAAAAAGTGAATTTAAAAAGGTTGAAATTTCATGTTTTATATAATTTATTGGCTCAAAAAGATGTCTAACTCTTAGTTACACGCTTAGGACTTTCAAAAACACAATTATAGGAAAAATTTAACACTTAGAAACATTTTTTAACTCAATGGAAAATATGCCTTTTTGAACAACATAAATTATCAAATGACAAAATTAACAATAGCCCAAAGGACAACTTATAATATAACTATCAATTTACAGTATAAACTATCACATTAACATCAACAAAACAACACTTCAAAAAATAACGTGCTTTAACAAAGTTTTGGTGTCTCTCCCTTCTCCCCATTGGCCATATATTTTATGTACAATAATCCACATTAAGCTCATATACTTACCTCTTATACTTACTTGAAGTTGATCATTTATTCTGATATTGTTACCTTGACTTGCTTCCTCACATGCTTGATGAAAACCTTCTTCCATTGTCATGAAACCCTTGGGACCTCTAAGACCTAGCTTTCATCAACCATTTGACTCATTAGTAAGTTTGTGTAGCTAAAACATAATACCACATTAGTAACCATAATTTACTCAACTAATTTCGTTATATCTTGTTTCTTGAAAATAACTCATTCATAAAAGAATCACCCACATCATAATCTTAGTTAAACAATCATAGTTTCATATTCCATACTAATAATTAAATAGCTTGCAGTAATCATCTTCTCAAATTTAAATAATCCATATTCTCTAGTATTACTTCAAGCATTAATTTGCATTGTCAACATTCTAACACGTTATAAGGGGCAAGCATTGATAATTTCCTAGATAATCAACATGTAAGAGGGTTATGAAAAGTTTCCTTGACAAAATAACCATATTTGATATGCAAGTTCAATGAAAAGAATTATTCTATATGATTCCATTCCAATGACCAACACCAACACATCTATGAAATTGTACCATGTACCTATTTTATTTAGCCTAAAATGAAGCACATATCAAGGAATATTGAAACGTTATTAGTCACATAGGGATTGGTCTTACATGCTTGAGGAAGTAGTTTGAGTATGAGAGTTTGCAAGTACACAAGTGTTGTTGGAATATTGCTTAAATTACTCCAAGTTTAATTTTGGGGATATACTTTTGTAATTGCAAGTGTGTTGTAATCTTTTTCAGATTTGATAATACATTGTTCAAGTTTTGGAGTGGAGTTTTTTTGAGAGGGTCTTCCTCATGTAAATCACTCTATTATGGTTGTATTATTTATATTTTTATGAATGTGTTTTCTCTAATTTATATGATTGTTTTTTATTTAACTTAAAGTTATTTGTACATCACCCCCTTCAATAATTAGTATAAGAAATTTATTTTGCATGCTTTTATTATTTATAAAATGTTCTATATAGGTACATACAATCTTTATGTCCATCTAGCTTATAACTATCTAAACCCATTAATGGTCATTCTTAAAGTTTTGGAAATTTTCCCATATGTCAATATTTAACCTTGTAATGTTTCTAGTCAGCTCTAACTATTCACCTATCATGGAATTTTTAAGCTCTTTGATTTCCTTTGAAAATTTTGGATGGTATACTTTTATTAGTTTAAAAGTAGATATCTTTTCTCACATCTTGGTAAGAATTTTCTAAAATACCCATTCTAAATAATTCTCCATGGTATTTCAAATAAATCTTTGGCATTAGTGAGTTGGGTTTGGTTGTGTTTTCTATGTCTTGATCAATTTTACTCTATCCATCTACTCTCTATAAAAATCCCTTGTCATTAAGCTTGCTACTTATCTTCCATACAAATCACTAGATCACTTTGTCACTTTGGTGAGTTTTGCATTCCCCCACAACTCATTTTATAGATTTTTAGCCATATAACTATCATCATTACTTTGACTCCTTTGACTAATTTTATTTCTTTTTCATCGTTATTTAATTTATACACTAAGTAATGGTTAAAATATAACTATGACACATAATACAAAAAGTATCCTTAATATTATTTTATTTTATTAGTTAATTTCCTTTGTAATAGGATTTCAATTTGGTGTCATTCACATATCTATTTAATAATTCATTTTACAAATTTTAAAATTTTATTGAGCTCTGGTTTCTGGTATGAGGTCAATGTGATAAGAACCCATCCACCACATTTTTAACTTCTTAAATTTACTAAACTTATTTTTGTGTAGCAATATCATATCTTATAGTTCTAATTTATTATTCTTGGTAATGCACTCATGCCATACTTTTTTCCCTCTTTTCTTGTGTTTTATTATATATTCTTAATAACTTATTTGACATATTCTTCTTGATTAAATATTTGTGGATATGCAAGGCCCCACCTTATGTGTGATTAATGTGATTCTAATTTCTTATTACAGTTTATTAATTGATGATTATATAGATCAAAAGTGATTAATAAAGTGCTAAGTGATTGTTATGATTTAGGATATCATTGGATGTGTTAGTAAGTTGAATGAATATTATCTTCTTCCTTTCCATAAACACCATAACATGAGTATAATTAAATAACAAGGGAAATTGGATGTTGCTTTATGAATTATCTTGATAACTTATGCATTCTGTTTCAAGTTTTACATTTCAAGGTTGCTAACTAATTGGAATTATTATCTATACACATAATTATTAAATATATCTTAGAAAGTAGAAGGTAAATTATTATGCACTATCATGATTAGAAAAGTAACTATTCATTTGAGTTAATATGCAATGATGAAGTTAGTCTTGATCAAATAATTATCTTACACTGAACAAATTTAACCAAACTTAAGAGAAAGAAATTGTGTTATTATTTGAATAAGTTACTAATATGATTCATGCTACCCAAGGAAGATGTTAGTGTAAGGCCTCACCTTATGTATGACCTTGGAGACACACATTCTTATTGTTATACATGCATTATAGTGGATAATTGAATCTTTTGTTGAGCTTTGTGCGAGATCTAATCATGAGTCATGATGTTATGCTAAGAGACCTAGATGTATTATGGATATCACATTAATACTCAAACATTATTACTCTTCATAATAATTGACCATGACATTAAACAAGGTTAATCATTATAACATGCATACAATAACTTGGATTCTATAGAACATAAACTCCATTGGCTAGCTATAATCTAAATCATTGATGGTGAATATAAAGTGGCACTAAGAGATGATTGTGTATTATGCTTCGTCCTTCTAATTGACATGATTTAAAAATGTTGTCTTGTTAGATCTTGAATTAATCTCAATAACTTACTTCAATTTTAAAATAATACAATTAAATGTATGTCATGTGTTGGATATCATTTTGGGTTAGTAAAGAGATTGGACTGAATTGATATATGAAATGATGTAAAATTTCATGTAAGATGTTATGGGAATTATGATTTTTGTATAATATCTATAATCATGTTGACCAATGTAAATTACATTGCTTCAGCTATTATATCGAACATAATAATGGTTATAAATGTGTGTGCAAATAATTTTACATGGCCAATGGAAATTGGAGGTCCTTTGTGAAAACCCTAGACATGTAATTCCTAGTGAGGTCATGAACTTAGTCCATGATGGGGAATAAGGTCTCTAAATGTTTACTTGTTGCAAATGTGAAATTTTATTGTTGTAAATGTATTTTATGACCGTCTTAATGTTAGTAGGAGTTCTATTTGATGACAAATTTCATCCATGGTGTTGGACAAACTCAGATTGGTTTTTGTAGGGGATTTTAGAAGGTCTTAAAGTGCTTTATTCCACTCTTTTAGAGTGATTTTAGGTCCCAAGGTCAATGTCCTATGGGTAGGTACCTTTTAGAACCCATAACTTGGGGTTTGAATTTGATTTGTGCCTTCCCAAATGCCTTGGGAAGTGGGTGACGAATTTGTGGCTTCTGGGAGAAGGCAAATGACTTGTCAATTTCAAACCCACTCCCCCAAGTTCATGTATTGATATTTTCAAGATCTTGCACATGTGATTTTCTCCCAAAGGTCCCCATGGGAAAGAGTGTACACAAGTAAACCTCTTATCCCAATGCTCACACATGTATAAGCATCTTGTGGGGACCACTCTTTTAGGGTTTGTTGGGAAAAGGAAGAGAGAGTGCTTAGGATCCATGTATCACCTCCCCATTGGAGGAGGAAAGGAGACATGATGTCCACTACATATACTCTCGAGTCTTTGTGAGGGAGGCTCCATTCATTATTTTGATTTTAGGTTTAGAGTTTGATGAGAGTTGAGAGTTGAAAGAGAAAGGAGATTCTTGTATTTTGGAGTTGGATTTGCAATATTGGCTTGGATTTGGAGAGAAGGAAAAGACTCATTTCTAAAAATGATGGAAAAGAAAAAAATCATCAACATCTCTCAACCAAATTTCAAAATTTAGATTACACACGAATCCATTTAAAAGATAAACTCAAAATTGACAAATACTTCAATCGATTTGAAAATCGATTACAATTGCACACCAAACTATTCAAATTTGAAAAAAATTCAAATAACTTCTTTTTATTCAATAAATCATGAAAAGTACCACAATTACAACTTTCAGACAACTCCATCTATCTACCTTTGTTTTTCACTATATTCTCTCAATTCCTACAACCATTACACAAATTTATTGAAGAGCACCCAATCTGAATTTTGTCATTCCCTTTGCACAAATGTCTCTAATCTACAATATTCCATCTTTCATTAATTTTCCCCTTTCCATTCCTTTTTCTTTCTTTCTATTCCTTACATCTTATACTTCCAGCAAATTATGGTAGCGACCTCTTTAGGCTATGCGCCCATCTCTATTACTTCAAACTATTTTCATTTTGTTCACCAATATGGGTCTAGGTTTGTAGCTCCTCCTCTTTATATTGTGTGCCACCCCTCTTCCTTACTCCCACGCCTAAGATTATAATTTGTGCCATCCTCTATCATCTTGAGCATAGATCTCCATATTGCAAGGGCATACGATAATATATATTAGCACCCTCTTCACAGATAAGAACCTATCAAGAATTTAAAATTCAAAGCAAAAAAAAATTGGAACTTCTGTGCAACCTTATGTCATTCCACTTCCTTGCATTGATTTGCTTCAGCTATTCCTTACATCTCTCCTCATGTTTTATGTTGGAAAGTGTGCCTCAATCTCACAGGATGAAACCTCTGAAAGAGCCAAGTCGGTGTGACACCCTTATTGTCTGGCCGACTAGCAGTTGTGCAACCTTGTGGAATGTTCAGGTCGCCGAGACATTGTTACTGTCATGCTGACTGAAGCTATCGCTGTGACTTGTGGTGTTCGGTGTAACCCTCTACTGAGTGGGTTGTTCTGGCCGACGGTTTGATTCCTAGTGGATGTTGGGGAGACTCATGGAAACTGATGTTATCGGGGAGACTCTTTTCTGAAAGGTTTGCTTTCGGTATGAAGTCTTAGCGATGTGAGATGTCTCTCCAACAATGTTACACTTGGAGTCATCGGGGAGAGACTTGAACACTCGGTAAGAGCTCTTGGCGATGGGTGTTTGTCTCGCCGATGCTTTGGTTGTTGTCGGTATGACTCATGGAGAAAGGTGGTCTTGGGGTAACATGGAAGCCTCGATAAGAACTCTTGCCAACAGTTGGTTCTCTCGCCGATGGGTATGAACATCGGTGTGACCTCTTGGCGAAAGCGGTAAGTCTCGTCGACGGTAGGAAATTTCAGTGTAGCATGAAGGCTTCGGTATGATCTCTTGGCGAATAGCGATAGTCTCGCCGATGGGAATGCTAGTGTCTATGTGACCTTTTGAACATCGGTATGACCTCTCACCGAATAGCAATTGTCTTGGCGAATAGCGCTACATGTGATGGATATCGGTATGATGTCTTGGCGACAAGGGGAAGTCCGAGCGACAGTTTGTGAACTCGGTATAACGTCTTGCCGATGGTGAGGACTCTTGGCAATAACTACAATCAGGTATTGTGACATCGAGGAGACACGGTTATTGTCTCACCGACATGCGAACATAGGTTGAATGTTGTTGATTGATTGGAAGACTATCCTACGTGGTGTGTCTTCGACCAATCAGAGAAGCCGAATGGGAACTATTGGAAGTTAGTTTGTTGTGGCCGCTCTATGAGGAAGTTCAATAGACAGGGACAACATGGATATACTCTGCAATTGCAGATGATGTTCGGTTCGATCAACAGTTGGACAATCAATGAGATGAACAGTTCGATGTGTGATCAGTGAGAATTTGATTCTGAGAGCATTGTATCTTGAATGTTCTATACAAGGTTGATCAAGGATTATGTTGTTGTAAATTGACATCAAAAAGATAAGTCTGATCTATGTATGTAATTTCCATTACTGTAATACAAAGAGGATTTTCTTGGTGTGGTGGGTTTTTCTCTCGTAAGGGTTTTCCCACGTAAATCCGTGTTCATCCGTGTATGTTAATTTCTCTGCTTCTATTATTTCTTTCAAGTGTGTCTTAATTGGACTATAATTGAAAATTTAAAGTCACCTCTGCATTCTTCCTTGAGGTTTTGACATTAGGAGAGTTGTTTCCGACCTTACCTTTCCTTACAAGTGGTATCAGAGCCTGGTCAGTTGTGTTATCCTTGTGGGTACGTTGGTTTTTTGTGTCAATTCTATTTAGTGGGAGTCTTGTAGAAGTTTGGTAATTCGAATTACAGGTTAAGATGGCAAGCACGTCAGGAAAGATTGAAATTGAGAAATTCAATGGCAGCAATTTTGAGTTGTGGAAACTTAAAATGGAATATTTTAGTTGATCGTGATCTTTGGATTGATGTGTCTGGAACGAAGCCTACAGGCTTGAAGCAAGAGGATTGGGACCTTGTAGATAGAAAATCAAAGGGGCTGATAAGGCTCTGTTTAGCAGATTCTGTTCTTCTGAATGTTCATGAAGAAAAGACTGCATCTTCCTTGTGGAAAAGACTGGCAGCTATTTATCAGGGCAAGTCCTTGGTGAATAAATTGTTCTTGAGGAAGAAGTTGTACTCTTTGAGAATGCAGGAAGGAGGGTCCATTGCTAATCATTTGAATGCTTTCAACATGCTGATTGCTCAGTTAACATCTATGGGTGTGAAGATTGATGAAGAAGATCGATGTATGCTATTATTATGTTCTTTGCTAGATTCTTGGGATCACCTGGTGATGGCTATTGGGAGTACGACATCCACTTTTAAGATGGAAGATGTTGTTGCTTCTTTGTTATCAGAAGAGATGAGAAGAAAATATTCTGAGATGGTGAAGGAGGCTCTTGCTGTTAGAGGCAAATCGAAAGAAAAAGGCAAGAAGGATAAGAAGTCCAAATCCAAATCAGAGGGGAGATCAAGGTCTCCTGGCAAGAAGTCCAAGGTGAAGTGCTAGAATTGTGGGAAACCTAGTCATGTCTGAAAGGATTGTAAAGAGGAGAAAAAGAAGAAAAGAAGTATTCTTCCAACAATGATTCTTCTCAGAGTGATGCAGACGCCTTCATTGTAGCCTTGGCTACGCAGGCATCGATGATGTTTGATGATTGATTCGAGCATCTTTCCACATGACATCTCATAGAGACTGGTTTACGAAGTATGAAAAATATGATGGTGGAAAGGTGTATTTGGCAAGTGATTCATCTTTGGAAATAGTTGGTTGTGGAAGAGTTAGAATTCAATTCCTGATGGAAGAGTGAAAGGAATCAATGATGTAATGCATATACCGGTCTGGCTCGAAATCTACTTTCTGTTAGTAAGCTGAATGATATTGGAGTACAAGTCATGTTCTCTGGAAATGGCTGCAAGATGACTAGAGGCTCTATGGTGCTAGTAAGGGGTGCTCGTATTGGTATCTTGTATAAGTTGGATGCACATGTTGTGCAATGCAATAGTGTCTTTGCAAAGTCTTAGAAAGCTACTCATGGAGAAAAGATGGTAAAAGTTCTTGATAGTGTAAACTCTATGGAAGTTAAACTTCTAGCAGAAAAGACTATGCTCTGGCATCATAGGCTAGGCCACATTGGAGAGAAAGATTTAAAAACCTTGAAGAATAAAAACCTGGTTGAGGGGCTTGATGACTATAACCTTGAATTTGAATTTTGTGAACATTGTATATATGGTAAACAACACCGTGTTTCATTTTACTCTAGTCCTCACAAATCTTCTGGTTTGCTTGATTATGTACATTCTGATGTTTTTTGGTCCAGTGAATGTTCCTTCTTTGTCTAATTCAAGGTACTATGTATCGTTTATTGATGATTATTCAAGAAGAGCATTTGTCTATTTTTTGAAAAGTAAATCAGAAGTGTTCAGTCGATTTAAGGAATTTAAGAACCTTCTAGAAAATCAGATTGGAAGAAAAATAAAATGTTTAAGGACTAACAATGGCGGTGAGTTTTGTTTTGATGAATTTGAGAGGTACTATAAAGATCATGGAATTAAAAGACATAAAAATACACCTTACACTCCGTAGCAAAATGGAGTTGCAGAAAGGTTCAACAGGACAGTGATGGAAAGAGCACGAAGTATGTTGAGCAATGCTAGCTTGGAGGAGAAGTTTTGGGCTGATGTAGTTGCTACAACATGTTACTTGATAAACCGTTCTCCTAATTTTTCTCTTGTTGAGAAAACACCTTTGGAAGCATGGTCTAGTAAGAAGCCCTCTCTGAGACACATTCATGTTTTTGGCTATGAGGCATATGCATATGTGCCGAATGAGAAAAGATCTAAATTGGAGAACAAGGCTGTCAAATGTATTTTTATTGGTTATAGTGCTAGCATAAAAGGATACAAGCTTTGGAATCCTGATATGGAGAAGGTTCTATACAGCAGAAGTGTTATCTTTCATGAGCTGAAGCCTTCTACCTTGGATCTGCAGTTAGAGACAAAATCAGAAAACAAAAGGGATGTAGTTGAAATTCCTTCGACACCAGATAAAGAGGAATTGGAAATTCAAAATGTACCTGAAACTAAGGAGAGCTCAATTAGTTTTGAGAGTTCTGATGAAGAAGAACAACCTCAGCCTCAACAAGTGAGGAGGTCAACTCATGAAAGAAAGCAACCTAATAGGTATGGGTTTTCTTTGATAGATTCTACTTGTGCCTATGCTTTAATTTCTAGCACTGATGAGCCTAGGACTGTGAAAGAAGCATTTAGAATGTCTGATTCAAACTCTTGGTTGGAAGCCATGAATGAAGAAATGGTATCATTAGAAAATAATGATACTTGGAGTTTGGTGCCCTTGCCTGAAGGCAGAAAAGTTGTGGGCTGCAAATGGGTATTTAAAAAGAAAATAGGTTTGGATGGCAGTGTGGAGAAATACAAGGCAAGGTTGGTTGCGAAGGGTTATTCCCAGGTAGATGGAATTGATTATGGGGAGATTTTTTCTCCTGTAGCTAAGCTGACATCCATTAGATTTCTTTTGTCACTTGCAGCAGTGTATGACTTAGAGATTGAACAGATGGATGTGAAGACAACATTTCTTCATGGTGATCTTGAAGAAGAAATTTATATGTCCCAGCCTAAGCACTTTGTGGAGAAAGGTAAAGAAATATTGGTTTGCAAGTTGAAAAAATATCTATATGGATTAAAGCAGTCTCCTAGAATGTGGTACCAGAAGTTTGACACTTTTGTTTTTTCATTGGGATTTGTAAGATCAAAATCTGATCATTGTGTGTATTACAAAGCTGAAAGTGATCGAGTTCTTATTATTGCTCTTTATGTTGATGATATGTTGTTCATAGGCAATAGTAAGTTAATGATTTCTGATCTTAAGTCTTAGTTGTCTACAAAGTTCAAAATGAAAGATCTTGGTGCAAAGGCATATTCGGGAATGGAAATAACCAAGGACAGAAGAGTAGAAAACTTTGTGGCTCAATCTGAGTAAGTATATCAAGACCGTCTAGAGATTTTGTATGAATGATTGCAAGCAACTAGTTGTTCTAGCTTTGCAGGAACAAAGCTATCCGTTGAAGACCGTCCAAAATCTCCTATTGAGATGGAGGACATGACCCGGTACCTTATGCTAGCGTGGTCAAGTCTAGTGTATGCAATCATGGTCCCACAAGGCCGACATTGCCCAAGCAGGGGGAGTATTCGGTTTATGGCTAATCCGAAGGACACATTAGGATGTCAGTGGAAAAGAGTTTTCCGATATTTAAAGGGTACTTCGTAATATGCTTTGTGTTACCATGGAACTTGGTTGAATCACGAGGACTCTCATTCGAGGCTATGTGGATTCTAATTGGGCAGGGGACATTGACAGCAGAAGATCCACCAGTGGATATATCTTCATGTTGAATGGTGGTGCAGTGAGTTGGATGAGTAAGCAGCAAGCTGTAGTCGCTTTTTCCACTACAAAGGCAGAATACATGGCAACAACACACGCCTGTAAAGAAGCAATTTGGTTAAGACGTTTGTGTTCTAACATTGGTTTTGATGTAGGGCAAATAATAATTTACTGTGACAGTCAGAGTGCTATTTGTTTGGCAAAGAATCCTACTTTCCATGCTAGGATGAAACATATAGTGTACAGTATCATTTTGTACGGGATATGGTGGAGGATGGAAAGGTCTCTTTAGAAAAAGTGGATACTCTGGAGAATGTTGCAGATGCATTGACGAAGCCAGTGAACACATACAAGTTCAGGTGGTGTGCCAATTCGATGGGCCTCAGTGCCCATGAATTTCAGTAATTTTATTGTGCTCTGGAGGTGCCTGTGCGATCTTTGTCAAGTGGGAGATTGTTCAAAAGTGTGCCTCAATCTCACACGTTGAAACCTATGAAAGAGCCAAGTTAGTGTGACACCCTTATTGTCTGGCCGACTAGCAGTTGTGCAACCTTGTGGAATGTTTAGGTCACCGAGACCTTGTTACTGTCATGCCAACTGAAGCTATCACTGTGACTTGTGGTGTTCGATGTTACCCTCTGCCAAGTGGGTTGGTCTGGCCTATGGTTTGATTCCTAGCGGATGTCGAGGAGACTCATGGCGACTGATGTTATCGGGGAGACTCTTTGCCGAAAGGTTTGCTTTCGGTATGAAGTCTTAGCGATGTGACATGTCTCACTGACAATGTTACACTTGGAGTTATTGGGGAGAGACTTGAACACTCGGTAAGAGCTCTTGGCGATGGGTGTTTGTCTCGTTGATGCTTTGGCTGTTGTCAGTATGACTCGTGGTGAAAGGTGGTCTTGGGGTAACATGGAAGCCTCGGTAAGAATTCTTACCGACAGTTGGTTCTCTCACCGATGGGTATGAACATCGGTGTGACCTCTTGGTGAAAGCGGTAAGTCTCGCCGATGGTAGGACATTTTGGTGTAGCATGAAGGCTTCGGGATGATCTCTTAGCAAATAGCGATAGTCTCACCGATGGGAATGCTGGTGTCTATGTGACCTTTTCAACATTGGTATGAACTCTCACTGAATAGCGATTGTCTTGGCGAATAGCGCTACATGTGATGGATATCGGTATGATGTATTGGCGACAAGGGGAAGTCCGAGTGACAGTTTGTGAACTTGGTATAACATCTTGCCGATGGTGAGGACTCTTGGAGATAACTACAACCGGGTCTTGTGGCATCGAGGAGACATGGTTAGTGTCTCACCGACATGCAAACATAGGTTGAACGTTGTTGACTGATTTGAAGACTATCCTACGTGGTGTGTCTTTGACCAATCAGAGAAGCCGAATGGGAACCGTTGGAAGTTAGTCTGTTGTGGTCGTTCTGTGAGGAAGTTCAACAAACAGGGACGACATGGATATACTCTGCAATTGCAAATGATGTTCGGTTCAATCAACAGTTGGATGATCAGTGAGATGAACAGTTCGATGTGTGATCAGTGAGAATTTGATTATGAGAGCATTGTATCTTGAATGTTCTATACAAGGTTGATCAAGGATTATGCTGTTGTAAATTGACATTAGAAAGATAAGTTTGATCTCTGTATGTAATTTCCATTACTGTAATACAAAGAGGCTTTTCTTGGTGTGGTGGGTTTTTCTCCTATAAGGGTTTTCCCAAGTAAATCTGGTGTTCATCTATGTATGTTAATTTCTTTGTTTCTGTTATTTCTTTCAAGTGTGTCTTAATTGGACTGTAATTGAAAATTTAAAGTCACCTTTGCATTCTTCCATGAGGTTTTGACGTTAGGAGAGTTGTTCCCGCACCTTACCTTTCCTTACATTTTATTCTACATTTTTTTATTTGCTCCCTATTTCATTCACATTTCCTTTGCTCTCCTATCCAATTTTACCCATCTCTCATGTGGAGCCTCTTCATAACTTTATGTGCTAAGAGAATCTTCCTCTCCATTTTTTTTTTATCAACTCTCTATGCAATCAGAATTTTATGTTCACAATTAAATTTTGGCATTTTGCTTGGAACATGGCACATGTTTTCTCCATTTCACCGTTTTGCATTTTTATTGAAAGTGCAACAAAAAAATGCATGCCTCCTTCAATGCTTTGGGTTGTGTAGGAATTTTCCCTCCTAGTGTGGCCTCCTACCCACACAACCTTCCACTGCCACCCTTATTTTCTATACTCCGTATCTAAAATAATGTTTTGTTGATGAAATTAGAAGGTGAAGCGTCCTCCTAGTCGGAAATTGAACCAACCCAATAAATTAACTCCTTTCAAATGATTTGTCATCCTTTGGTATTCTTTAAAACATCATAATTTGCAAAGTAACAGACATATATTTGTTTCCCACCATAATATAAAAGTTGGCATTTTGAATCTTCAAATTTGATGTCACAATTCAGCGAATGAATAACTATTAGAATTTGTAGGCCTTCAATGATGAATTTGGAGTTGAAAACTAAAACCAAAATAAATTCAAACCAAAATATTTTTTTGGTCGATGTTGATCATGCGTTCACTCGGGATGCTCCTACATCAAACATGCCATATAAGCAATTTGTGACCATGGGCTCACAAAGGTCCAGAGTCAGGTGATAGGATCACCCTTTAAGACTACAAACAGTCTCCAATGAACTCCATCACTAATAGTATGACCTCCTCCGCCAAATACTCTTTCTCTTCACTCCATTCCCTCCTCTGGCATGTCTTCTCTATAACTCTACCCTTGCAATGCAACCTCCATATTGCAATCATACCTTGATCTCATGAATATTCCACTTCATCTATTGTAATATGTCACAACACTTTCCCCTACACCTTCCACTCTCAACTGTTTGGGACTCCATTCACTTGCAACGATACTTTTGAGCTTCTCTCGTGCTTCCACCTCTACACTTTCTAGCCCTCAACCATTCGGGAATCCACACACCTGCAATGGTACTTTTGAGCTCCTTAATTATGCTTCCACTAACCATAGGTTCTGTCACAAGCTACGTCACGTTTGAAAATCTACTTGTGCCCCTGAAACCTCTGCTCACTTCCCTCTCCACACGTAGGTCCTCATACAAAACCACTTCTCTCTTGATGCTCTATTTGCATGCTCAAAACGTTTGGCTCTGATACGACTTGATGGAGAAGAAAAATAACTCATCCACATCTCTCAACAAAATTTCAAAACTTAGATTACACAAGAATCCATTTAAAAGATAAACTCAAAATTGACAAATACTTGTGTCGATTTGAAAATCGATTACAATTGCACACCAAACTATTCATATTTGAAAATAATTCAAATAAATTCTTTTTATTCAAGAATTCATGAAAATTACCACAATTACAACTTGTAGACAACTTCATTTGTCTACCTCTATTTTGCACTTTATTCTCTAATTTTTGGATTAACACCATTACTCTTCATTGTTCAATCTTCCCCTACACATCGAACTAAATTTTGTCTTCATAAATCTCTTTCATTGCACTCAAATCTACTATTTTGTAACATATGACACAATTCCTTTGAACTGCACATTGAGTTTTGCAAATGTTGACTCCTCTCATTGGCTCGATTCCCCTCAATTCCTACAACCATTAAAAAAATTTCTTGAGCAGTACCCAATCTGAATTCTTTCATTCCCTTTGCACATATGTCTCTAATCTACAACAATCCATCTTTCATTGATTTTCCCCTTGCCATTCCTTATGCTTGATTTCTATTCCTTACATCTTATACTTCTAGCAAATTGTGGCAACGACCTCTTTAGGCTATGCACCCATCTCTATTACTTCAAACTATTTTTATTTTGTTCACCAATATGGGTTTAGGTTTGTAGCTCCTCTTTATATTGTGCACCACCCCTCTTCCTTACTCCCACGCTTGAGATTATAATTTGTGCCCTCCTCTATCATCTTGATCATAGATCTCCATATTGCAAGGGTGTATGGTAATATATATTGGCACCCTCTTCACATATAAGAACCTATCAAGAATTTAAAATTCAAAGCAAACAAATTTGGAACTTCTGTTCAGGCTTATGTTATTCCACTTCCTTGCATCGATTTTCATCAATTATGCCTTACGTCTCTCCTCATGTTTTATTCTGCAATTTTTTTTAGTTTCTCCTTATTTCATTTGCACTTCCTCCACTCTCCTATCTAGTTCAACCCATCTCTCATGTGTAGCCTCTCCATAACTTTCTACACTAAAATAATCTTCCTCTCCATTTTTTTTTATCGACTCTTTGTGCAATCTAAATTTTACGTTCACAATTAACTTTTGACACATTTTGCTTGGAACATGGTGCATGTTTTCCCCATTTCATGGTTCTGCATTTTTATTGAAAGTGTAATACAAAAATGCACACCTCCTTCAATGCTTTGGGTTGTGCAAGAATTTTCCCTCTTGGTGTGGCCTCCTACCCACACAGCCTTCCATTTTGACCCCTTATTTGTTATACTATGTATCTAAAATAATGTTTTGTTGTTGAAATTGGAAGGTGAAGCATCTTCCCAACTAGAAATTGAATTGACCCAATAAATAAATTCTTTGTTATCCTTTGGTATTATTTAAAACATCATAATTTGCAAAGTAACAAACATATATTTATTTCCAACCATAATATAAAAGTCGACATTTTGAATATTCAAATTTGATGTCACAATTCGACGAATGAATAGGTATTAGAATTTGTATACCTTCAATGATGAATTTGGAGTTGAAAACTAAAACCAAAATAAATTCAAATCTAAATATTTTTTTGGTTGATGTTGATCACATGTTCGCTCGGGATGCTCCTGCATCATAAAACCATGTAGAGAGATAAGTCTCCCGCTTCTCTTTGCAAATATTGAGTTAGTATTTTATGGGGTTTTTTATTTTGCATGCTTTCAATCTTGCTCAAGATAGAAGAAAATGGTAGTTTGATTTCATGATTAGGGTGTTTATGAGGTTGAAATGAGTATTCCATTAGTGTGTATTTTCTTATTGTGAAATGGTAGTCCATTAGTGTGTACACTAGTTGAATTTGGCAAATAAATGACTACATGACTAAAACTTTTAGTCACGTGACTAACACTAGTAGTATTTGGAAAATAAATGACTAATTTGGTCATCAGGTAAAATCACAACTAAATGACTAATATCAGACAAATAAAAATGACTAAATAAATAACTAAATAAATGTGCTCATTATTAAAATCTTGGCCATAATTTTCATTTTAATAAACATACTCTAAAACCTTCATGAAGACCTTATTTTAAATGTAGCCCACCAAAATGGAGCAGTGAGTTGAAACCTTATTTTCAAGGTAGCCTGCCAAAATGGAGAAGTAAAGCGTGACACCTGATTTTGGATTGCAACCTCTGCCCATTTTTTTGCATCGAACACAATTTGTGCAAAATCTTGTGGTAAGTCACTTTCCATGGTTTCAATTAATTTTACTTTTCAAATCTATACGCGGTCAGGCCATATGATCCATATGATCCATTCTTTTTAATAATTTTACTAGCTGCTTGTTGACTAACAGTGATTATGTTCTCTTTTAGGCTAATTATGGAAAAGTAGATCCATTTTGTGTTGCATAAGTTAAGGATTTATATAGAGAACTTGGAATCGAGGTCTGTTTATTCTTTTCTCTTCCGTTATGAGATGTTAAAAGTGGTATTTTCTTTTTGAAGTTTCCACTATCAAATTGCATAGTTCACAGGAGAACTTACTTTTATCTATAAAAGTGATATTAAGGGACATGTAGATTGAGTTGTCTATACAAATTTCAGAATTTGAACTCTTAAAATTAGCTTCCATTTTTTGTGGGGGCATGCAAATCACTTTTGAAATTGAGTGTAAAAAACAGAGTAGCACGTAAAGAAAAAGGATGAACAATAATAAATTGAAAAGTGGCTCTTCTATCAACCATGTAGAGTATAATGAAAGGAGTGTAGGGATGGTAGGGGTTTAACATTTACAGTGCAGTAGAATAGTAGCTCAATTATACAATAGATGCCATCCTACTTTGTTTGAGAACTCTTATTGAATTCCCAAAAATAGGAGTTCCCAAATGACGCCAATAGATATTATAAATAGAAAACAAACAACAATATTTTCATATAAAAACAACAAGAGCTGATTCACAAGCCCTATAAAAATCTCTAACTTTTGGCTACCCTTTGATACTTTTTTGTGCATACTTATAGATTACATCTCCATGATTAATATGGACTGGAAGGGTTGAAAGGGCACATGTTAGTCTTTTCCATTTATTAGGAAATAAAGAGTTTGAAGTGACTGAAAGAATCAAATGTAGCTCTTTCCTCTAGATGCTTTATTCTCATTCGGTTATTAATATATCCAGATATAAACCATGATGACTTAAATCAGATCTAGAAGAAATCTCATGAAAACTACAAGAAGAGATAAGTGATTAGATGAATCATGGAAATGAAACCAACTCCATAAGCCACAACAAACAAAATATGCAATGCAAATGAGAATACAGGCCTTCAAAGGAGTTGTCATGGATAAAGAATCATCCTCCCTTAGATCTCTTGTGAGAATTCCTAAAAGCTCTTTAGTTATCCATAGTATCCACATGCTATGAGCTCTGATACAAAGATTGTGCATAGTTCTTCTTAGTTTATTCAATTTGGTGCTATTATTTTTATCTTGTGATTCAGGCTTCAAACCAGCCCCTCTCATTAGTATTTGCCTTCAAGAACTGTCTAGAAGAGGGTAATCAAAATTAGTACTAGAATATCTAAAAGTCGAAGATCCTTTCCCTCAAACTGAAGCTTTTTTCTCGACAAACCAGAGATGAGACGAGCCAAGAACTAGTGGAAGGGAAGTTGAATGAAAACTGAGAGCAACTAAAAGCCTTCCTAAGAAAAGTGCCCTTTCAACTATAACTGTTGGTTCTAGTGTCTCCTTGTTCATTTTTTATGGCATCTCCTCATTTTTCATTTCTTGATAGAGAGCTTCTAAAAGATGTGCAAGATGTTCTTCAATCTCAACAATCAATGTTGAGATAAAATGGAAGCATTTCTCTTGCAAATAAGGTGCTAAATCATTTATCCTTGAAGGAAATTCATGTGCATGAAGAAAACTTAGGAGGTCTTCCAGAATATTCTTGGACCCCTCATCTATGGTATCTTGTATTTGACTAACCTCAGTTCCAAAATAAGTGTTAAGGCAACCAAACCAGTCTTCATCATTTGTCATCATAAATATAAAACTCAACCCAGGTAAATTTACACTTTTTAGGTCCCCTCTCTTGACAAGCCAACCCTCACTAGTAGTTAATTTGTGCAAATGGGTTTCAACATCTTTGTAACTTGCCAGAGATGTAACTATGGCTTCAAGGCATTTACCAACCTTAAGTCTAGTTGACCTCCACCCTCATGCTTATGTTTCAATTTAGCTTCTTCCCAACCCTACAAATCACAGACTAATAAATGGTAAGCCTTGAAATCATGGAACAAAAAACTACAAGAGATGGAGCAAGCATACAACATTAAAATTGTGACTTGCAGCAGTAAAAGAAAAGAAGCAGTAGGCAGCTTGATATACAATCAGAAAAGGGCATTTTATGAGGCTGCCTTAAGGAAGCAAATTAAAAATTAAATAAAATGATGCTTCAAATTCTATTTAAATGTTCAATTGTACAATAGATGTCATCCTACTTTGTTTGAGAACTCCTACTAAACTCCCAAAAATAGGAGTTCCCAAATGACAACAATAGATATTATAAATAGAAAACAAACAACAATATTTTCATATAAAAACAACAAGAGTTGATTCATAGGCCCTATGAAAATCTCTAACTTTTTGGCTCCCTTTTGATACTTTTCTGCATACTTACAAATTACATCTCCATGATTAATATGGATTGGAAGGGTTGAAAGGGTACATGGCAATAAAGAGTTTGAAGTGACTGAAAGAATCAAATGTAGCTCTTTACTCTAGATGCTTTATTCTCATTCGGTTATTAATATATCCAGATATAAACCATGATGACTTAAATCAAAACTAGAAGAAATCTCATGAAAACTGCAAGAAGAGATCAGTGATTAGATGAATCATGGAAATGAAACCAACTCCATAAGCCACAACAAACAAAATATGCAATGCAAATGAGAATACATGCCTTCAAAGGAGTTGTCATGGATAAAGAATAATCCTCCCTTAGATCTCTTGTGAGAATGCCTGAAAGCTCTTTAGTTATCCACAATATCCACATGCTATGAGCTTTGATACAAAGATTGTGCATAGTTCTTCTCAGTTTATTCAATTTCGTGCTATTATTTTTATCCCGTGATTCAGGCTTCAAACCAACCCCTCTCATTAGTATTTGTCTCCTAGAACTGTTTAGAAGAGGGTAATCAAAATTAGTACTAGAATATCTGAAAGTTGAAGATCCTTTCCCTCAAATTGAAGCTTTGTTCTCGACAAACCGGAGCTAAGACGAGCCAAGAACTAGTGGAAGGGAAGTTGAATGAAAACTGAGAGTAACTAAAAGCCTTCTTAAGAAAAGTGCCCTTTCGACTATAACTACCGGTTCTAGTGTCTCCTTGCTCATTTTTTTCTGGCATCTCCTAATTTTTCATTTCTTGATAGAGAGCTTCTAAAATATGTGCAAGATGTTCTTCAATCTCACCAATCAATGTTGAGATAAAATG
The DNA here is from genome assembly GCA_007258455.2 of Sequoia sempervirens. Classification (NCBI taxonomy): domain Eukaryota; kingdom Viridiplantae; phylum Streptophyta; class Pinopsida; order Cupressales; family Cupressaceae; genus Sequoia; species Sequoia sempervirens. The sequence goes on along the minus strand of VDFB02270651.1, from coordinate 50,472,236 downwards.
GAAGCATTGCTCTTGCAAATAAGGTGCTAAAGCATTTATCCTTGAAGGAGATTTATGTGCATGAAGAAAACTTAGGAGGTCTTCCAAAATATTCTTGGACCCCTCATCTATGGTATCTTTTGTTTGACTAACCTCAGTTCCAAAATAAGTGTTAAGGCGACCAAACCAATGTTCATCATTTGTCATCATAAATCTAAAACTCAACCCAGGTAAATTGACACTTTTTAGGTCCCCTCTCTTGACAAGCCAACCCTCACTAGTAGTTAATTTGTGCAAATGGGTTTCAACATCTTTGTAACTTTCCAGAGATGTAACTATGGCTTCAAGGCATTTACCAACCTTAACTCTCTCACGTAGATATGCAAATCCATCAGCTATTATTTATTTCATCCTACTAACAAACATGCTTTCAAAAAGTTTATCCCACAGACTCTTTGAGTGCTTCAAAACAATCTCACACACGCATTGGCATGGAAACTCAACATTTGAACCAAAAACCATTTTTAGCCACTCTAAGCTCCCTTCAAATACATCCAGACTGTCTAATGTTTCTCTAATCAATGTCTCATTCTCTGCAAGTTCCTTGCCACTTTTCACAAGATCAAGCAAATAATTTCCCCCAAGCCTATCTACAAAGAGAATATCATTTGTGCATGTCTTAAGCCATGCTAAGAAAGACTTTGATATAAATTCGCTTGAAAAAATCATGATGGTAGCTTCTCTCTATGAGATTTCCACAACTGCACCTCATTGTTTGGGTTTGGAATCCCACCAAACAATTGTGATTCAGGTGGCACTGCCAACACAGTCTTATAAAAAAGAGGAAAATCATTTAGAACCTCCAAGAAGAGTTCCCCAACCTGACATAGCGTTACCTGTATGAATCCCACCACATTATAGAAAATGGAACTAACTGCCCCCACCTTATCAGTCTATCGGTCGAATGTGTCTTTTGGTTCTAGCGATGCGTTGACGGTTCTATTTTTTTATCGGCATGAGGAATTTCTATTGGTGGGATGAGGTCTCCTATTCCCGCAATGGTCTGATGAATTGTTTAAATGACAAAATGCCACGAGTTCCTAAATAAACAAGAAAGAAGAACATTGAAACTTGCCTAGATGAATTGTTTAAATGACAAAACAACCACATGGGGTGATTATTATGTTTCTCTGATCAATGACTCATTCTCTACAAGTTCCTTGCCACTTTTCACAAGATCAAGCAAATACTTTCCCCCAAGCCTATATGTAGAGATAATATCATTTGTACATGTCTTAAGCCATGCTAAGCAATACTCTGATATAAATTCGCTCAAAAAAATCATCATGGTAGCTTGTAGCTTCTCTCTATGAGATTTCCACAACTACACATCATTGTCTAGGTTTGGAATCCCACCAAACAACTGTGATCCAGGTGGCACTACCAACACAGTCTTATAAAAAAGAGGAAAATCATTTAGAACTTCCAAGAAGAATTCCCCAGCCTGACATAGCGTTACCTGTATGAATCTTACCACATTCCAGAAAATGGAACTAACTGCCCCCACCTTATTTTGCATAAGCTTTATCTAGTACAATGTGCTCCCACCTGTTATGTGGTTGGCTAAATCCTTTTCCAAAGCATTGGCTCCTTGCCCCCATTGGATTTTAAATTCTTTTCTACCTTGGTTGAGTTCTTGAGTTGCGTTAATGGAAAATTGGTTCATCAAATTTATGTGAAGGCCAAGAACTTTGCCTCTACCTTCACCTTTCTATTATATTCTTTCATTGACTTGTTATAGGAGGTTATATTTCATTTAAGTTATTTGATCTTGTTTGTTTGATGATTGGATAATGGTCCCATAATCTTGGTAGACCAACATGGTGTGTTCAATATCCATATATAGATCTGTCAAAAAGGTCTCTATTGTTAGCAAGGGCATCTCCAACATGGAGCTTGATAGCAATTAGGAGCACCATTCAACCCCCCTTAGACAAATTTCACAAAAAATAGGCTTCAATCTCTCAATTCCTTCAATCCTCAAGCACTGTAGACAAGATATAAAACCATTTTCAAATACCCTTTAATGACTTCTAAAAAATATCCCAAATTCACCATAGGTTGTTTTGGAACAACTTGCAAATTGCATTTACTTTAAAGTTTCTAAAGCCTTTTCAACAGATCTAATTTATGTATATCCTACAATTATTGTAGTCCATGAGACCACATTTCTTTGAGGCATTTTTTTGAACAATTCAAGTTCCTTGTCTATGATCCCACATTTAGCATACATGTTGGTGTAGGAGCACCTAAGCTTCCATTTTCAAATTTGAAGTCCATTGCATCTTAGTAGGTCATTTTATGTCAATTAGGTCTTGTGAGACCATTCACTATGAATTAGGATGATTTTAGAGTCAATTGGGTAAAAGAGACAAAGTTGCAAAAAAGTTGTAAAATTGTAAACTATCAAAATTTGTTGTAGGTCATTTTTGTCAAGTTTTGTAGAATTGCTAAATATAGTGCAACATGACAAATTTTGCATGTTTGAGGAAAATAGATGCTCCTCCATTGAACAAAAAATGTGCATTGATAAATTGAATATATACTTGATATACCAATTTAAATAATAAGGAAATATTAAACTGGAGACAACTAGATAATTGAATATTTTCAACAAACAATTGATACCAATATAAAGCCACATAATCAAAGATCTTTCATTGATTTCCTCAAAATTATATCTGCAACATAGTCTTTTCAAATGGAAACATTATAAAAGATTTTTGTTGTCTATCTATCCCTATTCGCCTACTATCTTCTCCTATATCCTTCTTTTGGTCTTGGTCTCTCTTATATACATGAGAGGCAACAAGATTCAGACCAAAAGACATGACTCTTGATAACAAAACATGAATTTGAACTTAATTTAAGAAACTAACACAATCATAAACATGTGTACCAATTTTTTAATCTTCGAGTAAAATCTCATGGTCATCTAAGACCTATTCAAAGCTTTTATTGTATGATAGGTTCCACATCATTAACACTGACCGATTATGACTATTGCTTAGTTGTGCCCAGATTATCCACTACCCGATTTATAAATACATTGAAAGCTAAGAGGTGATCAATGTCTCTTTTAGGAGTGATGGATTGCATTTCCCTGTCAACTTCCTTTTTCAATTCTTCTAAGGCATCAACTTCCTTTTCAAGAGTAATGTCTTGTTCCTTTTGTCTTATTTTCTTCCCCTTATACTCATAGACAAATGATTTGAACTCAGGAATTTTAACAAAATCATTATCATAAATGAATTCATGACCAACCTTGACCCTAATGTCATCAGATAACTCATCCGATGTTTCAAATTTTACAAATTCCCAAGGAGGCTCATATTGTGTAATCACAGGGGCCTTTATTTTTTCCCGAGGGAGCTCATATTGTGTAATCACAGGGGCCTTTATTTGTTCCACTGGTTGCTCCTCTCCATCACTCTCCTCATAACTTCCTTCCTCTTCACTATTGTCAGTGGAAAAACATACATCAGGGGTGGGTTGTGAGGGTATGTGATCCAAAGGCTCCACATCCTCAGCCTACATTCCTATGTAACTCATATGAGATGTATCAAAAATGTATGAGGGCACATCTTTTACTATTTCATTCATATGAGCAATAAGTTGCTCAATCCTAGCCAAGGGATCTTGTATATCAGCAAATGCTTCTCTATATGCTGGGACATTCTTTCTCTTCCATTTCTCTGCAAGCACAAATTTATTATATGAAGCCATTCTCTCACTAGTGGAAGCTTCATCTCGGTTCTTGATCACAACATCAAGTGCAAACCAATGCTCATACCCTGAAAATTTTTGAGTTAATCTTGCTTGATGAATAAATCCCTCTGCATCAAATTTCTTTCTTTCATACCAAAGAGGAAGGTTGTAATGAGCTAATTTAGCATCAATTTCTTCATATCTAATGGCACATACTATAAAATCTCCAAAAAAAAGAGTGCTAGGCAAGAGTGATTGTTTATTGTGACTCTTGAGATGTTTAGTATCAGACCTTGCTAATTGTCATACTATTTCCAAATAAGCAACTCTGTTAGGAACCACTCGGGGTAGCAAATGTGGAACCCCTTCAAATCCATAAACCCTTATTACTGTGCAATCAAAGAAGGCATAACAATATCCCCAATTATGGTTCACCTTTCCTCTCGGGTTGTTTTCCTTTGGTCTCAAAAATCTCTGCACCTCAGGGGATAAATTGTGATCATATAAATAGCCTAGCAACTTAATTAGTGGTTTAACAAAATATTCTTCAAAATATAAATAGTGAGACCTCTCACATCGACTATCCCATAGTGCAATCCACATCTGTATAGGTTTAAAGTTTCCATCTTTATCTGTGTCTTTGATTCTTAATTCTTTACCCCACACATTTCTAGCATGTCCCTCATATAAAAGTAAATGCATTAACAAGGAATAGTTTTTGAAATCTATGCAATCACTGTTGTTTTTTATTCTTTCAAGCCCTTGATTTAGGGCATTCGCCAAATAGTTTGCATAGTCAAATGACCTAGCATCTTTGCTTTGTATATCAGCTGCTAGAACCATCAGTGCAATAGATTTAAGTGGTGGAACCTCAATTCCCAAGAATTGACTAGCTGAGTAGTAGGTATATTGGAAGTATTCTTCAAACAAATCTATATGAAATGGAGGGTTTTCATTGCTCAAAAATTTTCTGAGTTGACCTTGCTCATTCTTAGGTCTGTGCAAAGCTAGCTTCCATCTCTTGTAACTAGTATCCATGCAACGGTATTCTGTCAAAAAGTCTCTAATGGTGAATGGCAAGTTCATGGGACCTTCTAACTAAAATACATTAGAGATCAGATCTTGGGAGATAACAAGCATATCGGCCCCATTTAGTGATTGGATAGTTCTTTTCTTGGCATTATACCGATTGGACAAAGCTTTCACCAATTCTACGTTGATGAACATGTTTGGCACCACAAGTCTTCCTAAGTTCAGTCTCCATGGGTTACAGACTGGTTGGAATCTGAATTGTTTTTTGTAGTGATATATAAAAAGCTCATAGCCCTGGTGTGGCGTCCAAACATCCCCAAGACCCCTATGTTTATCTAACAATTTACTTGCTTGAACACTTCTTCTGGGTCTTGGCCTTGACCCCAGACACTGATCTATCAAGTCTTGGTTTAAATTCCTCTTTTCAGTTTTTTGTTTCTTTGCCTAAGGTTTTTCCACATTTTCTTCCATTGAAAACTTTGAAAAAATGCAACTTTCTAGCTAAGAGTGGAGTACTTATGTGAATTTTTGCTTCTCCTAGCTTCACTGCGTGAGAGCTCGGAGTTCTGTCCTTTCTACTTCTGCCCTTAGTGTAGCCTTTCTGGTTTCTGCAAATTGTATGATTAATTCATGGTGCAATTCACCTCTATTCTGGCTCATTAATATGCCACTTACTTCAGTCTTGTCATCAAGGAGAGCATTTATGTTAAACATCCTCACGATGCTTTTGATGTCACATCAGCTAGTAGTAAATTATTCATCGCTATATCGTTGGGACCTTGGTTTGTTTTCCACTGATTGCCACCTTCTCCATCGATAAGTGTAAGACATCAAACAATGTTACCCCGATGCATCCCAACTTCACCGATAAGTGTTAGAATTAGATACCCCATGATTATATCGGGCTATTGAGGGAGCTTCATCATTCATTCCGCCGATGCACCAGAGCTGCGATGATGTGATAATCTTTGTTGTTTCCATCGGCCCATTGGGGAGACTACCTTGGAAGTTAGCCCGATGGAAGGATATTACGTCACCGATTTAAGGATATGAATTGCCCCTATCAAGCTATCGGTGGGGTGGTGATGAGAGTTCCACCAACAGAATATTGTTAGCCCGATGGTATCAAAGGACTTCATTGGATTTCATGAATGTGATTATTTGGGTATGTCAGTTACAAAAATGGTTTTTTTACACGAACCTCAGTAATTTGTCTAGATCATGAAATTGAGTCTGGTGAGATTTTGTAAGGACTGGGAGATAGATGAATAGATGTTAATGCAAATATTTGGGAATTTTTTTTTAGTCCTAACACAACTATTTTGACTTTTTTTGTCTTATACTTATTATGTGATGCACGATCTATTATTTTTCTTTGTTATTTTGTGCATGCATGTTCCATGTGTAGGCTTAATAGTGGGTTACTGACCTCTCACATGAGTTGATATGCTGGTGGTCTAGGTTTTCTAAACAAAAGTCCCCCCGATAAAGTAAATTTTCCCCAATAGAATAATATGTAATAATATTTTAAGGGAGTATAATATTTCTTATAGGGATGTATTGTCTATGCATTGATGGATATTCATATCTTGTTTCAAAGTTCCCATTTTGGCACAAGCAGGGAGGATGTTGGCAATGGTTGTGGAATTTGGCTTTACACCTACAAATTGTATTCGCTTGAAAGTTTTTAAAGTCTTTCCACCAAATTCATTTTGTGCATATCTATTGTAGATGTCCTTAAGCTATATGAAAAAGGTGTATATACAATTTGAGATCAATTGATAAGCTGAGACATGTAATGTTGATTTGATTTTCATTTTACTTAAGATATAATTTTGTTGTGTTGTTGAATTTCATAGTTCAATAATTGGGATTCTCAATGATCTTGTATACCCAAAGTGTATGTGAATGAAAGAAATTAGGTAGTCATGTCAATTAGTTTGACAATTTAAATGATCTTGAGTTCATAAGTACATAGTGATAAGTTTTGACAAATAATATAATTTCTTGTTGCATTTATCACATAAACAAAGGCCTCTTTTGATTGTAGCAGAGGATGTAGAGAGTGAACCATTGGCTACTTTGATCTTTGAAATTGATAATGTTTGAAGTTTATTTTTCTTTCTTAGATGTTGTGTCTAATTAATAAGTTTAATGTTGTGTTGCAACTTGCAGGTGAGTATGTTGATATGACAAAGGCTAGCATTGTCGATCCTCTAAAAGTTATCAGAATTACATTAGTTGATGCAGAAAGGTATAATTAGTGGAACTTGCAACTACAATATCTGATAAAAATCTACTTCCAAATATGCTTTTGATGGATGTTATATCTAATTCTGATACATTCACTATATCTAGCACCTAAGTTTAGGGTGTCATAGTTGGAAAAGGAAAATAAAATGTTTGAATTTTATCCTCTATATTATTTGACTTTTCTGAGTTTTTGATGTGCAAATTTGTTGACTTCTCTTTTGTGCTATTTGTCCTTGATGTCAAAACTGATTGATTTTCATTGTCAGTACTTGACATATTCATTGGTGCATTTGGCTATTGTTGTTTTAGTACTTGGCATATTTAGTACTTTATGGACAGTGATTTGGATGGATTATTTTCAGTTTTGTTTTGTGGTACTGATTATGTTGGATTCATGTGTAGAGGATATATTTATATATATGGGGTTGATGATTAGGTGAATCATGTTGTTCTGACACTCATATTGGTTCAATGATATTGATTGATATTTACATTGGCATGTTTATTTTTCAGTCTCTACTTGGTTCTGCTGAGACACATACAGGTGATAGCATTTCATTGCTTAGATTGAATGTAATTTGGTAAGCTTTGGTTTTCATGAAGTCCTATATTGCAAATTCACTTTATTCAAATTTTACATGCTCGATTTACATGGTTGTATCATCCTTTATAACACAGAAAGTTTATGTCATTGGCATACAAGTTCCACCTTGGCATTCACAGGTGCTAGTAACAGGTTATGTGAAGTGAATAATACTTGGTGATATGTTTTCAATCCCTCTTCAAAGTAATTCTTTATGATTTGTTCACATACTTTCAAAAGTGAACATTTGCATTATATTGGTTTACATAGCATTCCCTTTGTTTCGCTCTAGTGTTAAAACATACACAAGGGGCAATCAAAGTAATTGGGTGATTTGTATTTGGTGAATTTAAAATAAAGCCATTCATGGCTTTGACTTAGAGTAATCGGGCTCTTCACATGTGATATGGTTTACATTGTAATATATTTCAATTTCTAGCTAGGCATACCATATTACATAATATTCATAATGATTGTTTATTTGTATCATGTTGTTCTGAATCATATTGTGGATTTCAAAATGATTACAATGTAGATTCCAAATGATTATGCATTTTTTCAAAATGTTTGATGGCAAAGAAGTTAGGGAAAAAAACATTATGTCATTTTAGTTTTTCTCTAATGACAAACCCTAACACTGCCATGAAGAGGTTACATTTTCAGTCATAGTAGGTTCTTGCTGGTATTCGAGCTTGGTTTTTAGGTATGTCAGTTTATGAATGGTGGCAAGTTAGTTGGTGGACTCTCCATGAGCCGGAAGGGAAGGTAATAGAAAATATTATGGGATTTTGTTTGCAGTTTGATCCGCCATAACAGAAGGTAATATCTATACTTTGCTTTGATCTTTTGAAGGTAAATGGAAAAGTAAAAAAAGGAAGCTAATATTGTTTCAGTTTTGAATAGTTGGCTTCATTTCTGGTTTTAGTTTTAAAAAGGATCTTGAGTTTTCATTAATCATAACTGAATCTGAAACTGTTCTGAACCTAAGTTCAAACTCAAGGGTTTTGATGTTTACACAGTTTTTGCTTTGTATAAATACATGACTCAAAGCTGTGACTCTGTGATGAGAGTTTATAAGACCAAACAGAGTATTGTTGAAAAGACAATAAGGGGTTATTACAGTGATATTTTTGTATTATGAAAAATTGTAAAAGAGAGAGCTTAAAGTGTTTATATCTTTGATTCTTATTATAGAGATTGCATATATTTCAATGAGGTTATGTTGGTACTGTTTCATTCAGTACATATTATAATGGGAATTATTGTATATCTTTTAAATGTACTCTGTTGAGATTTTGTAATTGCAAAAATAATGCAGTTATAAGGTCCTGACAGATTGCATGATTATTGAGAAACTTTCTTAAGGAGTTAGTGCTCCTACTGAAGTTGGTGCTTCAAAATTTTGGTGGAGTTGGTGCTCTGAAAATATTGTAATCAGTGTTTTTGATCTAAGCCTATAAGGCATTTTGGAGTGGTTTTTCTACCCCAAGAGGGTTTTCCACTTGTCAAAATTATGTGTTTCTCTTTTGTGTGGTTTGTGCCTATCTTGCTTAATTATTCTTTCAGTCATTGTGAAAGTAGTTCATGCAATGCTCTGATACTTTAACACAGTTCCAAGTTGTCTTTAAGTTCAAAGTTCAATTGTTCATGTTCAATGTATGAATGTTATATTCTGCCATAAGTGTGTTTGGTGTCTTGTGTAAAAGAAAGAATCAAAAGGTTGTTCATTCAACATTATTTGAACAATATATATCATGCTTTGATATGAGTTCTTAAGCATTCATGTTATGTTTGGTTAAGTCATTGAAAATAATCATTCAAAATTCAGTATTCACATTGCATATATAAAGTCACTCATTTGTTCAAAGTAAAAAAAAAAAGGTTCAAATCTACATTTCAAGTCATCAAAAGTTTTTATATATTACTTTGATTCACCCCCCCTCTCAGAGTAATTCCACTTCCAACAAAATTTTGAAACCTTATTTTTAGGCTGCAGCTCCAAATTGGAGAAGTGAAAGGTGAATACCAGTGAGGAAGATTTTGGAGGAGCCGAAACCAATAGCGATGGGAAAGCTGTGGATTTGCAAGGGGATTAAATGGGTCAAGCCCCTATAGGAGGTTTAAGGAAGGGGGAAATAGTATAAGTATATAAAAATAGGAGTATTTTTTTTATATAGTGTTTGTAAGTTGTACAGTGTCATTGAGACATTGAATGTAACCAATGAGATTTTGATTTGCCAATGAGGCTTAATGAAGTAAATTTTTAGAGTGGTTTTTTCTCCACTCATAAATACTATGTTGTGGCTCCTCTTGATTTGTAATTTGTTTGTGTTTGTGTCTGATCAATCATATTTGTTCAAGCATTTTAGCCTTCATTTCATGGTGTTTTTTAACATTTGAATATCTATGATACTTGAAGTTTTTATGCATAAATTTGTGAGGATTAATTAAGTTAGATTTGATTTGTAATGACTAAAGTAATGATTAAATTAATGACTAAATACATGACTAAATACATGACTAAATTAATGATTAAATATATGACTAAATAAATGACTAAATTAATGATTAAATATATGACTAAATATATGACTAAATTAATGACTAAAATAATGACTAAATATATGACTAAATAAATGACTACCGTGACTAAATAAATGATTAGTTAACAACAAACAATGACTAAATTAATGACTAAATATATGACTAAACAAATCACTACCATGACTAAATAAATGACTAAATTAACGACTAAATCAATGACGAAATTAATGACTAAAATAGTTTAGTCATAAATTTGGTGGTGTTATAAATGACTACAAATAAACCACTAAAATAGTCACGTGACTAAAATTAATGACTAAATATATGACTAAATATATGACTAAATAAATGACTAAATCAATGACCAAATCAATGACCAAATTAATGACTAAAATCAATGACTAAATAAATGACAAATTATTTAGTCATAAATTTAGTGGTGTTATAAATGACTATAAATAAACCACTAATAGTCACGTGACTAAAGTTAGTCATTTATATGCAATTTTTAGTAGTTTATTTAGTCATATATTGTTGTTTGTGTACTAGTGGTAATTGTTATGGTGAAAAATTATTTGTTGGGTCTATTATGATATCTCCTTGCTTGGGGGAATGGCTAGAGCCTAAGATGCTTTATGATACCATTTATGGTAGGGTGGAGAGAAAGATTCTTTTGTTGGCATGCTATTCATTACATTCTAAAACATTATTTTAATATCGAATGTTTTAATAATAAATTTGTATCTTTCTGCAATGAAGAGAAGGATGTACTCTATGAGCTTATACTAAAATAAAAGCTTGGGATGAAGAGAGGGATTTTCATTCAAGTGAAGAAATATGTTACTTAAGTTGTATATTATGAAAAATAAGTATTCATTTATGTTGCACAAGTAAAATTGTTGATTAATGAGTATTTTCAATGCTTTAAATAATACTAACTTTCTTCCCTACAATATTAACATTAAAAATAAAGTTAAATAAAATATAAACTCTTTTAAAATTAATGTGAATATGTCTTCTTTAAAAGTCTTCAAAATTCCTATCTCACCTCTAAATGCTTAACTTATAAGATGAGAAAATGTGAATACCTACATTAGATTTTTACCAAACAAATTTGTTTTATAAAGGTACAATTGAACATATATATTTAATAATTCCTATACTAAGTTTGTAATGGGTTTAGTGGAAAATCAATTAAAAGAAGAATTAACACAATTCGGGTTAGAAATCTCAAAGACAAAGATTGATCAAAACCCACTAAAAAATGAAATATAATGCTCCCTTAGAAAATGATAATTAACATGAAAAATAATATGCAAATAAGGTTTTCAGCCTTAATGATTTTAAGGCATGGGAGAAGTACTCTCTCCTTCTCAAGGAAGCTAAGAAATTAATGTGAAATGATAGCTAATTCAATTCCTGTGATCTTGGGTGATCATGCTTTTATCACCCATCTTTTTACCACATGCTTTGTGGGTCTTCTTTCGACTAAGGTTGTGTTTAACTTTGCAAGAGTAATTGGGCTCTAGTTTTTGTTAATGGTGGCTACTGATATGGGAGGTGATAGGAGTAGGGTTGAGCCACTCTCTTGTGGAAACTAGAAGAAGAAGCAAAAAGTTTGGAGAATCCTGAGGCATAGGCATTTTACGCCTTTTTTGGAGAGGCTCCATGGCCATGACTCTAAAGACTCGGTGGAGTTTGTTCGCTATTGGCACAAGCGTTGTTTGAAGGTGAAAGGAGCTGAATTTTTTATTAATGAATACTTTATAACTTTCATTACTAGGCTTCTGATGGATGGACACAAGTTCTTCAAGGAGAGGAAGAGCAACGAGGAGGCTATGGATCAATTTTTTGAAGACAATGAGTGAGAGAAGTTGAATAAGATGCCTGCTTGGGGGTACAGACAAATATCTCTTAAGCGTATATGGGCTGATTTCATCAAGGTTTTAATGTGGTATGTGACCTTGGAAGGTCGTTTCACTACAATCTTAGGGCACCATTTTACCCTACTTAATCATTTTAGAGATGGGTTGCTTGTTTCTTTCTCATTTTTTATTTTTTCATCTTTGGAAGTTTTTGTGTATGCTCATTTGAAGAATTGGAGGGACCTTGTTCTCCATGAGGGCCTTATTTTTCTTATTATGGAGCACGTGCATGCTAATACTCCTACCAAGTCCATTAAAGGCAAGGAAAATATTTTGAGTGATTCGTCAAGCTCGAAAACAAGCACTGGTGGTGATGTTGAATGGATTGCGAAGGAGGATAACACTATTGGGGGATCCTCTTCCCCCATGGCTGCTTCCTCTAAAAAGAGAAAGAAGGGGATTTTAAGGAAGAAGGGCCCCACCAAGAAATTAATTTTGCAAAATTTGGATTCTCATGGGTCCCTGTCTGATGGGGATGATACAACTATTAGCTCTAGAGATTCCCATCGATGTCAGTCCAAGGAGAATGTTGAGATTCATGGGGAGGGATTTGGTGTGTCTGGATGTAAGGAGAAGGTTCACTCTATGGAGGCTACGATTAATGTGGCAAAGGAGAATCAACGCAGGGCTCAAAGGGTGGTAAGAAGGGCAAGATGGCTACCCCAAAGTAGGTAAAGGATATGGTGGATGTGGTAATTGAAGATTCCCCTATTTGTCACCCCTCTCCCCGTGGGGAGGATGACAGGGTCCCTGGAAGTGATGAGGCCTCAGTTGAGAAATCTATTAGTGAGGAGGTTGAGGTAAATCCTAACATTGGGAAGCCAGGGTCATTGAAGGTCAATCCTCTCCTTGAGGATTTTACTTACCCAAATGATGATAATACCTCCATGTTTGAATTTCTAGATATGGCACAATCGGGTGCCACATGCACATTTAAGCTCGTTAAATGGGTTCTTCAGGAATTTAACAAGGTTAATATCAAGATTAGAGGCTTGAAGGAAAATATGGTGAACCAACCAAAGGCCTCCTCTTCTGATCTTCTTATTGAACGGTTGGTTGAATTGGAGTGTTCTTTTGTTGATTTCAAGACCCAATGTGAGAACCACCTTGTTGAGATGAAGGGAAAGATAAAGGAAACACATGAGGACATTAGGAAATTAATGCAAGTTAGTCATTACTCCATTAAAAATAATACAGATTCCTTGAAGGTGTTGTTTGACAAGATCAATCAACTAAGGGAAGATCAAATGTATGTTGTGGATATGCTTGAGAATGACCAAACCTCTAAAGGAAAGGGGAAGAAGGTTGTGAAAGATGAGACTAGAGGACCATGCACTCGTACAAGGGGGAATATCAGGAAGTCCTTTGAAGATGAAAAGAAAGAGCTCTTGGACATGGTTACTATGCATTACAACCCAGATATCGAGGTGGCTAACACCTTGAAAAACTTGAAATAATTCTTGTGTTTCTGCTATTTTTTGTTTCTATTTTTCTGTTGTTGGGTCATTATTTTTTGGCTTTTGGTGTTTTGTTGGTTGTTGCTTAGGCTTTAAGATTTTATTTGTTTTAGCAGTATTTTGATCTAATGTGATGTAAAGGGTTTTGGGTCCCTTCAAAACATGCTTTTCCAATATAATAAAAACATTCAAAACCAAATTCCAAGAAGTGAAAACCTAACATTTGATTTTCCAATATAATAGATTGATGTTGGATTGCTCAAAACTTAGCTCCCATGGTTACAAAATCTTCAATTGACCTAAAATATGCACAAAATGGTATGATTGTGATATGATCCAATGCTCATAATGACATGATTTCACTACAATGCTTCTAGGTTTTTTGAAATGGAGGGAGAGGGCTTATTTTATAGATTTTCAAAAATCAAATCAATGGTGGAGATTAGATCTTGAGATCAATGGTTCAGATCAAAAATTGAAGATCAAGGGCTAGGATTAATTGAAACTAAAAATATCTCCTCAATTTTAAGGAATTGGTTGAGATATTTTTGAAAAAGAATATTCCTCTAGAATATGCTTTTGAGAGGAAAAAATAGATTAATTAAATAATTCAAATTATTTAATAATGTGAGGATGAGAATATTCCTTTTTGAAAAAAGAATATTCCATGTGTAAGTGGAGGGAAGAAAATTAGATAATTAAATAGAAATTATTTAAATATGGGATATAAAGAAAAATTAAAAAAATTCTAATTAAATAAGTAAAAATTATTTAATTAGGGGTGATGGAGGAAAGTTGGTGAAAAATGATGAATTAATTAAATAATTCAAAATTATTTTAATTGAGGAAATAAGGTGAAAATGAGGGGAAATGGGGAAAACTAGTGAAAAATGATGAAAATGATAAAAATAATGAGAAATAATGAGAAAGTGATGAGAATGCACGGTTAGTGATGAAAATGAGGAAAATGATGAGAAAATGAAGAATTAGTGATGAAAAATGATGAAAATGTAGTGTTAGTGAATGTGTGATACACTTTAGGCATTTTTGTACATCTACATTTTGCCCCTCTTTGACATAATGTACTCATTACATTGTTTCAAACACAATCGCCACTCAGAGAAAATTTTGAATTTTTTTGATGCCCCAATGTGTCCCAGTAGACGTGGAAGGATTGCAGGATGCTAAGTTGCCCCCTCGGGAGGTCAGCCAGAAAAAATAAAAAATAAAAATAAAAATAAAATAAAAAATAAAAAATAAAATATAAAAAAATAAAATTAGGTTGGGCTCACAACAAGACTTTAGGATTGTGTTTCGGTGAGAAGAGGGAAAAAAATCAAGCCCTAGGGATCCTAATCTATAGCTGAGTTTGAAAAAATGAATTAGCAAGGCAGTTGAGGGTGAAACCCTAGGGTTTGGGGGTCATATATATGTATTCGAGTTAAAATTATCCTCATTTACACACTTTGCATTGAGAAATCATAGAGATCTAGGCACTTAGGTTTTAATGACACCTTCTCAAGATGGCCCTCATACCTCATGCCACGCACCACACAAATAGAGTCAGACAATTCCAAAGGCCAGCGAGAGTAGGCTCCCCGTTACATACTAAGTTAATTTTTGCTTGCACATAGTTTTAGGCTTCCAAATTGATAGCTAAAGGTAGGAAAAAAACACGTCGATCCATGGATCAATGCCTTTGTAACCTGACATTTTGTGTTTGTAATTGTAGAACATCGCCTTTGTCATAGCATGTCATGTTTGGATTATTGTATCGCATTTGGGAAACGTTATCATGGTTGTCTGGCCATAAAGTGACACTTTTTTAAATGTGCTCACTTTTATATTTAGTGGTTCAACACGTTTGAAAAATGAACCACGTTTGACTATCATACCTTACCGTGTTTACATAAAGTGATGTGTTTTTTTATTTTCTTAGCAGACAAGTTTTTTATCAAAAAATTAACGAATTGATGTCGTGAGTGCTATGCATGTAGGTGGTACTAAATCCCATCTACTCTCAAGAGTAGAGACCTAGTATATTGGATCAGATGGCCCTCTTGGGCGAGGTCGAGATTGATTTTCTTGCATCAATCAGGATTTACTACATTACATATATGCCTAAGATCTAAACACATAGTGCCATGATGATTGCGCTCATTGAGTGATGGTGGTTGGAAACTGCAATTTCCACCTTCCTACAAGAGAATGTACCATCATTTTGGAGGGTGTTTGGCACATCCTTACGGTACCTATCAAGGGTGTCTGTGTCTTGTATAATATGGAGAGAGGAGAAGATTCCATGGAGAGACTCCTTGGTGATGATGAGCTAGAGATCGTGGATGGATGGATCGAGTTGTGTCCTTACATTGAAGAGGTTGATGAAATTATACTTATTCTAGCAAGATTGATCATGGGTTCCGTTATCCTTGATTATCGATCATGAGGATTTTCTATTGGATGGGGCTACATGATCAAGGGTATGGAGGTTGAGGGTATCACATATGTGTGGGGACCTTGTATCCTTGCACATGTATATCATGATATGCACTAGGTCGCTTACATAGCAACCACCAATTTATTAGTAGGTGTGACATTACTCCACATATGGGTGTGGGAGTGCATAGAGGTGACTCTTCCGATTGGAGAATCAAAGAGAGAGGTCAAAGAGCCATTTGTATATAAATATGCATCAATGTTGACACATAGGAGGGTGTGTGATATGCATTTCTAGAGAGGAATTTTTGATGATATGACTGAGTTCATTTGGAGACCAATAATGTGATGTAAGGTTTGGACAGATGAACATCTGCATCTTACATACTATAGAAAAGCACGTTGGTTCATCAGGTACACTCCACATATCCTATAGAGGTACTTGCTAGATAGGGTCCTGAGATAGTTCGGTGAGAGGTAGAGGGTACCACAAAATGATTATCATGATGTCTTTTCTAGGACAGTCAGATATTCCTGAGTGGGTTGGCATGGTAGTAGCACATACAACATTGACAGAGTTTGCATAGATGGTTCCCCTAGCATGGGGATAGGTAGGAGGACCCGAGGATGCAAAATCCACACATGAATTTGATGCATGGTGGTTCCAGAGGAGACCTCTCAGATTTACACATCCTGACAGTGTGAACAGAGCCATAGGTTCCCACAAGAGGAGGAGAGAGGCAAACCCTAGGTATATCGGCATATCAGGTAGAGAGCTACAACATAGGGGCATCAAGGAGAATAGAAGTAGGTTGCTCAACAAGAGTAGGTTTTTCATCAAGATTCCCCACACCTGGATCCTCCTCAGCAACAAGATCCTCCACAAGTATCCCTATAGTTGCAGGGGCTAGAGGGGGTGATGACGACTAGGATCCAGATGTCCACTTAGCATTAGCATTGTTAGAGAGGGACATCTGGATCCTAGTCGTCATCAATGTGTCGTAGATCGAGATGTTGAGATCACCTACTGTCAACAGAGAGGGATAGCTTAGCTTACAGCTGAGAGAGATGTAGAGTGGGCCTATAGGACCCATTTAGAGATTAGACAAGGATCTATGATCAGTGTGTCACAACACATGCAGAATATGAGGTCCTTGATTCAAGATGCTATGTACCACCGTACCTTTTATCAAGTGGATGTACCTCATGAGCACATGCAATTGAAATTTTTTGTGAGGAGTAGTACAATTTAGGATTAGGTCAATTTGATGGTGGTGCAATAGGGTGAACTTCTCAGTAGATGCAAGGACAACAAGGGTCCCAGGGATAGGTCAAGTAGCAACACTAGATCATGGGCCCACCACCTCCTCAGCCTCCTCTTGATAGAGAGGATTGAGGGAGCTCTGGGTAGAGTACATTGTACATATTGATGTATAGACTTTTGATGTAGAAATCTTTATGATGTATATACATTCATTGGATTTTGAGCCTCATGTACATACATTTATTTTTGATGTGCAGATTTTATTAAACACTTGATGAGATGATGATGTATTATGAAACTTTTATTTTTGATGATATATGAGATGAGATGATTTATTTATGCGGCCAAGATGTGTATGATTTTTATGATGTTATGCATGATGTTTGTGATATGGTGATAGAAGACATCATACAAGGGATTAAAAATATAACAATGGGTAAAGCTTGAGACATAGTTAACCTTCAAATGGAGCATCTAAAGAGGGGAGCTAAAATTCTAGCACCCCAAATCAAATAATTTTTTTATATCATTCAAAAGGTTTCTCATTAGAGTGGACAATCATCCTAACACACTTTTGTTTAAAAGTGGAGATATTAATAATCCCTAAATTTATTGAACTATCATGGTCAATCCTTCCTTTGTAAAGATTTTTGGGAATATAATAGAACACAATATTAGTAGTTGGGTGGAGAAACAAGAAAATAAATCAAAGGTCCAAGCAAGTTTTATACCCAAAAATTCAACTATTAATCACTATGTCACACTAAAAACCCTAGTTAGAAGCTTTGGGACAAAAAAGAGGATGTATAATGCTACTTTATGGACTTCAATAAAGCATTTGAGATAGCACCTAGGAGAAAATTGTAGAGCAAAATGGAGGAAATAGGAGTGCCAATGCATTATAAGGTAGTAATTCATAAACTATATGAGAAAGTCAAGGTTGAAACCAAAATGCAAGCAAGGTTATCTAAAGATTTCAGGAGCAATATAGGCATCAAGCAAGGCTACCCTCTATACTTAACTTTATTTGGAAATGAGCTAAAATATTGGACAAAAAAAATAAGAGAGGAGTGCACTTGGTCAACTATTTTGATGAAAAATGGGTCCTAGGTCCAATACATAGCACACTAGGATCAAGTCCCTTTTCAAAAGATCATTATAATGCAAATCAAGGTATTTAGATTGACTTTCAACCATGAAGGTGAGCCAATCAGATCTTGATATGATTCTTTAGAGCCTAGGAAATGAATTGGAATTGAATTTATTGTATTAACCTAATTGAACCACATGCCCTAATCTAAAAATACAAGATTTCAAAAATTGGGAAATTGTAACAGAAATTCTGACACCGGATCTAAGCGAAGGAAACTATGCACCTGTGATATAAATTTCAGCTAAATTTCTAAGGACATTTCCTTCAAGGGTTCCACTCTCCTTGTAGGTATTTTTTGGGTCTATTTTCATATTCCTTGAGAGCTGGATTAGAGCTTCTAATTTCTATCTGCAAACTAGTCGGATCACTATCGAATATTTCTGCAACTGAGTTTTTGTGAGTTGTCAAGGTGTAGGGTTTTAAATGCAACAGTGAATAATTTACCTTCAAAATTCCTTGAATCCTCTTCAAACCTAAAACCTACACATTCAAAGAGAGAAGAAAGGTTGTTCCATTTAGGAGCTTGCCTCAATAAAACCTTGTGTTAGTGTTTCCACTTCCACAATGGCAATGTCAATGATAAAGTGATAAATGAAAGGAAGGAATGGTGAAATCAAAAAGTGATACAACTCACCACCCTTCAATGACTTCCTTGAAGGAATAAATTCATGCACATCACCTAAAGGTCTTAGATCTTTTTGCTTGATTACTTGAATTGCTTTGGATACCTACAACAAAGGTTAGCCTTCACAAAACAATGATAACATAAACACACATGAACTCACATACACTTTGACATGATGTTAGATCTTGAATTGCAGCAATAAATACTTTAACAATTGCTCTTGACTTGCTAGATAATGCTCTTGATAATATTCCTTGTTATTGATTCTTAATTTTTCCACTTAATGTTTGTTGATATTCAAATGATGAAATAACTAGGTATTTATATGATATATTATTCTAATTTCTTGAAAATTAGATCTCAATGGCCAACTTTAGATATTTGAATTTCAAATAGTAAAATGTCAACAATGACATATTTGAATTTGGAGCCAAAATAGGGGGACATAGGCATCCTAGGTACCAGCTTCTCCTAGCCCTATTTTTGGAAATTTAAAGTGTTAGTGAATAAGTATTAAATGAGAAAATTGTCAGAAAGTATTTGAAATTGGGCCACAAAATGAAAATTTTATGAAATTAAGTGCTTAATTAGGCTCAATAATTTAGGGGGAGAAAAACATATTGTGAAAATTTCAAGGGTGGCAATTTATGATGCTACATGTAGCCCCCACTTTAGTGAGAGTATGGAATTGCACTCAAACTCACACTAAAGTACAAAAATATGTCAAGAGGGGTTCGATTGTCCAAATGTTGAAGAGATAGGATGACAAAGGATGAAGGGGGAGTATACAATTCCTTAGGATCCAAGATCCCATGACAAAACAACATAAGCACAAAAGGAATATGCACATGTATATGAAATGCAACAAGATAACATACACAAACATACAATGTTGAAAAACACAAAGCATACATGATGAAAGCACACATGACATGATGGAACATAAAGATGACAACAAAATGAAAAAAAAAATGATGTAAACATGATGAAAACAAAAATAAAATACACAACACACAACAAAACACAAGGTTTGTACTAAAAGATTCGAGTTGACAAGGTAAATAGACTTCAATCTTAAATTGTCTCAAATACCAAGCATCATCCATTGAATGTGTTCTCTAACAAAATGATGCTCTCACAAGGATATAAAATCACTTATGAAACACATGGCTCCACTAGAAAGCAAAGTGTGTTATGCTAGGTGGCCATGTTAAAAAGGGATGCTCAATTTCATGACCCAACAAGCTCCATTATGTTGAATCCATGAACTATATTGAAAAAAGCTCACATCAGGGGTGCACAAGGTTGATGTAGGGGCATCACCCAATTTTGATTTGCATTTCAGTCTTTGGTTACTGTCTTTCAGGCTCATGTGGGGCAACAAAATTTCTTTGTTGTTCCCTATCGATCTTTCTTTTTGTTTTGGATAGAAGGGAATGGTAGTTAAAAGTGATCACCACCTTTGTGTGAGATTTTTTTTCCAATAGAGGGTGACAGTTATTGGAAAAAAAACCCGAGCCAAGTGCTTGCAACTAGTGAATGGTTCTTGGAGGGGACCAATAGAAGAAAATGATGAAACAATAGAACAATTACAAAGAGATCGAGTGACAGGGATGATGCGAGTTGAAATGATAGTAAATTTAGTTTGGATAGAATAATGTATTGATTGGGGGTTGGTTGTTAGTGTAATCGACCGATTGGCTTCTTTTCGTTGATGTTTGTCTCCTTTGTAACCTATTACTTGGAGTTAGGAAAGACTTTGTATATGTTGTGGTTGTCTTTGTAAAGGATGATTGTTTTGGAGTAGCATTCTGTAGCATGTGATTTTTGCTCATCATTTTTTTTTGTTTCTTGAAGTGGCTTGACTACTATTATGCAATGTGTTTGGTTATTGTTATGACCTTGTAATTAGAGTGTTATTTCCTATAGAATAATCAATTTTCCTAGTATCTTTTGTGGTAGAATCTTGTCTTTAATATTGCAGATGGTTAGTAATTAAACAGTTTGCCATTAGTTTTGGTATCAGAGTAGTAAGAAATTGGGAGTTTGGGAAGTGGGTAGAATGCCACCAAGAAGGATGAGAAGAGGAGGTGCTCGAGGTGGTGGTCAAAGAGGCCATGAGGAAGGAATTTTGGAGATGTAGAACATGATAGCAAGGATAGATGCAATGGAGTAGGCACAACAAAAGGGAATAGTTGTTGATTATGTTAGTGAAGTCGAGGAAGAAGAGCAACCCCAAACTAAAGATGAAGCTTGAGAAGAACCAAAAGGACTAGAAGAAATATTAATAAGAGTTGTTATTGTAGACATTGAAAAATGTCCTAAGTCTTCGAGCGTCATTTTTCTTGGTCGACATCCTTCAATAATTGAATAATTTCAATTATTCAATTATGTTCGATCATATTCCTCTATTAATTAAATAATTTTTAATTATTTAATTAATTCACTTTCTAATATTTATTCTATCATGATCAATTAAAATTATTTAATTACGTCACTAATACCCCATTTCTCCAATAATTAAATCAATCATTATTTATTCAATTATTTATCTTTCATCATCTATCCATAGTCAGATAATAATAATAATTATTTGACCTTTTATTCTTCTGTAATTAAATAATTGTCAAAATTATTTAATTATGTGTCATTCTTCTCTTTTGAATAAACAATTCAAATCAATTATCCATGTCTAATTTCCATTTCCCCATTTAATTAAATTGATTAATTTAATTAAATGCCCATTTTTCATTTTCTCCAAATAAATAATTTGAATAAATAATTTATTTGTTGGACTTGTCCCTTTCCTCCATTTTCCTCCATTTTTGAATAAATAATTTATGCACCTCCTCCAGTCAAAGATGCCCTATCATTAATCTTTTTCATTTCCTTCATTGTTGTCATAGCCGTTAGGCGTCATAGCTGTTGGCGTCATAGTTGTTGGTGTCATAGTTGTTGGCGTCATACCTATCATGATTCCTCCAAGAATGGCATATTCTTGGTGCATCAATTATGGACCATTGATCTTGGCATCTTTTTGAGATTCAATCTCAACCATCCATTTTGTAACCTCCCTTTCATGTATCCTCCACCATTGATCTTGGAATCCTTCTAGAGGATTAATCTCAGCTATCCATTCGAAAGGTTGTCTATAAAAGCAACCTTCTTCCTCCATTTTCAACTTAACAACTAATTGTCTCCAACTTTCTACTTACTATTTTGCAGGTATTTGCACATGTAAAGAAACAAATCTAAGGGCAAAGATTGCAAAAGGGAGAAATAGGAGAGCAAGGGAAGTATTTTTATTTCAAGATTCAAGCATGGGGAGTATTGTGATTTCATGTCTTATTTTCCTTATGATTTCATTGTTTTCTCTTGTTTAGGTATGGTTAATGGTCTAGAGGTGTTAGTTGTCACTATTCTAGGCTAGAAACTAAGAAACCCCATCATACATTGGTGAACCCGACATGAACATCATTTTTTTGCAAATTATTCATACGGATTTTACTTGTTTTTGTAGATTTTGGGTACGGAACGACGCAATTGTTAACCGCAACGACACATTTGCCAAGAAGTGACACATTTGTCAAACGTAGCGACACACTTTTCCAGAAATGATGCATCTGCAGTAGGCACCTGTGGGTGGGAGAATTTAAATTTGAATACGCGATGCATTTTCCATTGTGTGACGCCACATAGTGATGCAACTGAAGAAAGAAGTGACACACTTGTCTGCTAGGTAATTTTTTTTAGTTTTAGTCTCTTTTTCGTCCTTCTTTTGATTTATGTGAGTAGAATAGAGTTTTTTGGGTTTTTGATCTTCTGTTTGTAGCAGTGGCTTTAGGTTGGGACTCCCAAAATTGCTTCTTGGAGTAACAAAAAAAATTGAGTCCTTTAGTTTTTTTTAAGCTCTATTTGAGTTCTAGTTAGTTTAATCTCTTTGATTTCATTTTTAGTTTAGTTGTTAGATTCTGGTTTTGATTTGGTGCTAACTTGGAGTTTGTGCAACTTTTTTTGTTGGCCCAAGATCTTTCTTTTGAGACTACTAACAAGTGGTTTTGCATGTTCGAATGTCCAAGGATTACATTTTGAAACCACTTTGCTTGTTTTAGATTAGAAAACATTTTATTTGGTGCTTAAAATGAACGATTTTCTTTCACATAGATTTAATTAGAGGGTAAAGAACACCATGTCTTAGTGTTTGAGAGTGGGTATTATGCTCTCACCTTGTGCAAACTCGATGATCAGAAAGCCAGACCCATCCAATTTTGTGTTCACCCATTAGAGGGCCTGCCTTAGTTGGAAAAAGTACTCACCCTAAGGGAACTGTTGGCATATGGTTTAAGTGGACATGGTTTTTGGATTCTAGTGTTGTCATTGATGGCAACTGAAGTCATCATTTTGGTCCGCAATCACTTGGTAGATATAATGGAAAATTGTGTGTTACCAGTAGAGTACTCATGGAATAGGGTATCTGGTCTAATAGTTTCACCGGATCATCATTTTATGTTGTGGATCACTGAAATTATTTGTTAAGCATGTGGAGCATCTTATTATTGAATCTCGTAATGTTTCTTTTGTGGCTATGTAGTTTTGAAGGTCCGGTAGGACATTTTCTGTCTATTTGATAGAGTCGACTCAATGTAAATGGTGTGCAGTGGATGTATAAAGTCAAATTATTTAATTATCTTCAAGTTCAGATGTTTAATTATTGGTCCTAGCTATTGTGTAGCCAACTTGTTTAGATACGCATCAAAATTATTTATGATTTGGGTCGACAAGTTGCAAATATTATTAAGTTTTGTTGAGCCGACCTGTGGCAATTAATTCTTGGTGAGCAGATATATTTAGATGATCAGTCACATCATTTGGATGTATGGAGAAGTTGTGCGTGTATATGTTGTGAAAGTCTAAGGTGTATTTCAGCGATATCATGTGCAGTTTCACTTGTGCATAAAGATTTTGTGTGAGAACTTGAGCAGAATAGAGAAAAAGTTCAATATTAGTCATCAAAACAAAAGTTCAACATCAGAGCTAAACCAGAACTGCAATCAAGCATTGGTAGATGCTATCTATTCAGTTCATTTTCTTTTGGATCAATTCCAAACTATTGTAAGGGCAGTGAGCCCCCATCTTTTCAGCAGTGAGCTCTAGGCAATGAGCCTGAATGCAAGTGTATTCCCATTTTGTAATACTTCTTTTGAGTATACTCAGAACTTATTATGGATTGGCCATCCACCGTGGTTTTTCCCCTTACAGGGTTTCCACGTAAAAATCCTTATGTTATGGTTGTGTGGTTTCTTGTTTTATGTTTATGCATATTAACTTTGATTAAATGTGTTAAGTGGAATAAAGATAAGGATAAAAGAATTAATTTTTGCAAAACACTGATTCACCCCCCTCTTAGTGTTGCTTGTTTCCAACATGAACGACCCAAGCCGTAACAGGCTAAATCCAAGTCCTTCTGAACTGCTATATAAATTTGTGTTGCAAGGAAAGTTTGCAATCAATGGGAAGCAAAAATGATAGCCCTCCCCTAGTATCTTTATGATGTGAAAAGCCCTTGTTCTAAGGGTTGTGAGGCCTCCTGAGGGATTTTATCAAAGTACCTCCTAAACTAGATGCCCTTACTAGAAACCTCTTGTTTGTAGTGGCCAAAATCCCTCTATTTGCTAGTGCAGGAGGTCGGACCTCTGAAGCCATCCCACATTCTCACGGTTCACTGTAGAGATAACAAATTCTGGGAGGTCATGACCCGAGAATTCATAACTTGGTATGCTCGTAGAAGTGAGTGTCTGGAGGGGAGCTAGTGCTACCAAGTACCTAGGCTATCCACTTTGAATAAGTGTGGATGGAGAAATCCAAGTGGGAATTCAGTGAATATTGTCCTTGCCAACCTTAGGATTGTGCTTGTCTTCTTTAAAAATCAAACATTTTCACATCAAACCAGTCCTAAACAAATTGCTTGATACTGTCTGTTGTGTTTGCTAGTCATATTTCATCAGAAATAGTCAAAAACTCAGATCAAAACCATTGAAAAACATCAAAACTGTCAAAAAAACCATTCTGGAACCATAACTGTCAGACACAGACCCGCAATTGTCACTATGAACTGTAACTGTCAGCTAAAAGACCACAATTTCCAGTCTGAAACACATTTTCTAGAAACAGAGCCACATCTGACAACCCGAGCCACAACTATGAAATGCATCTGATCAAAAATTAAGCCATAATTATCTGCTAAACAAAATTTCTTTAAATTTTTGTCCAAAATCTGATCAAAACTAGTTTATAGTGACCTCTTTTTGATAAAACAGAGACCTACAAGTTTGTCCAGCTCATTTTAGCATCCCCATTAGGAAAAAATTACATCATAGGTTTCATTTCTTCATCCCTTGCATTGCACAAATTAGATTTTGATCATTAGGTTGCATCTAAACCTTTAGATTTTGAACATAGGGAGACCTTTGAGATTTTGAAAATTCTTTGTTACTTATTCTATGTCATTGACCATTGTCCTTGTCATTTGTCTTGTCATTGTCACTTTGTCAAGTTGAGTCTTAGTCTTGTGTCTTGGTCTTGGTTGTCCTCTTATGGTTAATGACATTTGGAATTTGTTGCCTTGGGTTCACATTAGCTTGAGTACCACCTTTTGTTTAAAATTTTGGGAATCCTTTGCATTAGATCACCCTCATTTAGACTCACATTCCTTAGATTTCAATTTACACCTTTATTCCAAAAATATAAAAAAATAGCTCACTTTACCTTAGTATCATATCAATCCCTCATTATCCTTGCATTTTCATTCCCCAAAAATACAAAAAATACAAAAACATAGATTAATCTCATTTAACCTTAGTCACCTTATCACTCACTTTGACCATCAATCAATATTTTAGTGTCCTTTAGTATTCATTATCCCTCATCTTTTGGAAATTACCATCCTTCCATTAACATCCTTGCATTTTCATACCCTAAAATTCAAAAATCCAAAAAAAAAAAAAAACACATAGCATAGTCTCATTGCCATTTTGCATTATCCCCCAACTTACAAAAGTATCACATGATTGAAACGAGGTCACAATCCAAATGAAAGGACGTGGATTTCCTAAGCGACCCCTTTCCTGACAATGTCATAGATTCAAATCAATCTACACCCCGCAACAACACATCACAAAGAGAAGAGAGTGGCCCTTGAGAAGAACTAAACCTTGAACAATTCAACAAGAGATTGACCCCTCAAGAGATTGAAAGGGCTCATCAATATCCTAGAGTTTTGAGTATAGTTGACTAAATTTTTGGTGCCAATCCAAACAAGTTTTTCTATGTATTAGCCAAAAAGGGTGCCAAGTTACCTTAAGGTTTTGATGTATCAACCATCATAGAACAAGAAACTGAAAATCCATTTGGCATGCCTTCATCACAACAAATGGTAAACATACCTCTTGGGACAAATACACACATGACTACTACCACTACAACAAACATTCCAAATATCCCAACTCATACCACCACACCAGGTCAAACTTTCACATTTGGTAGTTCCTCAAACACCATGGGTAAAACTTTCACGAATCCTTTTTTTCAAAACACAAATCAAGGGTCCACATCACAAGGTCCTACACCTTTTATCCAAAATCTAAGCCAAGGTCACACAGCCTTGATCCAAAATGCAAAACAAAATTCTATACCCACATCCCAAAACACAAACCAAGGGCCCTCATTCCAATTCCAAAGTGCACCTTCATTAAATCAACCTCCACCAAATAACCCCAAAAAGGTGCACATTATCTCACGAAGGGGCCCAAATCAAAACCACAATCAAGGTTCCACTACCAACCAAGGGTCTATTCCATGACTTCAAAATACAAACCAAGGACCCCTTCCATCATTTCAAAACTTCACTCAAGGGTCATTACCATCACTTCAAAATGCCAATCAAGGGAATATTCCTTCATGCCAAAATGTCAATCAAGGGAACATTCCTTCATGCCAAAATTTCAACCAAGGGAGCATTCCTTCACATAAAAACATAATTCAAGGGCCTACACCTTCATATCAAAATGTAAATCAAGGTCCCATACCCTCACTTGCAAACCAAGGATTCAATTTTCAAAACCAAAACATGAATCAAGGGTCCATACCACAATTCCAAAGTACCACACCAAATACAAGCCTCACCTTTGGAACAAATCCAAACACAAAATTCATTCCAAATCAAAACAACCCACACCCATATGACAATCAAGGTCTCATATCACAAAACATCAATCTAAATCCAAATCCAACACTATGACATCTCATCAAAACAATGTGACATCATCCCTTGCAGACTATTTGAACCAACATATGTAGACCCTTGAACAAAGAATGACCAACATGAAATTGGGAACCAACAAGAAGACATACTCTGTGGAGGAGTTGTGCCCTTTTCTATTTGATTGAAATCTATACATGTCACCCTTTCCCCCACACTTCACAACGCCACCTTTGCCTAAATATAAGGGGACAAGGGATCTAGTACAACACATCCATGAATTCAACACATCATGTATAGAAGTTGCATATGACCCCACCTATTTGATGAGGTTATTCCCGCAAAGTCTCACAGGGGAACCTTAGATTGGTTCTCACATCTTCCACAAGGAATCATAATATGGGGTGAACTAGCTGACAAATTCATCAACCATTTTGCCTTCAACATTAAAAAAGATTTCACCCTTGCAACATTGAGCACAACCAAACAAGAAGAATGGGAATCACTTACCTCGTTCTACCAGAGATGGTGAGGCTTGGTTAGCGAATTCCCTTGTCATATTCTTGAAAAATAACTTGTCACCATGTTTGTAGAAAACCTTAACGGAGAGTTGATGAGTCGAATTCAAATCCAATGTTGCACAACCTTTGAAGAGATTCTTGAGAAAGGTGTCCTTATTGAGAAAGGCCTTATTACTAGAGGATTTGTCAAGATAAACAAAGGCAATCCAAAACCTAACAATGACAAAGGAAAATACTGGTCCCGAAATAAAAATGTCACAAACGACAGAGTTGTTGATGCCAAACTGATAACCAAAGGACCAATCATTCAACTTAAAGGCCCTTCTCCATCAAACGCATCCAGTACACCAAACACCCAAACACGAAGTCAAAACCAAACACTAAACACTATCCAAAACAACCAACAAAGGAGAGGTCCTCCCCGTGTCAAGAGAACATACACCCCCTTGGGTGAACCTATCAAATTAGTCCTCAAACGAATTTTTCAATCTAATGTCATCACACTGCTAGACACTAAGAATTATGAACCTTCCTTGATCAAATATAATTGGTGGAAATACGATGAATATTATGAATACCACCGTACAAAAGGACACAAAACATCTAGATGTTGGACACTCAAAAACATCATTCAAGACCTTATTGAGGATCAAAATATTTCAATTGATATTTAACAAGGAAAAACCAATGTTGATCATACAATATTCAAGATCCCTTTGCAAGACCATGATAAAGGAAAATCCTCTAGTTCATGGAATAACAACAATGCCAACTACGCAGTTGTCAAACATGATTACAACACCATCATCCTTAATGTGACACCCTTTGATGATCTCATTTCCACTATCACCATAAATAAGCCAAAATCAGATTGTGTTGTTTCCACCTGTAGAATCAAGATAACTATTCCAGGTCCATCCACAAATCGTCAACCAAAGGGACAATATAACCTCCTAGAGTAGCTAGGAAAAACCCCTGCGCAAATTTCAATCTTGGAACTCCTTAACATTTCACCACATCACAAAGCAATCCTTGATAAATCCTTGCAAGAAGCCTTTGTACCTGCAAACTTAGATGTCAATGAATTTCAGGCCATGGTTGGATACCTAGCTATGCCACACTACGTCACCTTCTCTGAACAAGACTTTTTGGCACCAAAATCTAACCATAACAGTCCTCTACACCTAGAGGTATGCATTAATACACACAAGATCAGATGAGTCCTAGTAGATAGTAAAGCGGGCTTGAATATTTGCTCACTAAAATTAGTGAAAGCATTGGAATACTCTGAGAATTGCATTGACCAAACCAAGAAAATCGTAATCAAAGCTTATGATGATGTTGAACGTTCCTCTGAAGGCGTAATTTCACTTCTAGTGAGAGTTGGCCTAGCCATACAGGACACAGTTTTTCACGTCTTGGATCTGAATTTACATTACAATCTCCTCCTTGGATGCCAATGGATTCATTCCATCAGGGCTATTCCATCCACCTACCATCAATGCATCAAGTTCCCACATAACGACACTGAAATCACCATTCTAGGTGACCCTGATCCTTTCCAATATTGTTCCAACCTCAAAGGAACTATTGAACGTCAAGTTCCCATCAATTGAGAGGCCTCATCTTCCACCTCATCCACCAATCCATCTCATTACATTCATCCATCCACACTTGTCAAATCATCCAACTCATTCATTACACCTTCCATGCCTAAAATCCAAATCCAAGACAAAGGCTACAGAGAATATGATATGAAGAGCCTATTTTTTATTGGCAAGTTACCCAAGTCACCAAAGTCATATGGAAAACCACATCCTATGCAGCCCAAAGTTGTTATCCACAACCCCCTACCACCTTCACTAAATGGGGGGAACTTGCTAAAGAGTTTCTAGATGACCACATTCTTACATGGTTGTACAAAGAAGAGGAAGACATTGAAACTAAGAAATTTCTGATTGAACAGTACCCAAAAGGGTTCCAAATAATGAAACGACATGGATATGATGTACACAATGGCCTTGGTCTAAATAAGCAGGGAATGTTGGAACCTCTACAACCTCCTAAGTTAATAAGTCATAAAGGGCTAGGTTTTGTTCCGATAAAGGTGAATATCTGAGGTATCGGGTCACCCTTGAGTGAGGTTGTTGGTCCTTCATATGAGAGTGAGACACATGAAGACCCTTGGGATTATGATGTCGATTGTAATGAATATGAATGGGATTCCCTATCCTCCACCACTTTCATGGACTTTGAAAAACTATTTGGGGAATTTAACCAAATGCTTACCCTTGATTCTTCATGAAACCAATCAAGTACCTGCCTAAAAATGTCTTTGACTAAGGAAGAATGGCTCCAACACTATTTTTGGAAATCCATTGATCTAGCCTCCTAGGAGCCTAATGACTCTAGTTCCATCTTTACCCTGTCTGCCTACACCATGACCCTTGACAATACCGATGATGGCTTACCTCTTGTCTACCCTCACCTTATAGATTGGGACCAACAAGGACCACCAAGTTTAGACACTTTCGAGAATGAAGAAGCTATCATTGAGTTTGTGGGACTTCGTGACGAGATACCAAATGGAGATCATAAAGTTAGCTTTGCCATAGAACTCAATTATGCCACATACTTTGGTGAGGCCATCCTATCCTCTAGTCACAAAAATGAAAATGAAAAAAATAAAAATAAAAATAATAGGTCTTTAGGTGAAAACCAAAAGGCGCTTGCTGATAGTGAAAAAGTAAAAATAAAGGATGTATCCAAAGGTGAAAAAATCTCAGAGGCGCCTAAGGATGGAGGACAAGACTGTCTCCCAATAGACCGAGAGAGATCACCGTTGCTCATAGAAGAAACAAAAGAATTCAACATTGGAACATCAGATAACTCTAGAATAATACAACTAGCAACATCCCTAACCATTAAGGAAAAGCATGAGTTCATAGCATTATTCTTAGAAAGACAAGTCAATTTTGCATGGTCATATGCCAATATGCCTGGATTGGATCCTGAATTGGTTCTACATCACTTACCACTACTACCAAATTCCAAGCCATTCAAACAGAAGTTAAGAAAAATGCACCCCTAGATCGCACTCCTTGTCAAGGTAGAACTCAAGAAGCTCTTAAACATCACATTAATTCGCTCAATTGATTATGCAGAATGGATATCAAATCTAGTCCCTGTCACAAAACCAAATGGTTGGATCAGAGTTTGCACGGATTTTCGAGACGTCAATAAAGCTTGTCCCAAAGATGATTTTCCTCTTCCAAACATTGGCATCATAGTAGACTTAACTGCTGGACACGAAATGCTATCATTAATGGATGGATTCTTGGGTTACAATTAGATCAGAATCACCACTGAAGATCAACCAAAAACATCTTTCACATGCACTTAGGGAACTTTCTGTTGGAACGTCATGCCATTTGGACTGAAAAATGTTGGAGCCACCTATCAAAGAGCCATGACCACAATTTTTCATGACTATATGCATGTCCTTATGGAAGATTATGTTGATAACCTTCTCTCCAAATCTCTAGAATGAAGTGGACACTTAGCAGTATTGGATAATATTTTCACCTGACTTGAAAAATATCAACTCAGGATAAATCCAAAGAAATGTGTTTTTGGGGTCCAATCAGGCAAAATCCTAGGTCGATATATAGTCTCTTGCAGAGGAATAGAAGTTGATCTCGTCAAAGTAAAAGTGATCTTAGACATGCCACCGCCAACCAATATCAGTTAGTTAAGGACATTACAAGGAAGACTACAATCAATCCATGGGTTCATTACTCAGCTAGCAGAAAGGACCCATCCATTCCAACATTTGTTAAGAAAAGGAATTCCCTTCAATTGGATTGATAGGTGTTAAGAAGCATTTGACCAAATGAAGAAGTATCTATTAACTACTAACTCCACCATTCCTTATGCCACCAATTGACGGAAGATATCTGATACTATATGTGACAGCTACTACGTCAGCACTGGGGGCACTTTTAGCACAAAATGATAAGGACAGAAAAGAAAGGGCAATATACTATATCAATCGCACTTTAGTCGGGTATGAGCTAAACTATAGCCCTATAGAGCAAGCATGTCTAGCAGTGGTATTCATAGCACAAAAATTGAGACACTATATGCTAAATCAAAAAATAAAGTTGGTTGCCAAAATTGATCCTTTGAAATATCTTCTTAGCAAAGCAACATTGATAGGAAGGCTAGCTAAATAGGTTATGATCTTGAGTGAATATGACATTGAGTATGTTGACCGCAAAGAAAAAAAGGGACAAGTAATAGCCGACCAACTCGTAGATGCACCATTAAAAGCAGACCATCCTTTGATAGTTGATTTCCCAGATGAATCGATCCTTTTCATAGACACACCAACAACATGGAAGCTATACTTTGATGGATCTTATACAAGTCATGGATCAAGAGCTGGTATCTTATTTATCACACCTCAAGGAGACTCCATTCCTAAGTCATTTTGGATAGAATTTCCGTGTACAAACAACATGGCTAAGTATGAAGCATTATTGATAGGACTTTAAATAGCAATAGATTAGAAAATCAAGGACATTCAAGTCTACGGTGACTCTCAATTAGTGATTAAACAATTTAATGATGACTATGACACCAAGGATGAGAAATTGATTCCCTACAAGTGCATGGTAGATAGCTTCATATTATACTTTGATAATATTTCTTTTAAACAGATACCGAGAATCTAGAACAATGTAGTTAACACAATGGCTAAAATTGGATCTCTCTTGGACATTCCCAACAATGCCTCACAATATGAGTTCTTGGTGGAACAATGTTGATCCCCACATTCAATGTCCCTAAAACTGAACTTGTGTGTGAACTTGTTGGTCTTGAATCTCCTTGGTATAAAGACTTCTACACCTATTTGCATGACCAAATTATCCCTCCTAACTTGTCCCTTAACCAACACAAAACCTTTATCTGACAAGCATCCAAATATTCCATCATCGGAGATACCCTTTATTTTCGTAGCTTGGATAGTACCCTTCTTCGATGTCTCGACTCAAATGAAGCACAAACAGCCTTACAAGAGGTACACCAGGGTATATGTGGAGCTCACTTTGTTGGTCCAACCTTAGCCAAAAATCTCATGAGAATGAGGTACTATTGGCCTATGATGGAACGTGATGCTTATCACTTTTTCAAGAAGTGTCATGAGTGTCGGATTCATGGAGATCTTATACATGCACCAGCTCAGGAACTTCAGCCACTTACATCGCCTTGGCCATTTTCTCAGTGGGGACTTGATCTCGTAGGAAAGATCCATCCCACCTCTTCTAATGGACATAATTTTATCCTTGTCGCCACTAACTATTTCACAAAATGGATTGAAGTGATCCCATTGAATTACATCACTAGAAAGCAGATAGCCAAGTTCATCCTAAATTACATCATTTGTTGCTATGGTATCCCATAGTCCATCACTGATAATGGTCACCCTTTCAAAAACCAGGATGTCCATGAGCTTTGTGACAAATTCCATATCCAATATCATATTTCCACTCCATATTACACCAAGGCAATGGCCAAGTTGAGGCATCTAACAAGACCATCCTAAAACTCCTAAAAAGACTGTCAACGACGTTGGCCATGATTGGCACTTGCAACTCAATCCTACTTTATGGGCTTATCACACTAGTGTCCGCACTCCAACTAGAGCAACTCCATATTCCCTTATCTATGGGTCTGAAGCGATACTTCCTATAGAGGTTGAGTTACCCTCCTTGTGAGTCTCTATGCAAGGCTTGATTGATCAAGAAGAATATCGTGTATCCTATTTGCATGAGCTAGAGTTACTAGATGGAAAGAGACAAAATTCTTTGACACATCTGCAAGCATACTAGAATCGCCTTCGACGCAACTATAATAAAAAGGTCTGACCCAGAAGCTTTGACATTGGTGACTTAGTCCTGAAAGAAAATCTGAAGAATCAGGCAGAACGAGAAAACCGTAGAAAGTTTGAACCTAATTGGTTGAACCCTTTTATCATTACAACATCATATGGATTAGGTGCTTATCAACTTTCTACTCATGAAGGAGAGCCATTGTACAAACCTATCAACAACATGCACCTCCACAAGTATTACACTTGAATCTCAGAGGATCCCCTTAAAAAGTCAAAAATAACAAAAAAAATCAAAAAAATGGTCACCCTAATAAAAACCTAGCAAACAGGCATCTTGGTGACAAAAAAAAATAGTAAAGAGAAATAATTCGTCCAAAAGTGAAAACCACTTCAGTGGCACTTTGGATAAGTACCATGGTGAAAACCTGGCAAACAGGCACCATGTGTAGTCAATCCCTACTCCTTCATTTTTTGTCACTCCATCTAGTCTTTCATCCTTCTGTGCATCCATTCGTGCATATCATTCACCCATAATAAAATTTGGCATCCTTCCATGGCCTGGAAACCACTGACATTTGGGTATCTCAATCATCCCTCACATTCGTCTATTGCTTCCCCTTTGCACATAATAAATTGATCCTACACCTAACTAAGGGAAATTCCTTGACTCACACCTTCATGGGAAATAACACATGGTATCAACCTTTTAAAACATAAAAATACAAAAAAATCAGAAAACTTCAAAAAAAATAAATAAATCAGAAAACCATCAAAAACCCCAAAAATAGAGTCTGAGTCTAAGTTAGTTTGTTTTAGTAGGGCCGAACTACGTTGCCTCTACATGTTTGCTACGTAGGCAAGGCTCATCTTAAATGAGCCATTGAGGAATTAGGCCAGTCCTTTTAGGTTGTCCAAATAAAATCATGACTCAATCTTTTGTCAAATAAGACAAAGCCAAGTCGTGTCAAACTACGAGGTCTATGTGCATTGCTACATAGGCAAGGCCATCTGTCAATGAGCCCCTGAGGCCCCCTAGGCAAGTCCCTTAGGTTTTTTCGAGTCTGGTCATTTCCTAGGTCCAAAAACAATCATCATTCAAACCAAATCATGATTAACAAGTGAACATAACCAACAAAACCATTCAATCAATCAATTATCCTATCATCAATCAATCAACCTGGTCATTAAGCTAGAATGGGCCATTATGTCATTTATCTCATTTGGTCTTATCTCTTGTCTTTTATTAGGATGTGTCCTTCCTGAGATTATATTTTTTCAACTTTGGCATTCACCTTAAGCAGGATATGTCTTTCTTGCAGATAGGTACCTTTTCAACACTTATCATTTGGTCAACTTTATTAGATGTGTCCCTTGCCTTAATCAAGATATGTCCTTCCTGTAGTTAGGCATCATCACATTGCTTGGTCATATTCATCAATCTTTTTCAAACAAGCAATCAATCTTTGTCACAATCAATCTTGTCAACCTTTTCAATCAATCTTGCCTTAATCAGGATGTGTCCTTCCTGAAACTAGGTACAATCAATCAAATCAGTTGGTCAACTTTTTTCAACTTATCAATCAATCTTTGTCAACCTCTCGATCAAATCAATTTGTCAATCAACATTTTCAAATCAATCAACCTTATCAGCTTGGTCAATCAATCTTGCCTTCATTAGGATATGTCCTTCCTGAGGCTAGGTGTGGCCAATCAAATCACTTTATCAATCCTTGTCAACCTATCAATCAACTCGGTCATCTTGGTCAACTTAATTAATTAATCAAAGAATCTTATCATTATCATTGGCAAACACTTTATTGGTTTGGACTTGTCTTATCTTCTTGATTGATTTTAGGTCATGTTACTAGTCTCCTCGAGCATGTCCTATCAACGGATTTAGAGGGACGATGATGGATCATGGCCTTTTTTCTTTGTTTGTTGTTTGTGATTTGTCTTGGAAAAAAGACTGGGACAATTGGGTCCTTAGTATGAGTTGGGGCATTCCTTGTCTTTTTGACTGCTTGTCTCTCCCAAATGGTCACCTTGCACACCTTGGCCTATGCCATACCCTGGTGTTTGTGGACCATTTGTGACATTTTTGATGCCCAATGATGATAAATATAAAAATGTAAGCATGAAAGTTGGATCCCTTATCATTCCTAGCCTAACTTTCCATCTTCATCTCTCTTTCCTTTTCCACGCGAGCATTCATCTCTTCCACCTTCTTCACACTAACATTTCTTCCATCTGCATAGATTGACAAAGCCCTATGACACACAAAAAAAAAACACCTTGCATTCATAATCATGTTAGAATGCATCATAGAAAACATCATCTTAAGTCACATATATTTGCATAAGAAAAATACAAAAATACAAACTACATCCATATAGCATCTCTTTATCATGTTAACATCATACATTTCATTATAGAATTGCATCCCATATCACATAGTATTCCATTCCATAACATGATTGCATTGCAACCCATTCGCATTGCATTTCATATAACATCACATTTTACATCACATATTACATCACACTTAACATTGCATATCACATATTCTAGTTTTAGTATGGACTCTAAGATTGATATTAATAGGTATTATAAGTTAAATAGGAGGGATGCTACTTATGATAGGCTAAGCTATTTTGATACTTCTGATAGAACTTCTATGTTTGATCATATGGGTATTGGTTAAGCTTTTTGCTTGTGGGAGGGGGGAAGTTTGATGGGATTCTTTTTTGTTATTTCTTTCCACCTGTTGTTCTTCTAATGTTGTACTAATTTGTTTGGGTTAGGGCCCTTTCCCTGCTTAACCAATAAAAAATATTGCATATCATGTATATTCATACCCTATTATCACATATCACATTAAGTGTCACATTTTGCATTCACATTACATATTTTCCATCAAACACTTTGCATTATCATACAAACATTACATTGCATTAATACATTACATCTCAAATTGCATTAGGTCATTTCCATTACATTCATCATTCACACATAACATAATAAAAACATCCATAACGATAAATGCATTACATCATTATATTTCACTGTATTTATATCATAATCATATAGATCATCATCATATCACACTACATTCAGTAAACGTTAGATCATCCACATTACATATAATAAAGGCATAAACATTTATCACATAGTCATAGGCACATAATCATAAAGCACACCAAAACCATTGCATCATCATATAAAATGCATCAACAAACATCATAATCATAGCATAAGTATCCATCACATAGTATGTCATCATAAATGCATAAACACACCATAATGCATATCATCAATTGCTGCCAAGATCATATATATATATATATATATATATATATGCTCAAAAAAATAATGTGTCATATAAGAATTTCAAGATGTTTCGAATGAAAGTGGAGCTCATAGGCTCAATAATAAAAACATCAGTGTCTAATACATAAACAACAAGGGGCTCTACCGCAAACTGCCCTGATCACCTGTCCCTAGAGCATCCTCTCTATGTGATGCATCTCTAGCCCTATGCTTTCTAGTAGGAGGCATGTCATAGGGTGTGGCTCATCTGACATCTGAAGTCTCACCCTGGGACCTGCTCTATGACTGTCAGCTATATATCCTAATGTGCTCTCTACCCCGTGAACCACTGTCTATCTCTAAAATTGTGGGCTCTCTCCTCTCAAGCAACACTAGTCTCTCATACAAATCTTGATAATACTGGCTAGCCCTGCTCACCCTGGCATACTCTCGGGAAACCTCGACAACTGATTTGTTGCATGTGGTCGTGAACTCAATCATCCACTGGTCAGTCTGTTGTCTGCTGATAACTGCTAGGTCTCTCTCCACCTAGAACGCATCCCTCTCAGCCTTAAGGTTGTCCCTCTCTATAGTCACTATCCTCAACTATTCCTTAAGGGCCTGCACCCAAACCTGTATAGTGGCTATCCTCTACTCTGTTGACCCCTCCCCCTCTCCAGTCCCCACCTCCTGTGGCATCTCCTCCTCACCCATGATGATCTTCTTGCGAAGAATCTACTATGCCTTGTCCATATCCACCTCATCCTCTCCTTGTCCTCCCTCACCACCTCCCTCGACCTCCATAGCCTTCAGTTGTGCAACCTCCACTGCAGGCACCTCCGCATGCTACTCCCTAGTCTATACTAGTGCCTTTGCTACTGCCCTGACCTC
This sequence comes from Sequoia sempervirens, assembly GCA_007258455.2. Taxonomy (NCBI): domain Eukaryota; kingdom Viridiplantae; phylum Streptophyta; class Pinopsida; order Cupressales; family Cupressaceae; genus Sequoia; species Sequoia sempervirens. The sequence goes on along the minus strand of VDFB02270651.1, from coordinate 50,434,346 downwards.
TGGAAGATCCTCCTCCATTTCTACATCCTCTCAGATGGGTGGAAGCTGCCTACCCTCCTTTCACCCTCTTTCCCTCCTCCTCAGTTGTCTATTGCCTCCTCCTCATCCTCCTCCTCTGTCACCCCCATCATCCCCTCGTCCTCCTCTATTTCCTCATCCTCCATCTCCTCTGCCCTTCCCACCTCTGCCTCCCCATCGACCCCTCACACCCCTAACTCTACGCTCCACTGGCGTTGGTTGTTGTGGATCTGTAAGTGGAATGGGCCTGTGAATCCACCACCAGTCATCATACTTTGGTGTGGTACCCACATCTGCATCTCCTCCTCGCCACTCCCAATCCAAGGCCTATAGGGCATCTATCTCCTACTTAGCCATGGTGACTACAATCTATGGGCCTCAGGGATGTACCTCACATGATGATCACCCATACTCTGCTCTACCCACTAGAACTCCCTGCCTCTCCCCAAACTATTGTCGAACCCTCTCTGGTAGATACATCTCAACAATGTGTTGACTCTATATTGTTTGTCCAATCAAATATCTAGGCTATCTGCACCAAGGTAAGTGGTCATCCTCATCTATCCCCAATGGGCATGTCATGTATGGTCTCCAAATGAAACTCACCAATGTATCTATGTCATGCCTCTAGTATCCACATCTCCAATGTGTGTTTGAGTTAGGGCCCCCTGATATAGATAATATTACGTCGGTGTTGTGCCCACCGCCTGCCAAACCACTGGTGACCGAAACATGGCTATGTGCTCCCATGCCTAAACTGTAAGCAAGGTCACACCACAACTCAAGCTCTGCCCCTCTCTGTAAATGATATCATGCAGCTGGAAATACAACATAGCCAAAAGACATATCCCCCATGCATACAATGTCCTGTGTCGAATCATTGACCCCAACATCTCTCCCTAGCCGACTGGGAAGCCATGGCCCTTGCGATTAGGAATCATCACTCCTGCTATCAGTGCGCACAAAACATAGTCAAACCAGTCATATGTCTTTGCTAGGATCTCCCATCGGATCTCATATCCTTTGATCCCAAGCTCTGTGTCATCCTCAGTCTTGTAGTACTCATACAACGCTTGAAGTCCTCGAGTCGGGTCATACCGCACATGCTCACTACGAATGGGTAATCTCAAGATCCTGTATACGTCCTCTAGGGTGACTATTGCCTCCCCCATAGGAAAATGGAAGCTACTCATCTTTGAGTTCCACCACTCTACTAGCGCTGTCAGCATGCCTCTGTTTTCCTTAATAGTGGGCATAATGTCACATAAAATAAACCTAGCTCCAACAACACACCCTTCTCATCATCGCCTAGTTGGTCCCACAATCGGAACACATCTAGTCTGGAATCTCGTGTTTAAATGGGGGGAAGACACACTTGAAAACATCAAGGAACCAATAGCGTCAATCCAAAACCTTTATCTGACCTAGTGAACCTAAGCTAACCAAGTCAAACTTTCCTAGTCTCAAGAAAATCCTTAATCAGACAATTGAGTCGCAATTTCTATCTAATGCGTCACATAAACTATAACCGACCCGCAACTACAAATACATCACAAGCCCAAAAAATGTGTCATTATGTGCAACATATGTGTCGCACACAGTCGTTTGCATCATTCTCGATCACATATGCAACTCGACAATGCACTTACGTCACATAATTTCATGTGTCGCACAACAAAATTTTCCTGCCCTATCCCTATGCATTTGCGTTGCGCCAAGACGATTGCAGCGAATCGCTTATCGAATGCATCAAACGCGATAATAGATGCATCGCACGGCATGTGATGCAACTATCTGCTAAATTATTTCCTAGCCTAAATGCACTCGAAACAAAAAAATTAAAAGCTAGGTTCATAGTACGTATTGAGGTGGGCGCTCCCTCAAGACGGCGGTGTGTGTGAATCTGGTATGCGTGGTGGGAAGCCTCTGGAACCGGGGACATTTCCACTGTCTAATCACTCTGAGCTCTCAAGATTTCTAAAAATGGAATGTGAAAATGACCCTTTTTCAAATTCAAATCGCCATTTATAGGTTCAAATTTAGGGTTTTTGACCTACCTTGCTTTCTAGACACACCCTTTGACACCCTTGACCTCAAATTTGACCTTGTCATTGATCTTGATCATCAATTATATCTTCACCATCGAAGTTTTGGCCAACCTTTTGTCTTATCGAGACAATTTTCCAAAATTTTGAAAATCTTTGAAAATTTGTCAAATTTTCTCGAGGGGGCATTATACCCTGTTGTCACCAAGGCATCCTAGAGCATTTCCTGACTGAATTTCTTTGACACAACATGATGAACTACATTATGTCAAAGAGGGGCAAAATGTAGACACTGAAAAATGTCCTAAGTCTGCGAATGCCATTTTTCTTGGTCGATGTCCTTTGATAATTGAATAATTTTAATTATTCAATTATGTTCGATCATATTCCTCTATTAATTAAATATTTTTTAATTATTTAATTAATTCACTTTCTAATATTTATTTTATCCTGATCAATTAAAATTATTTAATTGTGTCACTAATACCCCTTTCTTCAATAATTAAATAAATCATTATTTATTTAATTATTTACCTTTCATCATCTATCTATAGTGAGATAATAATAATAATTATTTGACCTTTTATTCTTCTATAATTAAATAATTTTCAAAATTATTTAATTATGTGTCATTCTTCTCTTTTGAATAAATAATTCAAATCAATTATCCATGTCTAATTTTCATTTTCCCATTTAATTAAATTGATTAATTTAATTAAATGCCCCTTTTTTCATTTTCTCCAAATAAATTATTTATTTTCCACTTGTCCCTTTCCTCCATTTTCCTCCATTTTTGAATAAATAATTTAAAATAAATTATTTATGCACCTCCTCCAATCAAAGATGCCCTGTCATTTCCTTCATTGTTGTCATAGCCGTCAGGCATCATACTTGTCATGATTCCTCCAAGAATGGCATATTCTTGGTGTATCAATTTCGGACCATTGATCTTGGCATCTTTTTGAGACTCAATCTCAACCATCCATTTTGTAACCTCCCTCTCATGCATCCTCCACCATTGATCTTGGAATCCTTCTAGAGGATTAATCTCAGTTGTCCATTCAAAAGGTTGTCTATAAAAGCAACCTTCCTCCTCCATTTTCAACTTAACAACTAATTGTCTCCAACTTTCTACTTACTATTTTACAAGTATTTGCAATGTGAAGCAACAAATCTGAGAGAAAAGATTGCAAAAAGGAGAGATATGAGAGCAAGGGAAGTGGTTCAAGATTCAAGCATGGGGAGTATTGTGATTTCATGTCTTATTTTCCTTATGTTTTCATTGTTTTCTCTTTTTTAGGTGTGGTTAATGGTCTAGAGGTGTTAGTCACTATTCTAGGCTAGAAACTAAGAAACCCCATCTTACAGTTATGAATGTGGGAGCAAAACTGAGAATAGAGGTTCCTACATCTTTTAGAAGTCTAAATGGAGAAGAGATCATTAACTAGATCAATGATTTGGATAAATATTTTGAGTACGAAGGAGTTGCAAAAGAAAGAAAGAAAAAAGTTTTTATGTACAAGACTTAAAGGCCACACTACAATGTGGTGGGATTTCATGCAGTTTGAAAGAAAAATGAAAAACAAAGAAAATATCTTCTTAGGATCAAATGGTTTCCAAATTGAAGACGAAGTTCCTTCCAGAAGACTATCAAACCAATCTTTTTCAAAAGATTGCAGAATCTCAAGCAAAAGGATATTTCAGTCAAAAAAAATACAAAAGAGTTCTACAAGTTGGTGATTCAATCAGGCCATATTGAAGAGGATATGGAAAAGGTGGCAAAATATCTGAATGGGTTGAAATACAGTTTGCAAGATGAGTTAAGTTTAGTGTCTTTGAGAACTCTTGAGGAAGCCTATTAGTTTGCCATTAAGGCAGAAGAAAAACTTGTGAGGAAACAAAATCTGTAAGGAAGACATAGAGGAAGAGGAACATAGGTTGGTAGGCGATAGCAAACCTGTCAAGATAAAGGCATTGGTAGTTCTAGTGGGCTATCCAATCAAGAAAGAGGAGGCTATCAAAATAAAGGAGGAATATCTTTTGGTAGAGGTGGTTATCAAGGAAGAGGAAAAGGTTTTGCTAGTAAATACAATTAATATGCTATGTAGTGTCTCTCCGCTAATAGCCCTTCGTGACGTGTAAGTAAGTTGTTTGTTTGTGACTTGTGAGGTCATGTCGACTTTGTCGTTTGATGTTGTTTTAAGTTAATAGATAGCATCTCTAGGTTATCATAGAAGATTAGGAATAATAGCTTCTAGTGTCATTTTTTTTCCAAAGGTGATATTTGTTAGATATACTATTGATGACTTAGTTACTATTTTATAACTCATCAAGAAGATTATAAAGTTAGTTCTTTTATTTAAAATTTATGAATTCATATACTTTCACATTAAATATTTATATATAGCTTCTTCTAAATATTCATAGTTAAATTAAGTAAAGCAATAATAAAAGGTTTTAAGGATATTTGGGACATGTTAAAAGAATAAGGGAGGTAAAAGATTTGGTTGATTTAAAACTTATATGTAAACAATTTTTAGCTATTTTATTAATAGATAAATAAATAAATATTATAAAATAGATAAAATAATTTTAGAATAGTTTAAAATAAAAATAAATGAATACATGTATTTCTCCTTACAAGTACTTATAATTGTATAAAAATGCAAATTTACGTGTTGGAATAATATGAATGTCTTTGATAGATCAACATGAAGTGCATTACTAAATTAGTAATGTTTTCATTGACTCATAACTAATAATATGATTTTTTTTACAAAAATAGATAATATGCTAATAATAATCTCTCATTTTAACCTAGTGGGTGAAATTTTAGGGGATGGTAGCTTCGCATTTGTTCTCTCCTTGTAGTATGTTAGTTATGATTTAGGGTTTAAAATGTGGAATAACAATAATAATAATATTAGTAATAATCTCCTTGCATTTGCTGCCACTTTGAGCTTAGAGGCATTAATTCTTTCGTTCCACGTCTCTGAGGATTCTCTCAAGCTGTACACGTGCCTTTCCGTCGCTTCATATTTTGCATAATATTTTGCATACTTGTCTGCCGAAGAAAGCTGGGGACAGGGGGATATTCTCGGGGGGAAAAGTTTCTATGCAGGGGGAGATAATCCGGCAAGGAGGGCGTTCCTGGAGACCACGTTTTCTAGAAGGATTTCCATATCCTGTTCCATAGCTCCCAATTCGGCTTAGGCAGGAGAGGATGGTGGCAAAAGCAAAGGGCACGCTGGCAAGTTGTTGAGGTTTCGCTCCTCAAAACTCTTTCCTACTGGTATTGACCTTTCACTTCTCCAATTTGGCGAGCTGCAGCATGAAAAGAAGGTTTTAAAATATGTTTATTAAGATGCAAATTACTGTCATGCAGTTCACGTTCCTTGTCTGTGCTCTCCTGTTTGCATACATGGTTACCTGGGCAGTCACAATTACATCTTTAAACAAAAATCTCCCTTTTTATTATGCTTGATGCTTACCCCTTCATTATTACCGGATATCTGGCATGATGCATTTTTTTTATAAGGCAAGCCTATTCTTTAGATTGTTTCATTTAGCATTACCATTAATCTCCTCAAGAACACTGTTCTGCTTAAGATGGCGATAGGCTTTCCTTGAAGCTGTTTTAAACAATGGAAAAGATTCGCACCTCTTAGAACAATTTCTCTTGCAACGATCTTGGAGATGAGCTTAGGTGCAGCGCGGAATTTGGCTTTAAACCTGACAAATGCAATTGCCTTAAAATTTCTAACGCCTTCTCAACAAAACCAGTAGTGCGTATCCTGCAGTATGGCATTCCTTGTGACCACATTTCTTAGAAGCATTCTGAGAACAGTTCACATGCCTTGTCATAGTGTTTAGACTGTGGGGGGAGTGTATAAATTTGAATAAACTCCCTGATACCATTCACAATCTGTCACAGCCGCAATACTGGAACATAGAATGTTGTAGAGATTTAAATAACCTTCCTGATTCCGTTGGCAATCTGTCACGTCTGGAGTACTTGAAAATAGAATGTTGTAGAGGTTTAAATAATCGCTCTGTTTCCATTGTCAGCCTGTCTCTGCTGCGGCATTTGAAACATATTAGGAAGTTTAAGGGTGTAAAAGTTTAAATGACCTTCCTGATTCGTTTGGCATCCTGTGAATAGATGCTCTGATGGGGTCTGCTCCAGAGCTCCCATTTTGGCATAGGCTGGAAGGGTGCTGGCAAGATTATGGAATTTAGCTTTACACTTGCCACTTGCATCTGCCAGAAGTTCCAATTCCCTTTCAACAAATCCATTTTCTGTGTATCCTGCTCTTGGATTGGTCTATTTGAGCAAGTTTTATAAGTGTCTTATCTAAATATAAGTAGAAAAATATATATATATAAAATAAAAATGAAGCATTTCTCATGAATTGTGTCTGGATTGGCATTTGGTATGTGACGTTTTATTTGCACTGTAAATTGGATTGACGTTGTCCGGGTATTGACCCTTAACTTTCCTCTGGAATCCTATTGCATCTATATATTAATGCTTGTGTTCGTCTGCTCTTTAAATAATATGCTCGGGATCAGCTTTCTAGGGTTCTCTTTTGGTTGTGATATAACAAAGCTCTCTTGCTAGATGTAATGATTGCCGAAAGCTTAGAGTTTTTAGTTTTTAATTTTTAATTCGATGACTGGAAATTGTAAGAATAGAGCATACATGTAAGAAAAGTATGCATACCTTTCAAAACAATATCATGTTTCTCTAAGAACAGAGATAAAAGGCTATTTTATGGCCTATTGCTATAGGGTAGGCTTTAGGAGATTCCTTAAAAATCTCCACGTGATCCCCCTCTAAAAATCCTCTCTTATGAATAAAAAGCCTTTCTTATAGGTAAGACACTCAATTCTATACCCATTTAATCATTAAAAAAAAAAAAACAAATAAAGTGATTCCTACTCCTTTTTGAAAGGGGGAGTATATTAGGTTAAAATATAAAAATAAAAGAAGTAAAATTAGAGAGTGAGTATTAGGTAATATTCTAGTATCTCAAAAAGAGAAAAGGGGAAGTTTTTTTTTAATTATTTATATTTCTTTCTTTATCGAATAAAATATATATATGAAAAAAAAAAGTCCTTTAATTATATAAATTATTAATTATATATTTAAATATAAATTAAAATTAAAATAAATTTTAAATGGATAAATATGTTGCAATATAAACACTAAAAGTATGTATTGGCAATTAATAGAAACACTTTGCTTCCTCAATAACAATTGGCATTTAATCCCTTTATACTTAAATTTTGTACATATTATTCTTTGGATTAGATAGTGGGAGTTGGAGATAGGTTCCCAATCCTTACAGCTAGCAGGGTTACTAATATGTTTTTGTGATGCCTTTCAAATTTGGATATCGTTGTACTGTGATCTATATTCTTATTGCCTATTGATAAATAAAAGGTATTTTCCATGATAATGCAATTAGGTTTTAATCGTGTAGTTTAAATTCTTTAAGATAAAGCAATGATCTAAAAGGGAAGTGTAAATGGATCAAACCTAGGAAAGGTAAATAGACAATGCTAAGAGTCTTCAAGGTTTAAGACAACCATTTAATTGCATAGTGACATCTAAACCCTTTAGGGTGGATCACACGCATATATATATACATGTTTAAATAGTAAATAGAATACAAGTTAAATGAATTATATCAAATATGAAATATCAATCTTTAATGTAACATTGTATCCATAGATGCCTTTAGTTATCAAATGGTTACCTTATTAATTGGTTTTTATTTGCAAGTAAATAATTATTAATTAATATTAGACTATAACTTCTAATTTATGATAATGAATGGGTATTAGGAAGTATTTATTAAGTATTACCCTATATTGGATTTTAAATTTAAGAGGAGACTTGAATCTCGCTTGAAGTATTAAATTCTAAATAATGAAAAAAACCTAATAGGATAATGATAAGATTTGAATGAGTTGTGTTCATAATGTACACTATTTATATGGTTCTCCTTTTAATTTGATAGCCATTCATAAGTATAACATTCTTGATCAATATAATTAGCTCTAGGAGACCATTAGTGTTGCAAATATTGATGTCATCGTGTCATGAATTTTCATAGTTTAATAATTAAATTAGTAATTCAAGATTTTATAATGTTGGGTTATTATGTTTTAAGCTCAATGGTTTGTTTAATTATCATTTGATTATTAAATTGATATACTATGACAATGATTTGATGTCCATTAGAAGTTAATTTGTGTTATTGATTCAAATAGTGTATGAATGGGTCAAACTCTTATTAAGGTTGAAAAGCACGTGTCTCATTTAGCCATGTTTATTTATTTATTTTATTTTATTAATATCATGCATGCAGGGATGACTTGTATTCATGTTGTATGACATACCCTGTATGTTAAATTGAATTAGGATTTGTCATATATGTGGTTAAGTGAAATTAGTGAGTATAATGGAATGTGAAAACAGTGTTTTCATGGTCGATTGGTTACTTGCTTAAATTATGGTGTTTGATTAGTGAAATCATTGTGTATTTGATTATTGTCATATGGAGGGAGCCCGCTGGTGTCATCTGATTATTATAAACACTTTGGTTATTGTGTTCGATCTTGTATGAAGATGATAATTTTCTTAAAAGTGTTGGCTTCTAATTTCATTGTGATATTGTCTCCTTTACTCTGCACTGGTCAATTTGTGATTATGAAACTTATATAGTCATTTTGTGATTCCATGATGTGAATCTTCCTTTTGTGATAATTTGTTGAGGAAACTTTATGCAATGGCTTTCTTGTAGTCATATTTTGAGATGGTTGGGGAACCGAATTATTTCATACCCTCTAGTTGAGCGTAAATGAATATTGGTGTCATAAAATCCCTTGCTTTTCCTTTGTATGCCTCGAGAAGAAGTCAACTTGTAAGTGGTTTTTTGAGAGTGTTGTATGATATGTTTTGGTTGATCTTGCGGTTTGGTCGTGTGATCATTCTTCTTATCTGTCTTGGTCGTGGGTCCTTACTTGTCATCTCCTAGCATGGGGGGGTGGACCTTCGGGTCCACGTGGTCGGGTGGAACGTTCTATGCACCCCATTGGGTTCCCAGGTTGTGTTCGTGATATGGAAGTGGATGCAGAGTTTCCAGAGCTTCACGTTGTTGAAGACTATTCCTCATTTTGTTTCTTATTCTTCATTGATATATTATTATTGTACTCAATGTACTCTTCCTATTGATATAAGGGAAGCATTATGTAATTGTACTATCGTATCCATGATGTGTTGTATATGTGGAAATATGCTCCATAATTGTACTATTGATCTATGAATTGAATTGTAATAAAATGATGTATCGTTTTCCCCTCTATTTTTTATGGATGAGTGTATGTTATCATTATGTAATCTTGGTTGTTATTCACTTTCGTTTTGATTAAGTTTAGGATCTGTAATGACCGTCTTGTGTACCCCAGAGGACGTAGATGGCTTTGCAAATGTATAATTGCTTTTCAGGTTAAGAATGTACATATTCATCTTATGCAATGTTTCACTTTCAAAAAAAAAAATTGCAGTGTTTTGTTGTCCTTTGGGGTTCACATGGCAGGGTGTTACATGCTAGTCATAAGAGTTGGGAGTGTCTGAAATTATTGAAGGAAGGTCACACAAGGCCAAAAAGGAGCAATCAAATTGTGCAAGTAGATCAAGAAAGTGTAGGATCACCTGCTCATCACAATGAAGAACTCAAAACTAGAGAGTCTTTGCTATTAAAGAGAGTGTTGTTGAAGCCATTGAAGGAGAGTAAAGAACCCAAACAAAGGAGAGCTTTATTCAACAAAAATTGCAAGGCTAAAGGTAAGTGTTGAAAATTTATTATTGAAAGTGGTAGTATGGATAATTTAATGGCTATGGAAATGGTGGATAAGATAGGTCTTAAGAGAACAAAACATCCCACACCTTACAAATTTTATTGGCTTCAGAAATGGCATCAGTTGTTAGTAGATGAACAAGCCTTAGTAGAATTTCAGATTGGTAGTTATAAGGATAGTGTGATTTGTGATATCATCCCCATGGATGTGTTCCATGTATTGCTTGGTAGGCCTTGGCAGGTTGATCAGAAATTTGTAAATGATGTGAGGAGTAACACCTATACCTTTGAAAAGGATGGAATCAAGCATACTTTTTTTCCTATGCATGAACAAGAAGAGGACATTAGTGGTAGTAGCAATAACAAGATAATTTTGGTGAGTGGACAAGAGTTCTTGCATATCATGAAGAAGGAAGAAATTATAATTTCTTTGGTTCTCAAACCCAAGGAGTTGCTTACCTCTACAAAGTTGGAGGATCTACCCAAGGAGGTACAAGATATCTTGGAGGAACATAAGGATATTGTTGTAGTTAATTTACCTGATGAGTTGCCTCTTATGTAAAGTATTAGCCATCATATGGATTTAATTTCAGGGGCTAGCCTTCCAAACAAGGTTGCATACAAATTGACTCCCCAAGAGAATGATGAGATTAGAAAGAAAGTTGAAGAATTACTTCATAAAGGGTTGATAAGAGAGAGTCTTAGTCCTTGTGTTTCTCCTATAGTCTTAATGCCTAATAAAGGAAATGAATGGATAATGTGCACGGACTCTAGGGCCATTAATAAGATAACTATTAGATACAGGTTTCTAATTCCTAGAATAGATGATTTGATGGATTGCCTGGGTGGTACTAAGTATTTTTCGAAGATAGATATGAAAAGTGGTTATCATCAAATTTAGATCAAACTTGGAGATGAGTGGAAGACAATAGTTAAAACAAATGATGGACTTTATGAATGGTTGGTTATGCCCTTTGGGCTCACAAATGCACCCAGTACTTTTATGAGGCCTATGAATGAAGTCTTAAAACCTTTTTTAGGGAAGTTTTTTATTGTATATCTTGATGACATATTGGTTTTTAGTAGGTATAAAGAAGAGAATCTACAACATTTGAAGATGGTGATGATGAGGTTGCATGAAGAGAAGTTGTAGATTAATCTAAGTGTATGTTTATGCAAACTAAATTAACTTATTTGGGTTTTGTGGTATCCAGTCAAGGGTTAAAAATGGATAAGGATAAGGTTCAAGCTATTATTGATTGGCCAACACCAAGGAGTGCACCTGAGGTAAGGATTTTTCATGGGTTTGCTAGCTTTTACAGGAAGTTTATTAGAAATTTAGTCATGTGGTTGCTCCTATACTTGAAACCATTAAGGGGTATAGAAAGCAATTTATATTGACTCAAGAGGCTAAAAGGAGTTTCAAATTTCTTAAACATAGAGTAATTAGCAACCTATACTTGCATTTTCTAATTTCAATAAAGTATTTCAAGTTGAATGTGATGCCAGTGGATTGGAAATAGGGGTTGTTCTTAGCTAGGAAGGTAAACTAGTGGCTTATTTTTTGTAAAAAACTAAATGATGCTAAGAAGAAATACTCTACCTATGATCTTAAATTCTATGCTTTGGTTTCAATCTTTGAAGAAGTGGAGGCATTACCTGCTTCCTAAGGAGTTTGTTGTTTAAACTGATAACCATGTATTATAGTTCTTTAATACCTAGCACAAATTAAATCAGAGGCATGCAAAGTAGGTAGAGTATCTTCAAAGTTATATTTTTTTCTTGGAGCATAAGAGCGGGCAAACAAATAAGGTTGTTGATGCATTAAGTAGAAGAAGTTTATTGTTGCATGAAATTTAGGCTAACAATGTTGGACAAGATAAAACTTATTTGCAGTTGAGTATGCACTATTACTAGCCACAAATGCGGGCTGATATCAAGAAGTATGTGGAGAGATGCAGAGTATGTCAACATGCAAAGGGAAGAAGTTAGAATACCAAGTTGTATCAACCATTGCTAGTTCCATCTCAACCGTGGGATTCTATAAGTATGGATTTTGTTATGGGTTTGCCTAAGACTCAAAGAGGTAATGATTCTATATTTGTAGTTGTGGATAGTTTCTCTAAAATGGTGCATTTTATCCCATACAAAAAGACTAGTGATGCAACCAATATTGCTAAAAAAAAATTCAAAGAACTGGTTTGTTTACATGGTATTCCACAGAGTATTGTGTCGAATAGGGATACAACGTTTGGTGGGAATTTCTGGAGAACCCTTTAAAAAAATTTGGGAACACATATCTTAGTTTCAATTTCTCCTATCGCCCCCAAATAGATGGCCAAACTGATGTGGTGAATAGAAGTCTTGGTGACATGTTGAGGTGCCTTGTTGCGAACACACCTAGTAACTGGGATATGGCTTTGGCCTAGGTTGATTTTGCTTACAATGATTCTCCAAATCAGAGTACAGGTTTCAATCCTTTTTATATTGTTTATGGCTTACATCCTAGGGGTGCCTTGGAACTTATAAATCTTGGTGACATGGAGAAAAGAAGTGCAAATGGTGAATATTTTGCACAAGTAATTCATGGTTAAGATGAATATTGAAGGAAGTAATTAGCAATACAAACAGTATGCTGATAAGAAGTGGAGAGAGGTTCATTTTTCAAGTGGGTGATCTTATGTTGGATCATCTTAGGAGAGAAAGATTTCCTACAGGTGAATATAACAAACTAAAAATGGAGAAAATCAGTCCTTGCAAGATTCTTCAAAAGTTTTCAGTGAATGCCTATGAGATTAGCCTTCCTTTGGGCATAGGGATTTCATTAATCTTCAATGTAGCATATTTGTATCCATACAAAGGTGCTACAAATGAAGAAACAACAAAGTTAGAGTTGCAAACCACTGAAGACCAGCATGCAACCAAACCCGTTCCACTAGAAATTGAATGCATTCTTGAGAAACAACTATTGAAGAAGATCCGCAATAAAGAGTGTTTCAAGTATTTGGTGAAATGGTGCAATCATCCTTTGGAGGATGCTTCCTAGTTATCCCACCTAAAATCTCCAAATATGGTCGTTCCATCGATGACATCATGAATAGGAGTTCATGATATTTTGTTTCCCCCATGGGGAGCCTGATGCAGGGGCATTGCCCAATTTTGATTTGCATTTTGGTTTTTGGTTACTGTCTTTTTTTGTTTGCTTGTCTCTCTGTGACAAGTGGCAACTCATGTGGGGCAACATACTTTATTTGTTGTTCCCTATCGAGCTTTCTTTTTTTTGGATAGTAGGGAATGGTAGTTATAAGTGATTGCCACCTTTGTGTGAGAGTTTCTACCAGTAGAGGGCAATGGTTATTGGAAAAAAATCTCAAGCCAAGTGCTTGCTACCAATGAATAGTTCTTGGAGGGGGTCGAGCGAAGAAGAAGATGAAACAATAGAACAATACAAAGTGATGAAGGGAGATTAATATGCTCTAAAACCACTAATGTAAGATGGATTTTTCACACATAAAACTTGTCATACAAATATTCAACAAAAACAATAACTAATGTGCAAAAATCAACAATAAGATTATAGCTTCTATATTCAACTTCATCAGCATAGTTTTTCCAAACTTTAGAAATGCATATAAAACCCTCTAAAATTTGATTACGACAAATAACTCAGTCTCATGGACTGATGTACATCAATATAAATGAGTTTCAAACTGATCCATGATAATAAATTAACAAACTACATAAAATAAAAATAACTCTTTCCCTTCACATACAAACTCAACCCACAACCTGTAGTGGCAATCTTCAACCTGCAGTTGTTCATGTCTTGTACAATTATCTCATAACCTCAAATTTATGTCTTTAAATCCTCATACCTGCAACAAAATGGCTTCCAACAACCCTTGGAGAAAAATCTATGCCTTTCTCCTTCCACTCCCCCTTCTAGCCTGCATCAATGAATGCCTCCTCTATTGCCATGCCCTCCTTTTTTCCATTTTCATCCAAAATGTAACTCCCAAGAAATGCAACACCTCCCATCTAGAAGAACTCTCAAAAATCAAGAAATATTTTTTGTTGATGCAAGGTCGCCAGTCAACCGTGGATGCTCTTGCATCACAAAGAGATCAAGTGACAAGGATGATGTGAGTTGAAATGATAGTAAATACAGTTTGGACAGAATAATGTATCGATTAGGGATTGGTTATTAGTGTAATCAGCTGATTGGCTTCTTGTCATTCATGTATGTCTCCTTTGTAACCTGTTACTTGGAGTTAGGAAAGACTTTGTATATGTTGTGGTCATCTTTGTCAAGGATGATTGTTTTTGAGTAGCATTCTATGGCATGTGATTTCTACTCATGATTGTCTATTTTCTCTTAAAGTGTCTTGAATTCTATTATGCAATGTGCCTGGTTATTTTTATCACCTTGTAACCAAAGTGTTATTACTTATAGAATAATCAATTTTCCAGTATCTTATGTGGCAACATATTTTCTTTAATATTGCAGATGGTTAGTAATTAAATAGTTTTCCATTAAAGGTTTAATGTCTAAGGGGACGAACAAAACTCACCTCAAGGGGTGCACAAAGTTTAATGTCTTAGAGGATGAACAAAATTAACCTCAGGGGGTGTGTAGCAACCTGAATGAAAAATATCAAATCTTCTACAAATAATTTTGTTTCTAAAAAAAATTTATATACAAGGACCATTTACCCATTTAAATAAGAATTTCATTATTGTAAAATAAAATTTCATTCCAAAATAAGTTTCTCATTACTGCAATAATAAAATTACAATCCTATCAAATTGACTAATCATTAAAATGATGCAATGTCAAGTCAGAATTGCTCACCACCCTACCATATTGGCATTGTGAAGTTGCGTGGACTCTAGCAAAATCCCCGAGCAAGAAAAGAGGGCTACCAACTCATTAAGCCCTTATTAGAGCATAGGATTACTTCAATTTCTTTTCTAATCAACATGTTCGTGGGTATGTAGTCCTTTCTAGGGCTCCTGCTCCTAGACAGTTTCTCGATGACTGCCACCCACAAGGGAAGCAAGGAATTTAAAACTTGTTTAAGTTTTCTAACTAAGAAAGTTAAAAACAAGATAACATATCATTTGAGAGAATAATCTAGAAATACATCCCTTCCATTTTCTAATCACCAAGATCCTCAATGAGGCGAGGTGAGAGCATAGGATGCACAGGTTTTCCACATCCAACTATCTAATTGATCATATGAGAAAATAATCTAGAAATACATCTCATCCATAATTTGATCACCAAGATCCTCAATGAGACGAGGTGAGAGCATACGATGTACAGGTTTTCCATCTACTTAATTAAGGAGAAATTACATAAATTAAATAACTTTCTCTTCCACTTATTTAGTTGGTTAGAAACAAAAATCAAATTAACAAATAATTAGTTACTCTTCCACTTATTCAGTGGGGTTAGAAATAGAAATCAAATTAACAAATAATTAAATATTCTTCCACTTATTCAGTGGTGAGTGAATTCCACTTATTCAATGGGGTTAGAAATAAAAATAAAATTAAAAAATAATTAAATATTCTTTCACTTATTCAGTGGTAATTGAATTCTACTTTTATTGTGAGATGAGTAGCTTTAATTAAGTAAATTCCCATTAAGGTTACACTTGAAAGAATTTCACGTCTGTTTCTTAATAAAAGTGTCAATATAATTATTGATAAAATATTTAATCCATCATAAGTAATGTAAAATATCTTGATAGCCAATCAACTATTCATCGAGAGAAGTAAAAAAATCTAAGATTTAATTCACTCAAGGAAATACTAGTTCATCACCCATACAAAGAAAACTTACTATGTACTAGAACATATTTAAGAATAAACAAAGAATTCATAATTTCACATCATTCAATGAGCATATCATGCAATTGGATTTAATTAGAAAAGAAACCCATGTATAAATAAAATAAGGATTACTTAAACTAAATGTCTTTAATTGAATTAAATTAGGCTAATAATAATAATTAAACACTCAGATTAATTAACAATAGTATTTAACCACTACTATATCTTTTTTCCCAATAAAACATTCATATAGTGAATTTCAAATAACACATGTATTGTTAAACATTTCAATCTCAATAAGAATAAGGAAGTTGAGAAACACCTTAATGTCTTCTAAGTTATTTTAAGAAAACTCCTCGTAGACTATAATGGATAATCATTGGTCATTAGGCCTAAAATTTACGATTCACTTTTTATCAACATTCAAGAATAAATGTTCTATATTCATCTAGGAAAACTTGAACCATATTAACAACTTTGTATTTATAATAAGGAATAACTTAATCCTATCAATGATATGATTCTAATTTAAAATATTCAACCTGTACTTATTATGACAAAAACCATTTTAAGCCCTAAATACTTATTCTTTTGTCTATGTGAAAGAAAATATGTCATTTTGAATTTAATCTCAAAATCAAGATCTATTCATGATAACTTATTCCACTACATGGCTAAACCTTCTATTTTAAAATCCAACTTTCAACTTAAGATTTTTCCATTGATTATTCTCATATCTTCTTTATTTATTTATAACCCCCACTACTTATATAAGTTTTACAAGTCCTAAGCTTCAATCAATCCTTACTTCACAAATATAAGTTAACCTCATATAAAATAGACATAATTAAGCAAATTCAAAATATACTTTCTTAAGATCTTATTTACCAAAACCTGCTCCTTAGAGAATAAAAGAACCTAGTACCTTAATCCTTTTGCTTTGAATTTCTCTCAACTACTTCTCTTAAACCTAGGAAGCATCTTCTTTGATAGATTTGACAAAAATGAAACATCCACATTGTTAGTCCTAATTCTTACAAAAGATGCAAGGATTCATAAAAACCAAGTTTCCTTGTCCTGCAAGATGAGGGATCCAATTACACATAAAATAATCTTGGTCATAACATATGAAGCATGATGAAGAATACAGTAATGGATGTAGGTTTGAAATACCATTCTGTAGTTAATGGAAATTTGTTATGTTATAAGACAAATTCTTGGATGGTCATAGATCAAAGTGCTTAGATAAGGGCACAATTTATCTTACCACATTGACCAATAAAATGTAGAAACCTAGTAATCAAAATATAGGTTCCACTATTTAACTTTGACATACCACATTCACTACCTGATTCTAAGCCTTAATAGAATTCTTGTAACTTCAGACTTAACCGCTCTATGCAAGAGTCCAACACATCCTAGCCTTAATAGAATTCCTAATGTAAAAGCTACATGTATAAAACCATTTCCATTCGTATAAATGTCATGATAGAATGATGCAGATATATATTGGATGTTCTTATTGTAGAGGTATTACAAGTTCCTTTAAACTTATGTCAATCTCCATTCTTCTAAGATCCATGCTATTATCAAGCCTTGAAGATACATGCAAATATACATATGTAAATAATATGGAAATGTTTAGTTAAGGTGCAACTTGAGAAAAAAAACAAAAACATGGCGTTATGAAAACATAGTTAAGGATCTTACATGGTTTTAAATGAAAGTTTAAAATGTATACCAGGAAGTAGGGTATGCACTAAATGGATACTAATATTTCTTTTAGAAACTTTCAACCAATACAGTTCTTGTAGATATAAGATTGCACGTCCCGCAAGATCTCATCTCATGGAATGTGTAGATACTTAAAATTGTACTAGCCTACGAACTAGCATTTTAACACTAATATTTGTCTTTCCCTAATGATTAAATAATGTTCAATTATTTAATTATTGTCTAAAATCATATTTCCACTATTAATTAAATGAATTTATGTTATTTAATTAATTCATTTCAATTATATATTGCATATCTAAAAAAGAGAGCGCTATGGGAGCTAACGATTGAATTCGAGACGCTGCAGTGACTAGGGTTTCTCCTGGCTTTAGCATTGAGGGAAGGGATCTATAAGAATCGCTCGGTGAGATTTGGAACAATGGATACAATGCCAGAGCATGCGTGAGGCGGGGAAGTGTAGAAAACGGATTGCGGAGGTCACAAAAAGAGCAGGAAGCGAAGAAAAAAATCCCAAGCAGAGATGGCCCTGCTGCGGATGGAAGAGACTCATTCAAGCATTGAAGCCAAAAGGGAGAGCAGCCTGTTGCATGCATCTCAGGGGGCTTTGGCTATTAGAAGGGGTCCAAAGTGAACCAGAATGGGGGAGCTCAAGCAAGACCATCACAGTATCTAAAGCCATCAAATAAAATCTTAAGAGAAAGGATCAGAGGGGAATTTAGCATATTGTCGACATCTAGATCAATCACATTGGAGCTAGATGAAGAGCTCGAGCAAGAAGTACTTTTTAATGAAAAAAAAAATTTGGGTTGGGTCTGATAGGAAGATTCAGGGGATTTTGGCCAAGCTTGATGGACCTTCATCAGTGGATTACTCAATATTGGACAAATATTTTAGAAGGGTATGTTCAAATCTACCTCATGGCTAACGACTTTTTCATTGTCATTTTTGAAAAGGAGTAGGATAAAAATAGGGTTCTTTGTGACTACCACTGGGAATGGAAAGAAAAATACCCACTGATGTTAAAGCCATGGCATCCGGCTTTTAATCCAGCCATCGAAATGCTTGAGAAGGTTCCTATCTGGGTGAGACTCCCCTACTTTCCCTTATAATTTTGATTTGATTCATGCTTAGAGGCTTTAGGGAACTCTCTAGGAAGCTTTTTAATGGTGGGTGAAGGGTCTTCAAACATTCTACACTCAACCTTTTCCCGAATTTTAGTGGAAATGGACATATCAAAGGCACCTCCAGAGGAGATACGTTTAAACAATTCGAAAGGTTGTTGGGTGCAGCCCCTAGATTATGAAGGGATACCCTTTAGGTGCAAAGTTTTCTTTAAAACTAGTCATTTGGCTGCTCAATGCGCCAAACACAAAGCAACCAAATCAGCCTCCTTGTGAAAAGGTGTTGGCCCTTAGTACTATACGGTGGAGAAAAAGGTTACGAATCAAATGAGCTCTCAGGAGAAAAGTAGAGAGGAAGGGGTTCAGGTTGGAAATGTATTGATGGAGGAAGATAGAAGGATAGTTTAGCAACAAAAGGGTGATTTCCTGGCACAAGAAGAGAATCCAGATAAGAACAGAGATAATTATTCCTTCAATGGAGGGGATAACCTGGAGTTGAATCCCAAAAATTGGGCAGCGACACCTGAATGCCGAGAGAAAAAAGGTATGGTGAGATCGCTAAAGAAAGAAATAGAGAATCGAATAGCTGATGAAAAGAGTCAACAAACAAGTGGAATTTTGGATGGTGTTTTGCAAAGCCCTTTTGACAAACCATTGGACTGGCAGAAGGTGGCGACAAGGGTGGGGGATGGCTAGAAAATGGTCAAGGGGAAGAAAGCAAAGAGAGAAAGGAAGGAAACTTTTGCAATGGTTCTTAGATCATAGGCGAAGAGAAGACCAAGTTGAGTTACAATCTTGATTTTTTCACAGGTCCCTTGTAGGGATTTTTGGTTTTAGGCTTGCTTTCTTGTGCTTCCTATGGATTTATTGGTTGTTTGGTTATGTCTCTTTGTTTGTAATTCATGTATTTGAGTGCATTTGGAGAGTTGGCTGGAATAGGGTTTTTTTTTTTAGTTTGGCGGGGTTGGAAAAGTTTTCAATCGTCTTATAGGGTGAAAGACAATGTAATCTATTTTTTATTATTAATAAAATCACTTCTGTTATCGACCAAAAAAAATTTATTTCATTTCAATTAACCTTCTTGATTAAATAAACAAATCCTATTTATTTAATATATCTTTAATTCTTTAATCTTCATGATTAGTTAGATAAATCCTATTTATTTAATTATATCTTTAATTCTTTAATCTTCTTGATTAGTTAAATGAATTATATTTATTTAATTATATCTTTAATTCTTTATTCTTCTTGATTAGTTAAATAAATCTTATTTATTTAATTGTATCTTTAATTATGTCAAGAGGCGTATTACAATGGCATCCATCAAAAAGCAAAATTCAATGTAAGGAAAAACTCTTTAGTATGAATTTGGCGTTCAAATGGACATGCAACTAGCATAACTACATTCATTGTATGTAGACATTTTTTCAAGCAAATTTAAAGTAGATTTAAAAACAGTTTTAAGTCGATTTGATATCTTATTCACTCTAAAATACTTATTTTTTATATCATAATCAATTTTATAATGATTTCATTTTTATTATTATTAATACTAAAATTTAATATTAATAATTATAATTAATTTAATTATAGTAATTATTATAATAATATTATTTATATAAAATACGACGAGAGTTATCCTTCTAGACCTGCACTTATTTTCATCATTTTTTCTCATTGCAATAGTATTTCATCATTTGTATAATTATAAAGATTTTTATTTTATTTTATGATATATATGTATACATTATTTACGTCGAGAGGCGTATTGCAATTATGACATCCACCAAAAAGCAATGTGTAAGGAAAAACTCTTCAACTAGAAATTGTTCAATCACTACAAGAAAAAATAAAATAGAAAGATTGTTTTTATATCTAAATTTAAAATGAATATGAAATTTTATTTAATTCATTTGTATAGATAATCACTACAATTTAATTAATTTAATTTTAGAATGAAATTTAAGTTTTCAAGATATTGTGGTGATTTCTCTTGCAAACATATTAAAGAGATTTAAATAAAAAACTGTCGTATGTAAATTATTTTATGATTTTCTTAAATGCATTTTTAAGCCGAGAGGCAATAACACATTAGAAATGGATTTTCTTAGTTTTAGCTTCAATTTTTTGCTTGTCTTTTGCTTTAAAACCAATTTGATGTTTTGCCTTCTTTCCATTATTTAGTTGCTTTGTTTAGCTTTCTTTATTCATGCAGCCTATTCACATGAGTTTTCTTTTATTGTTGTTATCCCTAAAACTCTTTATATAAGAGATCATTGTAACAAATTTTGATATTCAGTTGAATAATATTGCAATTGAACAATTATAATCTACTTGCATTTCTAACATGACTGGAAATAACTACGAAGATGAACTACAATTTAAATTCAGCGAATGGAAAAGCTCTAGGAAAGTAGATGGCATTATGAAATCCAAACCTAAACATGGGCTAGATCACCTGTGAATGAGTGGGTTGTTGTGGGTGATTGAAATTTTGCCCTTGCCCAACACTAAGGATTATTTCTTACTGCAAGGTGCATCCTCATTCTTCAGATGAGGAAGATAATGGTAAGAAATTATGTTTAGGGAGGAGGTCTGACATAACTTAATTCTCTAAAAAATTTAGATTTTTCCTATTAAGGGTTTATGAAGTAAAGGTTTGGTCTACATCCTTAGTTTTTTTCTTTTAATTATTGAGTTGTATTTGGTGCATTTGTAGTTGGTTCCATAAATATAAGCAACATATTAACTGGGAAGTGTCTAGCTAAGATTTGTGCTAGTGATCCAAATGCTCAAATTAGTCCAAGAAATCATCCAAATGCATCTACAATCATAAATACTATACACTAAGCTCTTGAAGACATCACTGCCCTTTTCTATGATGAGGAGCGGAATGAAGTACCCACAAAGCGTGCAAAGCAATGCATTCTTGATTGCTTAAGGATCTGTGGTTGTAAGTTGATAGTAGCAATGCCAGTTGTTCGATGTAATCCAAATTATGCTACATGCTTCCATTTATTATATATCGGAGTCCTTGAACATCAAGCATATATTACATAGAATAGGGCATATAGATTGTGGAAGTTTGATTTTTTCAAAACTCATAATGATGGTGAATGTCTATTGTAGATGAATGTGTCCTTGTAAATCTGTATTTTAAAGTACAACTCATAGTTTCTATTGTCTAATTGTTCTTAAGGTAATTTTACCCATGTTTAATTTTTTTTTCCCTCATGTGATTCTCAATTTATGTTGGCTTATGTATTTTTCTTTGCCCACAAAAAGTATTTTTAGAGTTTCAATTTGAGTGTAACCTCATGGTTTTTGTGGAGGTCGTGTGCCTTTCAACTTGGCATAAATGGTGTATTTGATGGATTCTAATTGGGGAATGCTTTTTTACTATATTAATTTTTTTGATCTTTACGAAGTTAAAGCCAAATCAAGCACATCCATTCAGATGGTTGTATAATAGATAATTTTTTGTTTTATACTCTATTTATAAAATTTTATATTTTAAATATTTTCAATAAAAATTTATTAAGATTAAATTATAATGACAATATTTAATAATAAGCAAATAAAATCTTTTTTTCATGTAATTAAGTGTTCGAGTGAATACTTTATATAATATTATTTTAATTTTAAATATAAATTTTAGCCTCTAGAAGGATAACTCTCGCCGTATTTTATATATATTAATATTTAATATATGTATGCTAGTTAACATTCACTCACATTTCCTAAATTAAGTAATTACTTTAATTATTTAATTATCCCTCTTCTCTCAACATTATCCATTCATCATGAATAAATAAAACATTTTATTTATTTATTACGCTGAGAGGCGTATTACAATGGCATCCACCAAAAAACAATGTGTAAGGGAAAACCCTTCAGCTAGAAATTGGTGTTTAAATGACATGCAAATCCATATCCACTCTTAAATCTTAGCTTCTTAGTTTTTGAAAAAAAAATGCAGTCATTATTGTTAACTTTCCTATGTAAATGATTTTATAATTATTTTTAAATGCATTTTTAAGTATCATTTTAGAAATAGAAGTGGATCAGTTTGGACCAGTTTATTTTTAAAGTTGTTTTAAAGCTGTTATTTTTAGTATTATTTTTAGTTTTAAAGAGCATGAGAATTCTCTCCAGTATACTCAGTAAACTCTCAAGACTTGCCAAAAACCAATGCGACTCAAGGTTTAAACCACAACTTCACATATGATCATCAACTTCGTACACGTATCAAATTTAATCTTTCATCATTTCAGTCTATTTACATGTTGATTGAATCTATCTTTGATATTTTGGTTAATGGTAAAGGAGTGACATTGTGGTCAATGGATATTGCCATTGTTACTCAGTTCCAACTGGGCCAGATAATCCATGCAAATTTGAGATGCTGATATCACGTACCAAGGATTTCAAAGGAGAGTATATGGAATCCAAAATGGAGACAAATAGTTGCAAACACTACCCAGCATATGATGTTGTGATCAACTATTCGGTGAGTTATGGAGCAGGAGTGAATTGCATGGTGAAGAATGGGAATCCATTGAATTCATTAGAACTGTGGACCATGCAATACAAGGGTCCCTATGGCTAGTTTCCTATCTTATCTGGGGATTATCATGGTTGTGGATCTTGATCACATTCAATACTCTCTTTGATTTTGCATAGGCTGCAATGTACGCCAATAAGATTTGTTGTATATGTCCCAAGCATGAACAAAATTGTACTACTATTTTGTTACTAATAAAATGGAGAATGTGATCAGTAGGGAAGATTTTCCCCCTTGCCTTTTTGACGTTATTGTATTTTTTTCTTTCTTTTTAAAGTGTTTGTTTAAGTTATGTTTTTGTTTCGCTCAGAGACATTGCATTTAAGTATTTTTTAAATGAAGAGGCAAAATAGAGTAACGAGAGGAGGAGATATATAAGGAAGGTTGTGATTTGGTTTGGTAACTGTGGCTCTTCATGTTTCTTATTCAGATGGGCTTTGCCTCAGACATTAGTGATATGCGGGTTGTGATTTTTGAGTAGGACTTTTTATATGGTTAATATCTATTAAAGTAATTTGGAATCACATAAGGATAAGTAGAAATTAAAAAAAAAAGATGCCTGGTTTCCAAGCTGCTTTTTGGCCGACACTCTTTTTTTATCTATGAAACACTAGAAGTCTTGAAATGGCTGATGCAAAATGCAGGATATGATGAAAGTCTGGCACAACATACCCTCGATGAGGAATTTAAGTACTACAAGTTCCAATTTTCATCATTTGTTTCTATCATAGTGTGATCCAAAACACTGAAACAAAATTTAATACATTTTTTCTAAAACTCATAGACTGAAAAATATAATCAAAAATAGTATATACTATTGGCATGTGATGACATTTGTTTAGATGTAAAAAAAATAGTTCATTTTATAATAATTATAAATTTATATGTTATTCTATTAATGTACTGAATGTACAAAATTTATTTTGATAATGATTTATGTAATTGTTCATCATAAACATAATATTTTTATACAAAATTAGGTGCATAAAATTTATATTTTGAAAATGACTTAGCAAGTGTTCTTCATTGACAAGTTTAGCCATACAAAGGTTAAGTAACAATAAAATACTAAATGCTATCTTTACAATGCAGTCATGAGCACAACCCCAAGTGTTTGACTGATGGCTTTCATCACCATGAAAATATTAAGAAGGTCTGGCATAGTTTGGCTGCGCAGGTGGAAGAAGGATGGATTACAGTCAAGGGTAAAAAAGATAAATCTTCACGGCCTTCTTTCGACATGACTCTTCGCTCCCACAAGAAAAGTGCTAATTGTAAATCTTGATGAGTTTTGTTTGGGCGCTGGCTTTTTGTTGGCTGCAGGCTGTCCTTTCTGCAGCTTGGCTTTTCTTGTTGTAAAGGGTTATGGATCCCTTCAAAATCTGCTTATCCCCTAATATCAAAAACAATAAATTACTAAAAAGAAATTAGAGTTATGCAATGGAAAAAAGTCACCTTCTATTTTTTTTCATTTTAGTTTTTTTTTCTCAAATACATTTTTTCTTATTATTTTGCTTTTGTCCTAGAAAAGAAATTGTTTGCATGTACAGATTTTTCTAATTTTTTCATTAAATATATCTTAGAAGAATATTTTTCAAAATTAAATAGATTTATTTACATACAAAATTGGCTATATAATTTAACTAATTATTTATTTTAAAATAATTCAACAGTTTCTATTCTATTTGTTTTTTGTTTGCACACAAATCGTTTCATATTTTAAAATTAAACTAAATTTTGATTTTCTAAATTAAATTAGGAATGCCTGAGAAGGATAACTATTCATGTATTTTATATATATTAATATTTAATATATGTATGCTAGTCTAATTCCCACTTGCACAATCCTCAAATAATTAATTAATTTAATTAATTATTATCCTCTCATACAAATCTAAATTTATGTTCTAATTAACACTCTCTTTCACTTCTTGAGAAGTTCACTCACACTCCAAGTTTTCTTCCACATAATTATGTCACTACTTTAATTATTTATCATTCACTTTTCTTCTATAATTAAATAATTATTTTAATTATTTAATTATTTGTTAGCTTTTTCTTCTATTTTAATTATTTAATTTAGCTAATTTTAGTCATCTTCTAAATAAATAAATTTAATATTTTATTTATTTATCCTCATTTGCACGTGCACTAATAATTTATTATTATTTCGTGAAAAAGTTAATTTAACTTATTCTTTTATTTAAAATATTATATTTAATTATTTAATTGACATTTTCCGTCATACATAAATTAAATAATTATCTTTAATTATTTAATTATCCTAATTTTCCTCAAAATATTTTAACTTATGTGAAACATCATCTATTAATAAATAAACATTTTATTTATTAATCAGTCTTATCTTTGCATGTTTCTCAATTAATTAATTACTTTAAATTAATTATTTTATCATGCAAAAAGCAAACTCATCTTCTATCTCAATTTTGTCTTGCATGTTCCTCAATTAATTAATTAATTTAATTAATTATCTTATCATACAAAAAAACAAACTCATCTTCTATCTTTGTGTTATCTTGCACGTTCCTCTAATAATTAAGTAATTAATTAATTGTATCATGCATTATTCCCTCAAATCTTAACTAAAACTCTCTTTCAGTCAACTGATATTGATTGATCGTTGTTCTGATCAATCACTTCTCTTAACACTTCAATCAATATCTCATGCAACCAGTTTACTGAGCAATCAATTCCTCTCATTAATTTGCATCCTTTGATCTCAAATCAACACCTCTTAATCCAGGTTGTTGATTGAATTTTCAAAAATCTATAAAATAACAAAATTTATCATAGCATCTAGGTCATCACATATTAAAGCTTTTGCAAAATATCAATGGAGGCTTTGAGTTGAAGCAATCAACATGCCTTTCAACTAAAGTTACTCAAAAATAGAATTGGTAAGAGTGTTTAATGCTTGATAATTCATTGTTTTGATTAATTGATCTAACTTTTATCTATAAATTCATTTGTTTAAGCAATCTTGATCTCATTGATAAGTGGGCTCATATCTTGTGCTTTCTCTTTCTTTCATTGAATTCTTGTTGCATAAATCAATTCCATAATTTCCCCTTATAGAATGAATGATTACAAAATAAACATCAAAATGGTTTTGAGGTAAAGGCTTTAGAAACTTTCAAGCAAACACAGTTCGCAACTATGATGCCAATACCCATGGTTTATCCCTAAGTGGGAACTTTGAAACTGTGCTTAAAGAAGCATCAAGCATATTATGCTTTATATTACTCCAGATGGCATTGATAGACATACCTTCAAAGTGTAGGAACATAGACAAGGCCAGTGAACTGTTTAATCCACTTAACTCATGGCATACAACTAGTGAAAGGATTCACATTCACAAACTTGATGAGCATTTTAAAGATGCTTACAGCTATTAATTTTCTCTAAAGTTGAATCGAAGAATACACATCTACAACAAGGGCATCAAGTTATTTCCTACTAGGTGTTACAGATAAAGCTATCATATCCATAAAACTTAGATATAATGAAGTTTATCAGTTATAAGAAATTTGATCTCATATATTGGTATTACACATTAGATCATTCCAAGGACAGTATTTACTCACATATCAAATGCAAACACAAACACACCATTTTTGAAGAAAGGCACTAAAATTAAATATACTAAAAACAATCGAAAGTTAGATATGTGTGGTAACATAAACATAAGATATATGGTTTTCCCTTCTTATTAAGAAGAAGAAAAATATTAAAGATTTAAACAAACCTATATATCGAGAAACTGTATATCGAGAAATCTCGAAAGCTCATTTTGAGATTCAAACTAAGGACTTTGCATTGTTGGATTAAGCTAATGTATTTAAATGTTACTCCTTGAAGTAAGAAAATGTTCCTATACCAAAGAAACCTAGAGGTAATTTATTTTTGCCGAGAGGCAATCTACAGTCACAACTAAATCTTAGTAAACATTTTAGACATTTTTGAAAAATTTGGCAGGCAGCTGTATTAGTTTTGAGCAACAAGCTGGCGTTCAAACAATAAAGAAGTGATG
Organism: Sequoia sempervirens; assembly: GCA_007258455.2. NCBI lineage: Eukaryota > Viridiplantae > Streptophyta > Pinopsida > Cupressales > Cupressaceae > Sequoia > Sequoia sempervirens. The sequence continues at coordinate 50,407,104 of VDFB02270651.1, read as the reverse complement.
TAACGTCTCATAGTAATGTGCTAAATAAAGTGTCTGATATTCGCTACAAATCCATTAATGTGCCGTGAGTAATGTTTGAAATTAGAGGGAAGTTTGAACCGTTTTGCATGCATGACCTATAATAGCTGGTGTTTTCTTTATAAGTGTGGGGTGTAGCCTATTCCACACTGCTACATTACAGTATTCGCTGCTGGTGTTTTCTGAGGTACAATATTACAATGTCATTTGAAGTAGAAGAAGAAACAACAACAAAGTGCAGTCTATGTGGTGACAATGCAGAAAATGTCTAATGCGTTTTCAGCACTAGTAAAATAACTTTTACCCTCCTTATTCCTTCCAGCTTATTTAATTTAGATAGACAAGCCCCATGTAGTATATACTAATTTATAAATTAAAAGTTGTTTGGGATTTTTGGATTTCATTGTACAAAGGCCATCAATTTTGATCATATGGATTTTTCTCTGTTGTTCAGATATTGCATCAGATCAGAAAGAATCAGTTGAGAGTATCAAAGAAGTGTGTGACTGGTGCTTCAGTGTTCAAGAGGAGGATGCAGATTCTGATGTTAATATTAATATATTAGATATTAAATATTAATGCTTATTCTGATGTTAACATTAATTCAGATTGTGACTGGTGCCTGACATAGAGCAGACTGTAAAATTGCACAATGAAATATTATTGCTTCAAGGTTTTTTTTGGGTATTTATAACTGATAAAAAAGTGATCCCTGCATATCTTTTCCATATTATGTTGGCCATACTAAATTTATAGGGCCATATAAGTTGATTTCTTACAATACCAATGCCATATAGTTCTAAAATTTCTATAACATTTCACATGTTTTGTTTCTGTTTTAAGGCATTCGTACAAGTTTGTTGGCATTGTTCTCAGTCATTTTGAAACCCTCCTTATTCCCAAAGAAGGTCTTACTTTAACAAAACAAAACCATTTTATGTATTGGCTTCAATATGATTTTTTTGGGCACTGATTTTTTGGATTAAATTCTAAGTTGTTGGCTACAAGAAATGTCGACAACTCTCAGCCATACCATCCTGAGATTTGAATAAAAACAATTATACGTGTGATATTCTAGAGTTGCATGATATTTTATCACTAGTCAACCATCATATTTGTAGGTAATTCTTATTTCTTGAATATCTATTTGAGTACAAAATCCATACCTATAGAGCTCCGCTACAAATCAGCGATGGAAAGAATTCAATTAAGCTAAATTGGATATAAGGAAAACTAGCTCATATATGTGACTCACTTTTTCATCAAGAAAAGTGTTGGAGAAGAGAGATTTACGGGATTTGTTTCTATTTGTAGATTGCTATTTATGGAGAATGCATACTTTGTGGGATTCGTCTGGATTCGTCTTAATCTATGCCTTCTTCTAATTAAGGCTGATGTATCTCTATATGTAGAGCTGTTGTAATCTCTTGACACACAAAAATGAATAATAACTCCCTCTCTCCCTTCTCCAGTGGACGTAGGCTACGGCCAAACCACATACATCTGTGTGTTATTTGATTATCTGTGTGTTATTTGATTAGTTTCTTCATGGTAGCAGAGTGGGTCTTGGCCTGATTCCATCACGGGAGACCCTGGATTTCTTCTTGGCCGTGCAACTTTTTCTATTCCATTGTTTCGGGTCGTTTGCCTGCGAAAACCCTTTTTCGTGTCTTTGTCCTCTCTGCTTTTTCGATAATTTTTTGACCTTTGCTTTTCTGGCGCGCGTTCTTGTTCTCTATGCGATTTCCAGACCTGAACATTGCGACTTCCAGATGTCTTTTCTGCCAAAATGAGGGTTTTCTCTTGCATTTTTCTTGGCCGCGTGAATTTGATCAGTTTCTGGGCGTGAATTTAATCATTTCCTGGGCACATTTTTTGTCTACATTTGGGTGCGACTTTCAGTTTTGTTCCTGAGTCATTTTCTGTGCTTCCAGCACGCAACCTGGCCTCTAAAACCCGCAATCTTGTTTTGTGCGGTGCGATTTCAGGTTCTCTCCATCAAAGTCTCTTATGCCCTGTGATCTGCCTCAGAAATCTGGTGTATTCTGAATCTGCTGTGGAGACTTTCATTGTAAGTGTTTTTTTGCGACTTCTTCCTTGCTCTTTTCATGGCTGAGTTCGATTCGAATCCTAGTTGGAGACTTTCATCAGTTTCGTTAAATGGTATCAATTATGTATCATGGTCTAGAGCTGTCACTCTGTCGCTTGGTGGCAAGAAAAAATTTGGTTTCATTAATGGTGATAAAAAGTGTCCTCAAACTACTGAATCGGGATATGAGGATTGGATATCCAATGATCAGCTTGTTCGATCATGGTTACTCAATTCAATGGAAACTCATATTGCCGAAATTTTCACTTTTTCTAATTCAGCAAAAGAACTGTGGGATTCAATCACTGAATTATATGGGAACCAAAATAATGCTGCCTGTATTTTTGAACTCACTCTTGAAATTGCTGCAGCCCAACAAGATGAGAAAACCTTTAGTGAAAACCTTGGGAATCTAAAAAAACTGTGGGATGAATTGAACCTGTATCGTCCACATACCACTGATGCCCAAACTCTTTTGAAATGAGCTGAGGAGGATAAAATTTTCTCACTACTCTGTAGCCTGAAACCTGAGTATGAATACATAAGGCACAATATTCTGATGGATGCCACATTACCCACTCTTGCTGGTGTTTGTGCTATTATTCAACGAGAGGAAACTCGAAGAAAGACTATGAGCTCAGAATCCAAAACTTCAACGGAGAAGATTGAATCTAATGTCCTTTTGGTTGAAAAGGATGATAAAAGAAAGCCTCACTTTTCTGACAAAAACAAGAATGTTTCTTGCTACAAGGGTAAGAAGGAACTCTATCAATGTGATCACTGCAAGAAAACTGGGCATACCAAGGATCGCTACTGGGAATTACATCCACATCTCAAATATGAATATAAGGGTCGGAAGGATCATGCTACTGTAGCCGAGACTTTTTTTTCAATCAATCAGTTGCGTCATCTTCTTCAACAACTCAGTAAGACTGTCTCTTCTGGCAACAGTCCGTCCACTTCCTCTCACATGTCAGGTAATCTTCATGCTTATCTTACTTCCAATTCCAAAATTAATTCTTGGATTATTGATTCCGGAGCTACAGATCATATGGCCAATAGTCCTTCTTCAGTAACCAATTTTATTCCAAAAACTGATAAGCATGATATCTCTGTTGCAAATGGAACTACTGTTTCAGCCTTAGGAAGTGGTAAAATTAGTTTCTTTTCTCATAATGCTCCATCTGATGCTTTGGTTGTTCCATCCTTCCCTGTTCAACTTATGTCTGTTGGAAAAATTACTAATTCTTTAAATTGTGATGTCATATTTTCTCCAACATCTGTCATCTTTCAGGATCGAAAGTCGAAGAAGACGATTGGTAAAGGAACATACTCACATGGACTTTATTTTATAAACTCCCTCAATAAGGCGTATCATGCCAGTGGTGTAATTGAAAGTCACACTTTACATAAACGGCTTGGACATCCATCCAACCGTATCTTGTCAAGACTTTGTCCCTCTGCTTCTGTTGATTCTGATGTCTGTGATGTTTGTCAGTTTTCTAAACAAACGTGTTTACCTTTTGTCAATTCATCTTCTATGTCTACTGAGTTGTTTGAATTAGTTCACTCCGACTTATGGGGACCTGCGCCTATTGATTCTTATGATGGATATAAATATTTTTTGTTGTTCATTGATGATTTCTCTTGTGCTACCTGGTTATACTTGTTAAAATCAAAAACTGAAGTGACTTCTGTCTTCAAAGATTTTCATGCTATGGTGTTTAATCAGTTTGGTGCTAAAATTAAAACTTTTAGGTCTGATAATGGTACCAAATATGTTAAAGGATCTTTTTTAGAATATCTTCAAAGCCAAGGCATTATTCATCAAACAAGTTGTGTCGGAACTCCACAACAAAATGGGGTGGCCGAAAGAAAGAATCGACATATCCTAGAAACCGCACGGGCCCTTATGTTTCAAACAAAGGTCCCAAAACAATATTGGTCTCATAGTGTATTGACCGCTGCATATTTGATCAACCTTCTTCCCAGCCGTGTTATTAAGTTCAAGTCACCATTGGAGATACTAAAAAATAGGACACCTGACATCTCACACTTGAGGGTATTTGGATGTGTTTCTTATGTGCACCAGCAAGCAATACATAGAGATAAGTTAGAAGCTCGCTCTACTCGGTATGTATTTTTTGGGTATTCTTCCACTAAGAAAGGGTACATATGTTATGATCCAGTCACTCGTAAAATTGTTGTTTCACGTGATGTCCATTTTGTGGAGTCTGAATCTTTTTTTAAAGCTTGTGTTGAATCTGGGAGTCAGTCACAGGGGGAGTCTGTGTCTCACCCGATTCCGCTTCCTACCATTACCAATGAGGATGTTGTTCCTGATCACGATGCAGAAGTTCCTGAAGCAACACCAATCCCCACATCTCCTCAAGCTACTCGAAGATCGAGTAGAGCAACTCGTCCTCCAGAGCGAATGAAAGATTTCTTCACTTATCATGCTACATCTTATCCTATACAGGAACACCTATCTTATAATAATATTTCTCAGTCTCACCTAGCTTTCTTGAGTACCGTTGATCATAATCAAGAACCTAAAACTTTTAGAGAAGCTAACTCCATTGCAGTTTGGAGGAAGTCTATGCAAGACAAGCTACAAGCTCTAGATGACAATAACACATGGGAGATTGTTAAGCTACCTCCAGGAAGGAAAACTGTCGGATGTCGTTGGGTGTACAAAAATAAATACAACAGTGATGGTTCCTTAGAACGACATAAGGCCAGACTTGTTGCTAGAGGATTCACACAAACATATGGCGTAGATTACCAGGAAACTTTTGCGCCTGTTGCAAAGATGAACACATTCCGGGTCCTCATTTCCCTTGCCGTCAATCAAGACTGGAAATTGTTTCAAATGGATGTCAAAAATGCATTCTTGCACGGTGATCTTAAAGAAGAAGTTTACATGAGCATCCCACCTGGGCATCCGCAAGAGGCCAAGTTTGGTTTAGTGTGTAAGTTAAAAAAGGCAATCTACGGGCTTAAACAATCTCCACGGGCCTGGTATGCTAAGCTTAGTTCTGTCCTTATGCTGAATGGGCTGAAACGAAGTAATGCAGATCCCTCTCTGTTTGTTAAAAGAAGTAACTCCGGTATTGTTGTTGTGCTGATTTATGTTGATGATATAGTCATTACTGGTGATGATCAAAATGCAATTTCTAAGCTAAAAATTCTGCTACACAATAGATTTGCCATTAAAGATTTGGGAACTTTGAAGTACTTTCTAGGATTAGAAGTTGCCTACTCAAAAAACGACATCTTTCTTAATCAATGAAAGTATGGGCTAGATTTGTTACAAGAAACTGGTAAATTTGGAATCAAACCATCAGATACGCCAACGGATAGCGGAGGAAAATTGGATGATACTGGTGCATTGTTGTTTGATATTGCTCAGTTTCAAAGGTTGGTCGGTAGGTTAATCTATTTAACCATTACTCGACCTGACCTTTCTTATGCAGTTAGTTTGGTAAGTCATTTCATGCATGCTCCCAAGGCTCAACATATGCATGCCGTTACCAGAATTTTACAGTATCTGAAAGGGTCCCCAGGCAGAGGTATATGGATGCGTAAGACTGGCCATAATTCTATTATTGCCTATACTGATGCTGATTGGGCAGGATCTCCCATTGATCGAAGGTCTACAACTGGCTATTGTACTTTTGTTGGAGGTAACTTGGTCACATGGAAAAGTAAAAAACAAAGTGTTGTTGCTCGTTCAAGTGCTGAAGCAGAATATAGAGCAATGGCATCAACTACCAGTGAAATTATATGGCTTCGCGCTCTGTTGCAGGACCTTGGTTATGGTTCATCTCTACCAACTCAATTATTCTGTGATAATCAGGTTGCTATGCATATTGCTTCCAATCCAGTGTTTCATGAGCGCACTAAACATATTGAATTCGACTGTCATTTTGTTAGAGAGAATGTGCAAGCCAATGTCATCCGCACAACCTTTGTCCCTACAACTCAGCAATTGGCGGATATATTTACAAAAGGTCTTCTAGCTCTCAAGTTTCAAGAAATATTGTCCAAGTTGGGCTCTATTGACATTTTCACACCAACTTGAGGGGGAGTGTTGGAGAAGAGAGATTTACGGGATTTGTTTCTATTTGTAGATTGCTATTTATGGAGAATGCATACTTTGTGGGATTCGTCTGGATTCGTCTTAATCTATGCCTTCTTCTAATTAAGGCTGATGTATCTCTATATGTAGAGTTGTTGTAATCTCTTGACACACAAAAATGAATAATAACTCCCTCTCTCCCTTCTCCAGTGGACATAGGCTATGGCCGAACCACATACATCTATGTGTTATTTGATTATCTGTGTGTTATTTGATTAGTTTCTTCAAAAAGGTATTAAGTTTATAAATTAGTAAGTCAAAAGTTTGAGAAAAAGAATGCTAGAGTCATGATAATATCATGAAGATATTTCACTTTTGATATTTGTAGTCATATGACCAACCATATCATGGTATGATATGTTTGATAATGAACAAAATGTTGTGCAGAAATATTTAAAATTATAGAGAATAAAATAATAGTTAATATTAACTATTTATATTTAATTTCAAGGATGAGACTATCTACAAAAATCAAAAGAAAGAGGAGGTGATCTTAGTGGGCTAGAATTCTATTACTACACTAAAAATGATCAGGCAATCAAAAAGATTTGATCAAAGAAAAATATCAAAATAAAAGACATTTGAACTAACAAAAAAATCAAAATGAAAAAGATTTGATGAAAGACATTTGAACTAACAAAAAAATCAAAATTAAAGAGATTTGATGAAACAAAAAATCAAAATCAAAGAGATTTGATGAAACAAAAAATCCAAATCAAAGAAATTTGATGAAACAAAAAAATCAAAATCAAAGAGATTTCATGAAATAGAAAAATCAAAACAAAGAGATTTGATGAAAAAAAAAAATCAAAATCAAAGAGATTTGATGAAACAAAAAAATCAAATCAAAGGGATTTGTTGAAAAAAAATGAAAATAAAAAATATTTGATCACTAAAATAAATGAAAGATAAATCACAAAGATTTGAAAATATTTATTATAAAATAAATTTAAAAAACAAATAAATAAATCAAAGATTAAAAAATAAGTTAATTAAAAGATCAAATAAAAATATCAAAATGAAAGATATTTGAACTAAAAAATAAAGTCAAAATCAAATAGATTTGATGAAACAAAAAATCAAAATCAAAGAGATTTGATGAAAAAAAATCAAAATCAAAGAGATTTGATGAAACAAAAAAATCAAAATAAAAAGGATTTCATAAAATAGAAAAATCAAGATTTGATGAAATAATTAAATCTTGAAGATAAAAATAAATAAATTAAAAAATCAAATAAATAAATCAAAGAGATTTGATAAAAAGAGAAATGAAGATAAATCAATAAAAAAGAAAAATATCAGAGATTTGATCACAAAGATTTGATTAAAATATCAAACTAGCATATATATATTTAATAATATATATAAAATATGCCGAGAGATATCCTTCTCAAGGCACCTATTTTATAATCAAATTTTCAAATAAAAATTGAATAGGCGCCTCGAGAAGGATCTCTGGACGTATTTTATATATATTATTAAATATATATATGCTAGTTTCTAGCATGTTCATTAGTCATGGCATTAGTCATGGCATTGTTTTAAGGCCAGTGAGGTATGATATGCTTCATACATCACAAGAAATGAACGGATTAAAAAGAACTAAACTTTATGTTTTCTAGAGTCTTCTTGTGGCGTAAGAGAAAACAAATCATAAAGGATCAAAATTATAGGCATCATCTTAGTTATCTATATAGTTAGTAGTTGTGAATGCCAGGAAGGTATGCATGCCAAACATTGAAACAACTCAGATCAACCAAAACATAAAAATCTGTCAGTATATATATGCATAGAAAGTTTGTAAAATTTTTCTTTGATCAATAATAAAATAGCATCAAACCTGAGAAATCCATTCTACTTCTCTGTGCTTTCCTTCCAGCAATTTCAACTCACCTTCCAAATAATTATTCCTGCACAATCCCTCCTGTGATGTTGCTATCCATAGTCCACTGAATTGTTTCCTCCTCCCTCCTTTCCCGTGAAGTCTTCTCCCCTATGACGCCCACTTTCTTTCCTTCAAATAGTCTTCCCCACCACCATGCCAAAATGTCATTTAATAAAGAATGTAAATGCGCCTTCCCACTCTTCTCTGCCCATTTCTAAAACAATTCCCTTTTATTAACAGGTCAGTTACCAAGGGAAATAAATTCCTATTTATTCATTATATTTATAATATATGGGCCCCATATATATAAACAAACTAATTAAAATGGAGTAAAAGAGTGGAGATACTTTCATAAAATAAAAAATGATTTAAATTTTAGCGTAGAAGAAAAACATGTGTTTTGCGGGGATTATTTTAAGTGTTTTGATAGGGTGCACAAAGTTTAACATCTCAGGGAACGAATTGATAACCACACCTCACGGGGTGTTACAAACAACACCACCGCCAAAGGGGGTATGCCAATAGGTCAAATATCACAAAACAAAATGGATAGGGGTAATATATGCCCCCCCTTAAAATGTCAACATTCTTGCTATGTTGGTATTGTAAAGAGAAAGAGGGGAAGAGGGGATCCTAGAAAAGAATGCACACCTCCCAAAACTAGTTATCCTTGCCCCCAAAGTGTAGAGACAAGGACAACCACACCAAGCACTATCACGTTTCTGCCATGAAAAATATGGTTGCACTTAATATTGTACTACCATGAATGGCAATGAGCAAAACACATAAAGCTACAAATGCCATATAGTGATGAGCAACACAATAGGATGGAGATCATTTATTGATTAGAGGAATTAGTTGTATCATCATATGGAAGAGCACCATAATCCTTAAGTTGTATTTTATTACTCAAGGCTTGACATTCATTGGTAGAATGACCATGCACTCGATGATATGCACAAAATGAGCTTTTGTCATAAAATTTATTTCGTGTTCTAGGTGGAAGAGTAATCAGGTGGGCTTTGAGAAGCCTCAACAAGATATTCTCTTGATCAATAGTAGGGTACACTTATTTCCCTTGTTAAGAAAAGCTTGCTTTCTTATCACAAGATGTCATACATACAATAGATGATAAAGCATTAGATGAAAATGGAGATGAAGGTTGGAAACCTAGACCCTACTTGGAAAAGTATGGTATAGACTTTATTTGATTCCTATAATTTTGTTCCTTGTTTTTATTACATCCATGTTTAGAAAGAATTTTGTATCCAAGACCATAACATGCTTCCAACTCAAAAGAAGAGATTTTATCTACATGCTTCTGAGAAGGATTAGCTTCTTCCCAAGTAGCAAATCCTTTTTAAGTTTTTTAAAGTTATGCCTCTTCCTCTCATGAGGGACAGGAGTTGAAGAGTCCCCATCACCATATGGTGGTGATATTGTTCATGTAGAACCAAGTTGAGCAAATGAAACACGAGACTATTTTGGTTTAAATTGTGAGATTTTGTACTCTCTCATAAAGGAGGGTGTAAAATCTAATGCACCCCAACATGTATTTGAAGATGAATCATTTGTATTGGTCTCTTTAGACTTTGAGGGCGATATTTGAGACCCCTTTGAAACAAGGTTTAAAATCCAACGACCCCCAATCATCGTCTAGGAGTTTTGTTGTAGGTAAAAGATAAGTAGGATTTCCATCAACTTGTATAGGTTATACCTTTGAAGTTGGAATCAAAGTATTAAGAGAGTTGGAGGTGTTATGATCATGTTGAACTTGTGATTTGTAACTTTGTTTATCTGCTTTAACCGTGTATATCTTGTTATTATATTCATACTTCATCTCACGATGAAGAGTAGAAGAGACTCCCTTCATGGCATGAATCCATGGCCTACCTAAGAGAAGATTGTATGAATTCATGGCATGATATGGATAGGGGTAGGAAAAACCACAAGTCCAACCTCAATGGGTAGTGTGATCGTTCCTAATGATTGCTTATTAACATTCTCAAAGCCACAAATATTGACATCATTGGGTTCTATAAGATTCTTGTCCACACCAATTTTATTTAGGAGATGAATGCTACAAACATTAAGACCCGCTCCATTGTCTATGAGAGTACGCCTAACTCCAGTTTCATTAATGATCATCTTTATCATTAAGGCCTCATGTTTATTTTGGATCTCAAGTGAGGGTAATTCATGTTGAGGTAATGTAATATCTAACTTTGTTTCTTGCATACAATCACATAAAGTGGCTACATCATTCGGTCTAACAGAAGATGGAACATCGGCTTTCTACAAAACCTCTTGGAGCATCCTATTGTATGTAGGTGATGTTTGAATCAAATCCCAAAGGGAGATGTTTGTTGGAGTACAATGAAGTTTCTCAACAAGATCATACTCTTTACCACTGTACTAAGGAATATTATATGCGTGAGAAATTGTGTGATAACTTGGTTGTTGCGACACATGCTTACTAGTGATTTGTCTTGCAAAGTGCAAGATATGGCCAAGGGGTCTAGGAGGTCCTATAATGAGAGGTGATTTAAGAGGTCCACTAATTAAAGTAGATCTATTTGTCAATTATGTGTTCATAACCTCAACTAAGTTATCTACTTGTTGACAACCTTCTATTGATGGGGGATCTAATATCAACTTAGCATCTTCATCTATGCCATCTCTCTTATTGTCTATTGAAAGAAATGTATCAATGATTTCATCCTCCTATGCCACAATATCTTCCCAAGTAGAAGTATTGGGAGAGAAACAAACTTGATTTTCATGACACTCAATGATTGGATCCCTAACACCATGGTACCTTCCTCACAAGTGGGTGAGGTATTAGGAGAAGAATGACTATGATTGTCATGATTGTCTATGATTGCATCTTCTTGCACCAAAGTGTTCTCACAAGTGGGGAAGATATTGGGAGGTGAATGAAGATTAGGCAAAGTGATATTAAGAAATGTTTCAATGATTTCATTTTCTTGTGTTAAGATACTCTCACTATTAGGAGGGATATTATGAGAATAACTACTATGATTATCATGAATATCAATGATTTCATTTGTTGGAATGTTAGAAGCCTTAGTGGATGATCTAAGTGAGATGAAGTACCCAAGGGCATCATCTAACATTTCAAAGTCATCACAACTAAAGGGCTTGGTAAATATACAATGCGCTTGTGGAAAGAAATCTAACATGATTAGATTACTATGCTTTCTCTAAGATTAATTACTAAATTCCAATTTCAAATTATGTCTACACTTGTTAAGGAAACCTAAGACTGAAAATAGACTTACAAACCTATTATAGACATATCCAAAATTCAAACCGCAGTTTGCAAACTGACAGCAGATATGTTTTTGCACCTAAAATTTTAGACAGATTTGGCAGGACAGAGGCACCTATGTCCCAGTTAGGGTTTTTTCTAAAATTTTAGTTTCATAGTTAGAGGTTATAGGCAATGACTATGTGACAGTGTGCAAACCCAAGTTTTGAATTGAATTTATTTATGTTTTATGAGCTTCCAAATTTTGCAATGTAATGTAACAACCTAGGGTTTTCAAATTTGGCAAAATAAAATGCAATTTATCCCAATTATGCAATGTTTCAAAAAATACATACAAAGCACCTACAGATCTAATAATTTCCAATATTGAAATGTAACTATCTTTCACAAATGCACACAAAATGCAGCAAAATGACACTTTTTCTTTTCAAATGCAAGGACGCTTTTTTGCAAACAAAAGATTAAATTTTCTAAAAAATTGACAAAATGTAGCCTATTTTAGACATAAATGATGCTAACAAATATAAAAATTATAAATACTTATTGAAACTAACCCTATTGCAACCTACGATGCAATATTGTATGCAATTTTTTTGACTTTTTGTGCTTTTTAAAATGCAAAAATGGATATCTAGATGAAAAATACAAATAATGCAATGTTAAACCTAGATCTAGGATGAATTATTTCATATTTCAAAAGGTTTATGATGTAAAAATGTTGTGTTCACCAAAATATTTTGATGAAAAAGGAATCCTAGATCCAATACATAGAACACTAGGATCAAGTACTTTTTCAAAGGAACATTAGAATGCAAATGAAGGTAATTAGATTGACTTTCAACCATGAAAGTGAGCCAATTAGACCTAGATCTACATCCTTAGAGCCTAGGAAATGAATTGGAATTGAATTGCTTGTATTAACCTAATTAAACCACATGCCCTAATCTGAAAATGCAAGATTTTGAAAACTAGGAAACTGTAACAAAAATTCTGACACCAGATTTGGGCTAAGAAGGACATTATGCACCTGAGATATAAATTTCAATTGAATTTTCAAGGACATTTCCTCTGAGGGCTCCACTGTCCTTGTAGGTCTTTTTTGGATCTATTATCACATTCCTCGAGAGTTAGATCAAGGCTTCTTATTTCCGTCTACAAACTGGTTAGATCACAGTCGGATATTTTTGCAACTAAGTTTTTTGTGAGTTGTCAAGGTGTAGGGTTTTGAATGCAACAATGAATAATTAACCTTCAAACTTCCTTCAATCCTCTTCAAATCTAAAACCTGCACATTCAAAGAGAGAAGAAAGGTTGTGCCATTTAGGGGCTTGCCTCAATCAAACCTCATGTTAATTTTTCCACTTCCACAATGGAAATGTCAATGATAAAGTGATAGATGAAAGGAATGAATGATGAAATCACAAAGTGCTACAACTCACCACCCTTCAATGACTTCCTTGAAGGACTGAAGTCATGCACATCACCTCAAGGTCTTAGATCTTGCTTGCTTGATTACTTGAACAGCTTGAATTGCTTTGGATACCTACAAAAAAGGTTAGCCTTCACAACAATGATAACATAAACACACATGAACTCACATACACTTTGACATGATGTTGGATCTTGAATTTCTGTAATAAATCCTTTAACGACTGCTCTTGACTTGCTAGATAATGCTCTTGATAATATTCCTTGCTCTTGATTCTCAATTTTTCCACGTAATGCTTGTTAATGTTCAAATGATGAAATAACTAGGTATTTATACGCTATTATTCTAATTTCCCAAAAATTAGATCCTGATGGCCGACTTTAGATATTTGAATTTCAAATAATAAAATGTCGACAACGACATATTTGAATTTGGAGCCAAAATAGGGGGACAAAGTATTAAATGAGAGCTTTTGTTTTATGCTTGCAAATTATCAAAAAGTATTTAAAATTGGGCCATAGAATGCATAATTTAGGAAATTAAGTGCTTAATTAGGCTCAATAATTTATGGGGAGTAAAACATGGTGTGAAATTGTCAAGGGTGACAATTTACGATGCTACACCAACTATGTGGTGAAACTTATTCTTTATGTTGATGACTCAATTATAATAGTAGAGGCAACCTAATATTTAAGAGATCACTAACAAGCTTTGAAGCTCTTTTGTGAAGATGTACAAATATTGATAAACATCAGTAAACCAAAATTACGATTTTTCTCTTTGAAAATGAAGCAACATTTTAACTTTCATTTTGAAGGAGAGTCTCTTGTAATGGTGTCAAAATACAACTATCATGGCCTCAGGTTTCATAGTAGACTTGGTTGGGACACATGTAGGATGAAAAGGATACAAGGAGGTTGGAGAGATCTTTATGTGCTCCAATATATGATGCGGGAGCATCCATGGCTACGTGCAATCCTGTATTGATTTGAAGGTTAAAATTTTGTTTCAATTTTGAAATTTTGATTTTGAGATGGATTATTTGGTGGAAAATAATATTGGAATGATTAATTTCATTTATCCTTGTGCAAAGTGATCAAAAAGCATGAAAAACATTGACAAGGTGAAAAAGCAAGTGAAAAGTAATAATGCAATTTTGATTTTCTAATTTTTAAACTCTTGAAAATGAATTCACAAGGTGTTGGAAATTGAATAAAATAATATTTTAAAAAGAATTTCAAAAATCCCTAAAAATTAGGGACTAGGGGAAGTGGACGCCAATGTTAGCCAATCTTAGATTTTGGCCTTTTCAGGTGAAAATGGTCAAACCAATGATTGCAGGGAGTTATGATTTTGATTGGTTGGAGTTTAATGTTTTTATTTTTAGCTTTTTGGAGGGAATTAATGGTGCAGCCCAAAAGTAGTTGTGAGTTTTTGGAGAAGAAGGAAAATGAATGCGGAAAACATTCATGGAAATGGTGAAAAATCTAGAAGAGGTCATTTTTCTGAGTTGAGGTTTTGAATGGAAAACATGTAAAGTCATAGAAGAAGGCATGGCATTCATGGAGGAGGTTGTTTGAAGGTTTTTATTGTAGTTTTGGGACTGTTCTACCACATTCCATATCAATTCTAGATTGAAAGAGGCACATTTGAGAAGCTACAAGAGGATTCTAGGTGCTGGAGAATGCATTGTTTGGCATAAGCTCTCATTGTTTGAGCTAGAAACTTTGTTGTGGTAATTTCATGGCATGTTTAATGAATGATTTTTTTTTTAGATGTTATTCTTAGTCCCTCTTGACTGATTTATTGATGTAATCCATCATTCCTTTTATTGCAAATAAGAATGCATATGTGCATATCCGAATTTCTGAATTTTAGAGCATTGTTGCCAATTGTTTGACTAAATGTTTGTGAGGATTTGAAAGGGTTTTAAGGTACTTTTTGAATGGTTTTCCAGCCCTTACATCAGTGGTATTAGAGCTATAATATTCTTAGTTTGCAGGCACATTCATTGAAAGGAGGCAGTTTGCACCAGGATTGAGTTGTGGGTATTTCGAAAAATGTATGGAAGAGGAACCCAATGTGGTAGGGGCAGAGATAGAGGAAGAATCGAAATTTTTTTCCATGGAGATGACTTTAGATCCTTTAGAAGGAAAGTGGAGACACTCCAAGAAGAGATAAGAAGAGGGTTTGTATAGAGAAGAGAACCTGAGAGTGACGAAGAAGAAGCCTTGAAGAATGCCAACCCAACAAGTGAGCAAAGAGATGTAGCTGCAACAGTTGTAAATGACCTATTGTTGAGAGACCTTTCCAAGATTGGAAAGAGGCCAAAGATTGACATTCCTATATTTAGTGGAAATTTGAATCCAGAGGATTTGATAGATTGGATTAATGATATGGAGGAGTATTTTGAATTCAAGGAAATTGAGGACCCTAGTAGAGTAAGGTTTGTAAAAACTAGATTAAAGGGTCATGCTTCCATTTGGTGGAGGGAGATTCAGTTGGAAAGAGGAAGACAAGGGAAGGAGAAAATAAAAAAGTAGGAAAAAATGGTAGAGAAAATGAAAAGGCAATTTATTCCAGTGGATTATGAGCTAGATTTGCTCAAGAAAATGCAAGGATTGAAACAAGGAATGAAGACGATGAAAGAATACACTGAAGATTTTCACCAGATTCTCATTAGAATGGGGCATTCTAAAGCAAATAAGGAGAAGGTTGCAAGATAAATTAATGGCTTGAGGCCAAGCATTCAAGAGGAGATGACATTAGTGAGGGTTTTAACCATGGAGGATGCATATCGAGTTGCCTTGAAGATTGAACAAAGAATGGACAGAAGATTTCAAAATAAGCAAAGAGGAAAGGGTAAAATTAATGTGCAACAGTATGAGGATAAAATTCAGATTGGAGACACTAAGGGCAGCAAGGAAGAAAGAGGTGAGAGTTCAAATCAGACCTGTGATCAAAGTTTCAAAGGAATAGGAAGATCGGGTAGAGGATTTGGAAGAGGAAATTATAAAATGACTTGTTTCAGATATAGAGGACGTAGATCTTATGAGTTTCCAGAACAAGAGAAGAAAAATAGGAGGACTAAAAATCATGCAAGGGTAGCGAATTTGAATGAGGAAGATGTTAAGTCTTCACAAGTGCTCAAAAGGGGCAAAGAGTGGAGAAACACTTGTTGTTGGGTTCGGTGAAGCCCAAATATTTCTTCTTATTGTAACAGCAGTATCTCTCACACTTGTAACAACATGCCTTTTGTAACTGACTCTTCTTGGCATGCATTTGTTAATTTAGTAGTCGACCATTTTGGTAGTGTCTTCAATTTTGGAGATGGGACTAAGTTTTAATAGTTGCTGCTTGAATATATATATTGTACTGAGGATTGATAAATGAGTATCCCTGTTGAAAGTGGACATAGCCATTGTTAGGCGAACCACTATAAAATCTTGTGTTCTTGTTTGTGTTCGTTCTTGTTTGTATCATTTTTATTTTTTGCAATCTTTTATTTAGTTTTCCTGTTGTCATTAAATTCAATAATTGGTATCAGATCTCGGTCGAGAAGCTCAGTGCTGAAGCAGTCTGGTGAAAATCGGTGAAGAATTTCCAGAACCATGAACGATGCAGACAAATGGAAGATTGAGAAGTTTGCAGGTCAGAACTTCGGTTTGTGGAAGGTGCAGATGAAATCATTGCTCATCAAATAGGATCTCTCAGACGCACTTGTAGGGAAATTGAAAGGGAAAGGTTCTTTATCAGAAAAAGATTGGGAGAAATTAGACAAGAAAGCAAGAGAAACTATTTTTATTTCGTTGTCCAGCAATGTTTTATTAAATGTTTCAGTTGAGAAGATAGTGCAAGAGCTGTGGGATAAGATTTCTTCAATGTATGAGATGGCATAAGCATTGAACAAGGTATTCATCATGAAAATGTTATATAATTTGAAAATGAAAGGTGGGATTATGTTGAATCACTTCAATGAATTTAATACCCTGGTCACCCAATTGATTTTAGTGGGTATTAGTTTAGATGATGAGATTAAGGAAATTTTGTTGTTGTGTTCCTTACTGAATAGCTGGGAAGGTGTGGTGATGGTAGTTAGTACTTCGGTGGTTGCCAAAAGTAAATTAAAATTTGATGATGTTGCAGCCACTCTTCTCAGCGAAGACATGAGGAGGAAAAATCAAGAGTCTTCATCCGATGATGTATTAACTGGTCTAAGTACTGACAATAGAGGTAGGAGTCATGAAAGAGGCAGAAATAATAATAGAAGAAGGTCAAAATATACACAAAGATCGAAGTCCAGGGTCAAAACTGGTGCATGTTGGTTTTGTGGTAAACCAGGACATACAAAAAAGAATTGTTGGAATTACAAAAAGGCACAAGACAAGGTCAGTAATAATGAAGTAAACATTGCATTTGATAAAGAAGATGGTGTTTTAGTTTTTTCTGTTGGTGACATGAATGCAGATTCGTGGGTGCTCGATTTCGGTGCTTCTTTCCATGCTACTTCATGTCGGGAGGCTTTCACAAATTTCCAAGAAGGTACATTCGATAAGGTTTTTCTTGGTGATAATAAAGAATATACAATTGTAGGTAAGGGTGATGTAACATTGCATTTGAAAAATGGAAATAAATGGATATTGAAGGATGTGAGATATGTTCCCATGTTGAAACGAAATTTAATATCAATGAGCCAGCTTATTGCTTGTGGGTGTAATGTTAAATTTTCTTTAGATACTTGGAAAGTAACCAAGGGACTTTTGGTGCTTGCAAAGGGAATGAAACTGGGTAATCTTTATATTTTAGAATGCCATGGTGAAGTGGGAGCTTCCATGGCAGTTGTGGACAACAGTTTGAAACTTTGGCATAAGAGGCTCGGACATATGAGCAGGAAGGGGCTTGAAGTAATGCTTCGAAGGGATCAACTTCCAGGCCTAAAATCGATTGATTTGTATTTATGTGAGCATTTCCTTTATGGCAAATAGAGTTGGACCAGCTTCTTGAGAATGGGTCATGACAAGAAAACTACTCCATTGGAGCTCGTGCACTCAGATGTTTTCGGTCCCACATATTGCACTCGCAAATTTTGGATTTATATGTTGAATAGAAAATCATAAGTGTTTTCAAAATTTAAAAATTTCAAGGCTCTTATTGAAAACTAGATTGGGCACAAAATTAAATGTTTAAAAACTGATAATGGGGAAGAGTTTTTCTCTTCGGAATTTGACAATTTTTGTGCAGATAATGGCATACGCAGAATTAAAGTGGTTTTGTTCACCCCTCAAGAAAATGGTGTAACTAAGAGGTTGAATTGGACGATTCTTGAGAGGGCTCGACGTATGCTCTCAAATGCCGATTTGGGGAAAGAGTTTTGGGTAGAAGCATGTAATATTGCAGTCTATTTAATCAATTGCGCTCCTTCATCTCAATTGGATTTCGATATCCTAGAGGAGAGATGGCTTGGGAAAATAATTTCTTATCATCATTTGTGTGTGTTCGGCTGTGAAGCCTTTGTGCACATTTTGAAAGAGCAGAGATCTAAGTTGGATGCAAAATCTAAAAGATGTATATTTATTGGCTATGGTGAGGATCAATTTGGATTCAGGGTTTGGGATCTTGCCGCCAAGAAGGTTATTCACAATCGGGATGTTGTATTTAATGAAAAAAAATCCCAAGTTTGCAGATACAAAGCACCTCTTCAAATGCATATATAGATGTTGATTTGTTTGATAATGGCACAACTAGGCAAACCTCTATTTCATTTTCCCATCCCCCTGTTGTTAATGTGCAGCCTCTAATAATTTCAACACAGCCCTCATACAGTCGCATGTTGCCCTCCATTGTTGGTGCAAAACCTTCACATATTCCCACACAACCTTTGAATGTTTCAAAAGTGCCTCCTCTATGTAACACACAACCTTCAATTATTCAATTGCTGCCTCTTGGAGACTCTACGCAGTCGACCATGGCAATCCCACACACTTCAAATGTAAGCACTAATATCCTGCCTCCTCTATGTCAAACATAGCTACCCACTCATACAACCCTACCTTTGAATGTTACCAATTCCAGTCAAATTCCCACATGGGTGGACATGTCAGGCATGAGATTTTCATCACAATTGTCTTGTATTTACATGCAGCCTCCTACTATCCATTCGCAGCCTTTAGCATTTGATTTCTAGCCACTTCAAATTGGCTCCATGTGGACTTTAGACTCCTCAACACTGCCAAATGTGAATTCATAGCTCTTTGAGGTTTCCTCGTGACCTCAAGTTTCTACTCATGATGTGAGACATCTATTGGAACATAGCAATATACAGGAACAAAATCGTTTGCCTAAACAAGGTAATTTGCAGCAAGAACAGGGTCCTCCATTAAGGAGGTCTACTCGAGAGCAAAGGCCTACAACCAAATTTGACGATTATGAATTATTGCTCTCTGATGAGGTGGAGCCTTCGACTTTTAAACAAGTTTTCCAAGATGAAAACTCGGTAAAATGGATGGAGGTAATGCAAGATGAATTGGAGTCATTGAGAGAAAATGAAACATGGTATTTGGTTCCTCTTCCCCCAAATCGAAAACCACTGAAGAATAAATAGGTGTATCGATTGAAAGAAGAAGATGGAGGTCATAAACATTGCAGGGCCAAATTGGTTGTGAAGGGTTTTTCTTAGCAAAAAGGAATTGATTTCAATGAGATATTTTCACCAGTTGGGAAAATGACCACTATTCGAGTTGTTTTGGGCATGGCAGTTGTGTGGGATCTTGAACTTGAGCAACTAAATGCCAAAACAATGTTTCTTCATGGAGATATTGAAGAGGAATTATACATGGAGCAGCTTGAAGGTTTTATTATTAAACAGGGTCAAGAACATTTATATTGAAGATTGAAGTAGAGTTTGTATGGGCTCAAGCAAGCCCCGAGGCAGTGGTACCTTAAATTTGATAGCTTCATGACTCAACAACATTTTTTCTTCTACTTTATGTTGATGATGTGTTGGTTGTTGGCACCAGTGTGAAGATTGTTCGTGAATTAAAACATGTAGCTCAACGCTTTGCCATGAAAGACTTAGGGGCAGCAAAGAGGATTCTTGGGATGAATATAATTAGGGATATAAATAAGAGACAAATCAGATTATCTCAAGAAAAATATATTGTCAAAATTTTGGATAGGTTCAATATAAAGAATGCCAAGTCTGTTGGTACTTCTTTGGCTGATCATTTTCGCTTATCTTCAACTATGTGTCCTAAAACTCAAGAGGATCAATAACACATGAAGTGTGTTTCATATTCATCAGTTGTTGGCAGTCTCATGTAGCCATGATTTGTACTCGTCCAAATATTGCTCATGTAGTGGGAGTTGTGAGCAAATTTATGAGTAATCCAGGTAAATCACATTGGCAGGCAGTACAATGGATCTTTAGGTACTTGAAAGGCACTTCTGATCATGTTTTATGTTTCGGTGGTAAGGATACTCACCTATGAGGTTACGTTGATTTGGATATGGTTGGAGATTTGGATAAACGGAGGTCTACTGCCGGTTACATGTTTATTTTTGTCGGGGCAGCAATAACTAGGGTTTCACGGTTGCAATAGGTGGTTGCACTTTCTTCTACCAAGGTTGAATACATTGCTCTAACTAAAGGAGCAAAGGAAATGATATGGTTGCAGCGGTTGTTGGGTGAATTATGGTGTAAGCAATCAGTTTTTACTTTGTTTTGTGATAGCAATAGTGTTATTCATGTGGCCAAGAATTCCACTTTTCACAATCGGACAAAGCATATAGAGTTGTGATATCATTTTATTCGCCATGTTCTTGATGAAGGTAAGTTGCAAGTGGAGAAAATTGGCATGAAGTTGAATCCAGTTGATGTGTTGATGAAGGTAGTACCCAGGGAGAAGTTTGAATTCTGTAGAGCTTCTCTCGGAATTGTCCAAATGTGACAATAAATTTATCGTGGGGGATATCTCTGTGCAACTCTCTCAAGCAATATTTGGTCTAGGAGATTGTTGGGTTTGGTGAAGCCCAAATATTCCTTCTCATTGTAACGACAGTATCTCTCACACTTGTAACGGCATGCCTTTTGTAACTGACTCTTCTTGGCATGCATTTGCTAATTTAGTAGACCATTTTGGTATCTTCAATTTTGGAGATGGGATTGAGTTTTAATAGCTATTGCTTGAATATATATATATTGTATTGAGGATTAATAAATGAGTATCCTTGTTGAAAGTGGATGTAGCCATTGTTGGGCGAAACACTATAAAATCTTGTGTTCTTGTTCGTATCATTTTTATTTTCTGCAATCTTTTCTTTAGTTTTTTCTGTTGTCATTAAATTCAACACTTGTTTCAAGAAGAGTCTTGATGAACGAGGGAAAAGAACTTGATCAAAGGAGAAGATTGTTCAAAATGAAATGCAAATATGAAGGTAAAGTTTGTAATGTTATTATTGACAGTGGTAGTACTAACAATCTTGTTTCTAAAGAAATGGCGAATAAGTTGCAGCTGGAAAGGAGAAAACACCCGCATCCATAAGGCGTTGGAAATTGAATAAAATAATATTTTAAAAAGCATTTCAAAAATCCCTAAAAAGTAGGGACTCAGGGAAGTGCACACCAAGGTTAGCCAATCTTGGATTTTGGCCTTTTCGGGTGAAAATGGTCAAACCAATGGTTGCAGGGAGTTATGATTTTGTGTAAGAACCCTATCTTATTTTGTCCTCGAATGATTGATTTTATTGATAGGAATTTTGATAAACAAATTGCTTGCAAACCATTCAACTATTTTATTTGAATTATTTTTGTGTTTTCGAGATTGAGTTGATTGCATAGATGTTAAAGGCTCCTAACAAATGATCTAATGAATGTAATAAATCTGAGAATGCAATGCAATTCTTCTTTTGGATTTTCAATGACCAAGGATGACTGAAAATGCATGGAATTGATACCTACAGCTAATAGGAATTTTAGCAAATATTTGGTATGCCAACTAGTATGCATCTACAGCGGTTAGACATTTTGTCATACATTTTCTATGCAAACTCTAACTTCTAATATGACTGAAACTTAATGTAAACATGCATTTACAGCAAATGGCACTTGGAAAATATATCTGAGACTAATTTTCAATACTACATGTAAATGGACGAAAATCTAGAAATCACTTCAAGTCTCATAGATAGTTCTTCATGCAAGTATTACAATTTACAGCAGTTGTTGGGCAGCGATTAACAGTCCTAACAGATCTACCTAAGTACAATGATTACAAATCAAGGAACCTGAAAATAGCGCCTTGACTGATGGAGATACAGCAACATAAATGCAATCGAATGTTTCTTCCAAATAGTCCCCTTAGCCTTTGCTGCCAGCGAATGACCTCCTTGTTGAAGTGTGTCCTCCTTTCAAGCTCAACTAGATTTTATTTATGTTCACACCACAATCGGCCCTAGCAAGTGCGCCCAACCCAACACAAGAAAGTTTCATACAAATGATCTTTAAAGAGCTATGCCAATCATGAAGATGTGACCACGACTTTTACCAAGGTGGTCCAACTGAAAATATCTTCAAACCCTTGCAAACATAATACTCTTAAAACCCTTGAATAATCTCTTCAAAATCTACTAATGAAAACCCCACGTGCCCAAATGAAGAAGGCACAGCCAGCGATCGAATATTCTCCAATATTAATTCTTCAATCTTCTAAATTGTTGAGAATAAACCCTTTGAAAACTTCTATGTTTTTTATTAAGGAAAAACAGGTTTTGAAGGGACTAGAAACCCTTTACAAACCAAAAACAAAGCTGCAAAAAAGGACAGCCTGCAGCCAGCCAAAAAACCAGCCCCCAAGCGAGACCCATCAAGATTTACATTTAGAGCTTCTCTTGTGAGAGCGGAGAGTCATGTCGAGAGAAGGCCTAGAAAATTTTGCTTTCTTGCCCATGACAGTAATCCAGCCTTCTTCCACTTGTGTTGCCTTTTCCTGCCAAGCCAGCACACTTTTTTCCTGAAGATGAAAGCCTGCTTTCTTGAAAACTTTTATGTTATTATTCAAACCCTTGTAAGAATAATACAAACTTCTTCCAATGATGCTCAATATTGACTCTGGATGAAGCCAATCCATGAAGCAACCTTCAGATGGTCTTTCACACCCTCAGGTAGTTAATACAATGAAGAAGCTATGCTCTCCAATGCCAAAATATGCAGAAACCCTAAGTTTCCTTCTCCAAGAGAAGAGCTCTCCAAAGGCACAAGTATAAAATGATCCAATGATACCTTTTTCATTTCTTGTGGTGCCTTTTATACTCAACTCCAAAGGGGCGATTTCTCTCTAGAAGCCTCTTTTAAATTATTTAAATGATATTTAATATTTGCCTTTCAGTTTAATAAATGGGGGCTCAAATAATAATAATATTTAATGTACTTTAAGTGACCTTTTTGAGGGTCATGGCCCCACTAGACATAAAGTGAATTTAAAACTTTATAATTGCACTTTATCAATAATTATTAATAAAGTAATCACTTTATTAATAATTAAAATAACATAACTCCAAAAACAATCACTATTTCTCAATTTCGTCTGAACCTGGGAGTTAACCATTGAATCCACTGTGCATCCAACTGCCTTACTAAAAATAGTAAGGGTCTCCCTCTAACATCCATTGACTTACTATAAATAGTAAGTCCCTCAAAGCGGAACCAAAACCTCTGAATATCACTACCTTAGAACATATGAAGGATCTGGAGAGATAAACACTTACAACTGTTATCTAAAGAGCTCCATAACGCCCAAACTGGACCCTCTAATCCACCACACTAGCCTACGAGGGTCAAATGATAGGCTAATCCTTTGAATTCTTATACTCACGAAAATGGGGACATTACATTTTGATTGGTTGGAATTTAATGTTTTTATTTTTAGCTTTTTGGAGGGAATTAATGGTGCAACCCAAAAGTCGTGAGTTTTTAGAGAAGGAAAATGAATGTGGAAAACATTCATGGAAATGGTGAAAAATCTGGAAAAGGTCATTTTTCTGAGTTAAGCTTTTAAAGAAAACAAGTAAAGTCATTGAAGAAGGCGTGGCATTCATGGAGGAGGTTGTTTAAAGGTTTTTAATGCACGTTTGGAACTGTTCTACCATAGTCCATATCAATTCTAGATTGAAAGAGGCAAGTTTGAGAAGCTACAAGGGGATTCTAAGTGTTGGAGAATGCATTGTTTCGCATAAGCTCTCATTGTTTGAGCTTGAAACCTTGTAGTAATTTCATGGCATGTTTAATGAATGAATTTGCTTTTTAGTTGTTGTTATCAGTCCCTCTTGACTGATTTATTGATGTAATCCATCATTCCTTTTACTGCAAATAAGAGTGCATATGTGCATATCCGAAATTTTGAATTTTAGAGCATTGTTGTCAATTGTTTGACTAAATGTTTGTGAGGATTTAAAAGGGTTTTAAGGTAGTTTTTGAAGGGTGTCGCAGCCCTTACATCAATATAGATGCAAGAATGCATAATTATGTGATTAAAAGACCTCCATTGTAATATTTGGTCTATGGATCACACTAGTGGTGTAAGCATGGACAAGTGTAACATTGAGTTTGAAATGGAGGCAAATAGAAATGATCCAAATCCATATAATCACAAACAATTTTAGAATTATGACTTCAATTCTTTATGAAATTTTCCTTGTAGAGATGAAAACTTTTTCTTTAGAAGCAATTGTTGACTAGGTTACTATAATACTTGGAAAAGGTAGAAAACATGAAGACTAGTAGATGGCCTCAAACTACAAGAGATGAAGGTTTGTCCACAAAGAATAAAACATAATCACAAATGAACGAATAAATGGGACATCAACCTAAACAAATACCCAAATCTTAACAAAGACAAAAACTTGTGTGAACAAAAAATTTAGAACAATGTAGAAGAAGACAAGAAATTGGAAATGCCAACATTATATTATAAGGTTTTACCCGAATTACAAGCATTGCAAAACAAAATATAAGGGTTGAAATTAAATGGAGGGAAGAAATCTTTATTGCTCAATTAAGGATTAGCTTCCATAGGTTCAAATGTAAGACAAACAAATGGTGAATACCTAAAGAAGGGAATAAAGGATGTATAAAGGATGTATTTTTGCAAGGAGCAATAGAAACAAAAAAAACATTTATTTTTTAATACCCAAGTCACAAGGACATCCAAACCAAATGTGAGAAAATATTAAAAAATAATTTCATCGTAAAATTATTCTAGAAAAATAGATTAAAATATTTGGTAGAGTTAGTAACAAAAATCAGCAAAAGGAGCAACTTTTTAACAAATACTACTATCCCTCAAATATTTGAGCAGTTGGAGTAGTTGGTGCAATCATTTGTCCATAGATCAAACTGTTGGAACCAGCAATAGAAACGGCCACCAATGGCAAACAAATAATGATATTGAATGTGTGTTCTCTCAGCAATAATCAAATGAGTTTGGCAGTGCTAGACCAGGTATCTACTCCTAACAAGTTCGACTTTCAAAAATCTGCCTGTAAACTTCCAGCAGGGTGTGGTTGTCAACATAATTAAAATGCAAGAAAGTGTTCAAACAAATCATTATGAGAGCCAAAGAACATCAATAGAAAATAACTTAATCTCTTTCATATTTTAATCTGCTTAGCAAAATATTATTAAAGATCTCAACATCATATACAATGATTTTAAATCAAGCAAAATCTCACATGAATTCCCAAAACTGAAATACAACAATACTAGAAACATATGCACGAATACTGAAATCACAAACTGAACAACCGATTGAAATATAAAAAGCCTTCACAATCTAAAAAATATCAAAATCTGGATAACCGAAAATCTCCATATCAATGGAAATTCCTGAATAGAATTCCTCCTTCGAAACGTAGGGTTTTCGTCCTCAATCCCACTTGTTGACAGAGAAATCTTAGAACAAAGATGAGATGAACAGTATTCAATCTCAACAACAAAAATTTTGGTTTCATCAAATTCATTGATTTCTCTATTCACAAATTATATAAGGAATAAAATGAGATAAAAATAAAAATAAAATTCCCTCCAAAATCATATTTTGAAAAAATTATTTTTAAAATAGTCACTTGTGAATCCCCCGCCTAACAACACTTGAGAAAACAACTTAAATCCCCTTTAAAAAATAGTTTATAATATTATCTTGAAGACCTTTTTGATTTGCCGATAAGGGCGTGGTTCGGTGGTCAAGTCGCTTGGTTGTAGTGACGGCCACCAGGGTTCAAACCTTCGCTGGGCCAAAGTGCTCGCAGGCATTGTGCCTTCGCTGGGCCTTTGTGCTCGCGGGTTTGGTTGTTTCTTGTGGTTTGTTGTATCCGGTTCATAACTCCGGTCAAAAAAAAGCGTTTACCCCTAATATTATGGGTGCATTGCACCTTACATAGAAAAAAAGTAAAAGTAAAAAAAAAAAGACCTTTTGATTTAATAATAAAATATAAGTTACATGTTTAATATATTAAAATAACTTTAAGAAGAATTTTGCTGCAGATTCCATGAGTAAAGATAAAGTAGAGGAAATTGAAATGCAAATATGGGTGTTAATTAAAATTGAAATTTAAAAAGAAAAAAAGTTGCATCTAGAAAACATTATATAGAAAGACGAAGAAAATACAAGTCAAATACAAGTCCCCAGGGAGACGGATAATAGTAGTGGAACTATGGGCGAGCAACTGTAGCCTTCCCTTCTGTAAGCTATTGGTCTTAATTCCAATAGTTGCATACACTTGGTCATTGAAATTTAAGCCTATCTCAATTAATAAAACTTGCTATCATTTTAGCGGACTTTTACTATACCCTGGAGGTAAGTGTTCCAATACAATGAAATGACAAGCTACATGAAACGATTGAAAAGGTGATATGGAGCATATCCTTCAAAAATAATGCCTTTAGTTGCACGCATTGAAATTTCCGAACAGAAAACTCCAATCAAGTCATAATACAATTTTGTCGCCATAAAGGTAAAGATGAAAATTGGTTTTTAAGTGAGCCAAGCCAGAGTTTTTTTCCATTTACCTTATATAAAATTTAGTTCACCGATGTTTTGAGCTGATAACCAAGCTCAGGAGTAAGCTAAACCTTGCCTATCAACCCTACAAAGGAATGGGTTTACTCTTCTTTAGAATCTCCTTATCATCCTTAGTTAGAGATGAAATGATACAATATTATCAAGGCATGTTGAAGAGTAACCAGATGTAGCATTGTATCATCCTTTCTAATGATACGAAGCTGTTTTGTTACAAAGCAGACAACAGATGTGAAACACATGGTTCTTCTAATTCTCACCTCCAAATCCCAGACTATTAGAGTCAAATCAGCAATCATTTAAAGTAACTAATTAGACTAAACAGTTAGAATTCATGCATTTGATTTCCTATAATTGCGTTTGCTGACATAGATACTCTAGTGGTTCACAGAACAAATAAGAAAGCAAATAGTCCATAATAGCTACAAGTTTAAAATAAAGGCAATGTCCTGCAGTTCTGTAGTATGGCAATTGTACTCAACCGTAGATGTCCAAAAAAACTAATTAAACGGTATTGTTCACTGAATCAGGAAAACCCTAGCAAACACTCACTCCAAACCCATAAGTTGAAGCAAAGTTTCTTTACAATGGTGAGTAAATCATCTGTTGAAAGAAAAAAACTAAGGATATGTCGCTGAGATTTTCTCATAAAGAATTGAAAAATTTCAAGAATGCACCCCTTAAGGTGTGAAGCTATGGAAGCTAGGCAGATCCATCAAGACAACAAATATATTCTCCAAAATCACTGGATCATCAGTTGCAACAGTTTTTATGCCACAAGCCCTAGTGACACCTTACGGAAACTGAAAACTTCCACCAATACCTTGACTACCTTGTGGAGGATTTATAGCAACCCACAAAAGTGAAATGGTAATGGCCAAAAGACCAGACCAGACAAAGACAATAGTGGGTGTCCTTCCCCTTCTGCCCATCAGGCCCTTGGCAAATGGGTAGAGATGAGCCAACACCCAGAAGCTGAAAAAGACTCCACCAAGTAGCTTGCTCCATTGAGGTATCTCACTGTAAATTGTCCTAGAAAACCCAACAGCTATGGCTATAAGGTTAACCATCATAATTGTAATTGGTGGAATCATGAGTGAAGTCCATTTCACTATGTAAAGGTCAGCAAATATATCATCAATATCTTCGCCTCCAGATTTAGAGGTTAGTGTGAATGAGATTTCTATGCCAGCAATAACCTTCAGCAATCCTTGTAAGACAGCAGCCAGATGAGCACTTGTACCCCCTATCAACCAGAACTGCTCATTTCTCCACCATTCTTCTAACTCAATACCTGACCACTTGATCTCTAGAACTGCTAGGAGAGAGAGTGTGATGGTGATGATCAAGAGATATATCAAGAAAGACACATTGAGCGTCTGAACAATAAACTGCCCTGAGAAAAGAGAGAGTGCTGGAAGAAAGCAATACACTATAAGGAATATGGACGTAAAAGGATAAATGCCAACATTTAGATATGCTATTTTCTGGAGGAATTTTATTCGCGAGCTTCCAAGAAGTGCATTGTTACGCGAGAAAAATATTTCCACTGATCCTGTTGCCCATCTCAGTACTTGATGCAATCTGTCTGTAAGATTGATTGGTGCTGTGCCCCTGAAAGCATCCCTCTTGGTTACACAATAAACAGACCTCCATCCCCTATTATGCATGCGATAACCAGTAACAACATCTTCAGTTACAGAACCATAAATCCAACCTACACTCTCTCCCCACTGTGTCTTGTCCTCATACCAGCATGAAATCACACTTACAGCTTCAGCAACAGTGGAAGCATCAAGTGGCATGCGAGGAATCGCCAAAGCAAATGGTGGGCGTCCATTCTTCACACCAGGGTGATCTGCCAATGGTCGACCCTGATATTCTGCTATGGGAATGGAATCAACCAGAAGAGTGGAGTTCCCAAATTTCTTCGGAAGAAGAGATATATTCATCTCCTCCTCATTACCATCACCCAGATTGAGGGCATGTGTCTCTCCCTCACTCGGAGCTTGGCTGATTTTCTTTTTTCGACCACAACATCCACTATGCTCCTTTGACCTTGGAGGATCAAATCCATACAAAGCTATTCGTCGAAACACACATCCTGTTCCGACATACACAGGACCCTGCAAACCATCAAGAGCTCTCATATTCACATCAAAAAATACTGTATTATGATTTGCATACCTATCGTTTGGATCTATTCCCTCAAATCTCTGTGGAAACTGAACATAACATATCCTGTCTCCACCACGGTCAAGCATAAAACACATTGCCTCTCTAATTGCCTGTGAATTGTAAATATAATGATCACAGTCAAGATTGAGGATAAATGGCCCATTAGACATGATTGCTGAACCCCGGACAAGAGCATTCATAGCACCTGCCTTCTTGTTATGATCATATCCTGGTCGTTTTTCACGAGATACATATACCAGCATAGGCAATCGAATATCCACATCAGTAAAGTCAAGGATTTTGTCTTCTGCACAACCCGTTAGAGGCTCGCTACTAGGAGGTTTAAGCATTACCTGCACATACCATTAGAGTAGGTATCATCAGCAACCCCTACTAGAAAACTACCTGACTTGCTTAAGAATTATGTTTTTAACTTAGGCATGCCTATATGTATTCAAACAAAATGTGAAAACATGGTTATATAGAAGCCCAAGTCACACCTGTATAATTCCAGCATGATCACCTCGTGAATGTTCAGGAGTTGATACTGTCCATGTCCCAGGCCAGTGAGTGCCATCAGCCATCCATGTGGCTTTTGGAACCTTTACAACTTCAGAAGGGTCGGTACCATTTTCCCTTACAAGTTTCATGGCCTTCATTTCTTCTCGAGCATTATAAGCATCTGATCTGCGCCGAATTGAATCAGGAAGTCCATTGATTCTCACCTTGAACTCATCATACTCCCTTTTAAGCCTCCTTCGGTCCTTGACAAAGTCTGCACGCAGTTTATTTTTGGTAGGGTCACCCTTAGTGTTGAAATAACTATCAGGATTCCGGGGTTCGATGTTATGCTTGCGACAGAAAGGGACCCAAACATCTGCAAAGCTTGCAGCTTCTGCCATAGCTTCAAATGTTAGAAGAGCTCCTCCATCATCTGACACATAGCAGGAAAGTTTGTCCACCGGATAGTCAGCAGCAAGGATAGACAAAATAGTATTAGCAGTAACTAGTGGCGGCTCCTTCTCTGGGTCAGCAGTAGAAACAAAGACATCAACACCAGGCAAGTCTGATGGCCCTGATGGATTGTCAGGATTAGGCTGCTCAAACTTCTCCTTGAGAACATTCAGATCAGTGGACCGATTGATGGGGCACAATTTGGGCAACACATCCAACAGCCACGAGAAAGCAAACCATATTTCACATACTATAGACATGCCCCATAACCACATTGCATCATTGTTAGGATGTCTGACTCGCCAAGTCAGAAATAATGCCAAGAAAAACATTCTCAAGAATATAAGCATCCTGCAGGACAAAGTAGTAATTTAAAATCAGCTAAAAACCATTAAGCCGCCCTATTAAATGCACTTCATAAAGATATATCATTGAATAAAGAAGCGCCTATACATCAAACAAAGTGCGTGGGTAAGAATAAAATTTAATGCATAGAGAAGCAGATGATTTTAATGTCAGTCCGAAATTGGTGTAGCTGGCGGCCCAAATGCCAATCCGCACTTATTAGGATTTCCACAACTCAAAGCTGGACTGCAGAGATATTCTCTAGTGTGGGAAGAGACCAGGCAAACCTAGTGACTGGAGGGGTTACACCAAAAGAAATCACTCCAGCCCTGTAAACGGTAAAAGCTTGGAAAGAGAGCTGGCCCTAACCAATTGCAAGCAGAGCAAAATTTATATGCAATAACTTAATTGAGTAACACTTGTGGAAAAAATTTCGTGTTAGTTTAGTTTGCATCAACGTTTAGATCACACTCCTGTGGTCCAAGATCAGAATGAGGAAAAAGATGATGGAGAGTTGCTTTTTCCTCATACTGGTGGTTTAGATAAAAAAAAATGACCAACCTATGACAGAATGTGATTGGAAACATTGATACAAACTACACTTTTTTCCAGAATTATCTTACTCATTTTCATGGTCTCTGAAAACCTCATATCTACCAAGAACATAATTACAGTTTGAGTGCACAAGTAAGAAAATGAAACCTGTAAGGACTAAGAATGCCGGCAGGAATTTTAAGCTTGCGTGTGAGAGGTCTCCAAGGTCTGTCAGATAAGTCGGTGAGGTTTCCAGAGAATCCATCGCCAGTGGCATCATTAATAACCCCTTCTTGGGGCCAAAAGGCATTCCCGTAGCCGTAGGTCCCTTTTGTTTCGAAAAGCCATCGATTGTGATCGAAGTCTCCAGTTTGGCTCCTCATTAGCAACGACTTTCCTGACCTCATGACAGACATCCTGCGATCCAATTTAGCGGGGGGCGGCAGTGGCAGGGCAGCATTGCGATACGCTTCGTTCTGCTCCTCCAAATCCCCTGCTTTGTAAGGCTCCTTACAGCCCGGACAAACCCCTCCATCCTTCTGGTAATCAAAGTAGCACTCGCGGCAAATCTTGTAATTGCATTCGCAGGGAAGGATGTCTTCTCCTCTCTCGTCGCGCAGCACTTTCCCATCGCAACCCTCCACGGAGCAGGCAGATCCCCTCGCCCCTGCCATTTGAGGGTGGCTCGCTTCCGAATCGATCACCTTGTCCATTAGATGAGCCCTCGTTACACTGTTGAAACCCCCTGTGAAGAGAGAATTCGATACATATTGTTCCTCCGCCTTCACCGCCACGGAAGGATCCACCATCGGCTGGTTGTCTGGTGTCGGAGGAATCTGCACAGTATAGTTCGTGTACTCACCGCTCAGATCATCTGTCATGCCATCCATATCATCTCGAGACAGGCTCACGTATCGCCCGCTCGATGTACGTCGAGCAAACGTTACATTGCTTGCTCGGTTACTCTGTCCCTTAAATGATGTTCTCGTTCCACTCCGAGACAGATTTGGGTTCAAATTAGACATTCCTACTGCTACTCAAATCCCAGATCTACCTCACACCCAATATTCAAGAGACTCCCACAATCTCACTTATAGGGAAACTATTGATAGGCCCCTGCAACAGATCACAGATCCAGCTCGGGATGTTATACACTTGAACAAGCCATCCAGATACAGCATTGTTTCTCAGCAACTTCCACCCAACGCGGCATTTCACCACTCCTTACGAAATGCCATGCGCTTTGCCTGCCAGGATTTCACTGGCGTGCCAAGTCAATGCCCCAGATATTCCAGCTACTCTTAAAAATGGGATATAATATTTTTTGTCAAAAACAAAATAAACGGTTCCAACTTACGGGCAATCTCAACAACCCTCCACAGAATCAGCTCCTTCCTTTCTCGACCCTCCGCACCTCTATTTCACATTTAACAGTGAGCATGAAACGATTAAAACTGTTTTTAACCTCAGAGCCTCCCAACATGGTGCTCTTCAAACTAGCAATCTGAGTTCCTGCACAGCGCCTTAACTTAACCGTGGTAGAATAGATATCGAATCACTGGTTCCCAAATTACGGAATATTTTCAGAAGCTCCAAACTCACAAATCAACGAGGTTTTCGGCTGGGCGGGACCGGCACGCGTCAAAAATCAAAATATTTTGGCTTGGCTGGGCCGACACGCGTCAAAAACGTTTTGGCCAGGCGGGTCCCGCACGCGTAAAAGAAAATCGAAATGTTTTTTTGACAGCCTGGACGCCGCGTGATGGTGACGGCTATGATTTTGTCCATGCCGCCACTAGTTGCTCTTGTTTATATCCGAAAACATAATTCCTGCAAATTAAATTTGACGTTCCTCCAACGGTTATTCGTTGGACATTCTCCTCGAAATGCGGCGCTAGTCCATGTTCATTAAGTTTATTTTCACATTATAATTATTTTATTTTATTTCATTTTCATTGTTTTGTGTAGTTTTTCCCCCTTTTATTTCAACTTTTCCTATTTCTTTGTTTCCTTTTCTTTTACTTTTTGACTTTAAAGTCTGTCATGTATATTATATTTTTTCATTTTAGTGTTGGATTATTAAGAGTTAAGTTCTGTAATGTTTTTAATATTTTTTAATTTTAGTGTTGGATTATTAATAAGTAAAGTTTTGTAGCGTATTTCATATTTTTTAATTTTAGTGTTGTATCAAAAATGTTATTAGAAGTGTTGATGTAAAATGTTTTATATTATTATTGGAATTATTTGTGATTATTTATATAGACTACAAAAATCTTCTTTCTAATAATCAAACTCTAATGGTAAAATACACAACTCGTTATGATTCTTAATTAGTTTTGAGTTTATTTTGAGAGAATGGCTTAAAATAAACATATCAATAAATTGTCCTATTTTGTGTAAAGGAAGGCTCATTCCCCTATTCATGTCTTACTTGTTTACACATATTCTCACATATTTGACCATATCTTATCCATTTCTACACACATTCTCATGCATTTAATTTGTATTGCATGACATTCATTAAATGCATATTTGGAGTGCAATACAAATTAAATGCATGGCATTCATTCTATACGAACATTCATTCCCCAAATTAGAATTATTGTTCTGTTGTTCGAGGTCAACCATGTGGATATAAGATCAATCCCACAATCGCAAAATTATCCCCAAATTTTTAATTTCCAAAATTCAAATTTTACCAATTCTCGCCCATTACTTTCCCACCATGAGCCAACTTGGCACACATTTTGCATGATTTGTTGTATGCCCTTGTATTAAAAGGCATTCAATTGCATTTATTTCTTATTCTACAGTATCCAATCATCGTAGCACTTCAAGAGTCATTCATTTTTTAAAATATTTCAATTTGGAAGCACTAAAGCAAATCTAGATCTGCATCATCATCTTAGAGCATATGCATTTCTAAAGGCTCATTTTTTTGATCATTTTTACATCTAGGAAACGAATCCTTCTAAGGGATGACCTAGGAGAATTTGATCTTAGTGATTTGATGCCCTTCCCAAGGTATTTTTCAATACTATGTATCCTTGATGATCAAGAAAGGCCAAGAATACAATGAATCAAAATACAAGAGGGTGTATTGTACAAAATTAGATCCACAATCCACAAACCATATCTATGAATGCGGAAATGACACAATTTGAAATTGACCCACATAGAGTTGATAGATAATTATGATTTCAAGGTAGAGTACAGATAAAAAGGGGTCGTTGTCAATCATGAGACAAGTGGAATTCAATGTGGTACCATAGTTATTTATTCTTGTTCTCCATTGTTTTACAACTAAGTACACATTTTGATCACACTACTTTTCTAAATTAACATTTAATATTTAAGAATAGAGATTTTTAAAATTGAGAATTATTAATCCAAGTTGATTTATGGTTTGATGGTTACATTTATTAAATTAGCCTAGATTAAGCATAGGGATTCATTCATACACATACTAAATTCATTTACAGATTACTTGTAATGAAAATAATTGCAAACATCATATTAGCTAAGTCTAATTTGTTTGTTTTATAATGTTTATACAAACTAGAAGTAACTTAGAATAATGAGATCATATTTATATATCTAAAAGTAATGAAAACCTTTGTGAAATTTAGAATAAGATAAATAGAAGATAGATGATAGAGAGAAAAGTAAATAACACAATATGTGTGGGAAAATTCTTTTGAGTAAAAATCAGCTCCAAAAGTAAACTCTACTATATTACTTTGAAAATAAAACTTCAATGCAATAAAAACCCCACTAAAGATGTGGCCCCTATGTCAACACTTCTATAACATGTTAATACTCAAACTCAAAACTTACATGACCCTATACACTCCAAATTTGACTAGCAATTATTGTACATAAATCACAAAAGGGCATGCACATCTATGTTGGGCATATTTGGTTAAATTGATGACAAATCAAGTTAAATTGGTGACAAATCACTCGTGCTCACATGGAAAAAGCAAGTGAAGTTGTCATATCTTCACATGGAAGAAGAGATTTATGGACAACAACAATACTCATTTGTGTTATGACCATTCATGTGGGATTTCTTTCTTCATGAAGAAAAACTTCCTACAAATGGTAGTGTTGTTAAGTAGAGCTTTGGTGTTGGCATTAAGTGCAATAACTATAGGGTCAAAAATTGCATATCTTTTGCAATTTCCACCTATAAGTTATACTCACTTTAGTGTCTACACCTATAAAATGTCTTAGGTCACACTTAACCTATTTCATTAATATTAATTGATCCAAAAAGTGTCAAATTATGCTAAACCTAATAATTCTATAAATCTTAGGTTCTTTTAAGCATCTCTTTTTGTTTTCTCAAATTTTAGTTATAGTTTTAAAAAATCCAACCCCCAAATTTGAATGCCCTCACACTAATGTCAATATAATTGTTGGTGTAGAAGAGAGAGAAAAAAATAAAGATAAAAACGATTCATGATAGAATATTTTGATGACTCCCAAATGATATGTTGGACGTGAATTAATGTTGTGACTTCTCAAGATGTCAAAAAATAAAATATTTTGGGTAGCCAAGACCGATACACAAAAAAAATCAAAATACTTTAGGTAGCCTAGACCTTGAATCCATGATGAATATAATTTTCTTACACATCAAATTTCACATGTCACAAGTGTGTGTGTGTGTGTATATATATATATATATATATATATATATATATATATATGGATTTTAATGTGAAAATCATGAATCATTTTGATTTTGGTGAATTAAATTTTACATTCAACCTAAATATCAATATCATATAATTTTTTAATAATTATCCATTTAATATTAAATTATTTTCATATTGAGAATTATTGTATTTTATATTTTTATTATTTTGTATAAATTTTTAAGATTTTTTAATGTTTTATAGCATTCATTTCTCTTTTTCTTTCTTTAAAATTTTTCTCTTGTATTTTAACTTTTCTTATTTCTTACTCCCTTTATTATTTTTAATATATATATATATATGAAATTTAATTTGAAAATCATGTATTATTCTGATTTTGGTGAAATAAATTTTACATTCAATCTAAATATCATGTATATTTTTAATAGTTATTCATTCAACATTATCTTCAAAATGCACAATCTATGTTTATTAAATTATTTTCATATTGAGGATTATTGTATTTTATATTTCATTATTTTATATAAGTTTTAAAGGCTTTTTAATGTTTTATAGGATTCATTTCTCTTTTCCTTTCTTTTACCTTTTTCTCTCTTATTTTAACTTTTCTTATTTCTTGCTCCATATATATATATATATATATATTTGAAAATCATAAATCATTTTAATTTTGATGAATTAAATTTTACATTCAATCTAAATATCATGTAATTTTTTTAATAGTTATCCATTCAATAATATCCTCAAAATGCACTATTTATGTTTATTAAATTCATTTTCATATTGATGATTATTGTATTTTATATTTTCATTATTTTGTATAAATTTTTAAGGTTTTTTAATGTTTTATAGGACTCATTTTTCTTTTTTTCTTTCATATTTTCTCTCTTATTCCAACTTTTCTTATTGTTTGCTCCCTTTACTTTTATCTTTAATTGTTTTAACTTAATGAGCAAAGTTTAATTTAATTTATATTTTTATTTTAATGTCACACCACAAAATGAGTTTAGAAATTATCATGTAAAAATATCTACATAGTTATTACTAGAAGCACTAGAAATTATTTGCATATATTATGAAACTATTACCCTCTTATTATCACATTATAATGGTGAAATATGCATATCTATTATAGTTTCTATTTAATTTTGGACTCATTTTGATTTAATGGCTTGGTACAATTACATATCAATAAATAGCATAATATAAACTTCAAAATTCAAATTTTACTATCTCTTGCCC
The DNA here is from genome assembly GCA_007258455.2 of Sequoia sempervirens. Taxonomy (NCBI): domain Eukaryota; kingdom Viridiplantae; phylum Streptophyta; class Pinopsida; order Cupressales; family Cupressaceae; genus Sequoia; species Sequoia sempervirens. The sequence goes on along the minus strand of VDFB02270651.1, from coordinate 50,370,264 downwards.
ATTTTTTTCCACTGTGAACCAACTTGACACATATTTTGTATGATTTATTATTATGACCTTGTAAAGGTGTTCAAGTAATCATTTCACACCCTAGATCATCCTAGCACTTCAAGGACCATTCATTATAGGAATATTTTGATTTAGGAGCTTTTAAAATGAATATAAAACTACATCATCATCCTAGAGCATCTACATGTCTAAAGATTCATGTCTTTGATCATTTTGACAATTATACAACTAGTCTTTCTAGGGGGTGGCCTAAGAGAATTTGACCCTAGTGATCTAGTAGTCTCCCAAAGGTGTTCTTCAATACTACATACTCTTGATGATTAGAGAAAGGAAATTAATTTAGTGAATCAATAGGAGTGCACACATTGTACCAAATCAAATTTGTGTATGTAAGAATTACCTAAATCTACAAATCAACCCACAACATAGTTGATAGATTGTTTTGATTTCAAGGCTAAGTGTAGACAAAGGGGAATTATTTTCAATGTTAAGATAGGTGGAAGTCTATGTGGCACCATACTTATTCCTTATCATTCTCCATCATTCTAGAGCTAAGTATAGCCTTCCATCACATTTACTTACTTAAATTAATATTAACTATTTCTAATTTTATTTATTCATACAATGAAAAATAATTAATCTTAGGTTTATTAATGCTTTAATGATTACATTTATTAAATTACCCTAGATTAAGGATAGGGATTCCCTTATACACATACTAAATGTAATTATAAATTACTTGTAATGAACATAAATGCACACATTGGATTATCCAATCTAATTTGTTGGTTTTATAATGTTTATATACAGTTAGGAGTAACTTAGAATAATAAGATCTTGTTTTTCTAACAAAAAAATATTTTTAGGGTTGGGATATTATGTGGATTAGGCATGGAATTTCTTAAGGTGTACTTTATTCATGGGTTCATTGAGCTCTTGACCCTCAATGGTGGCTGATTGATAAGCACCATATCCATATATGGCAATGATAACATGGTCCCATCTAATTACATTAAAATTCACCCTTCTTGTCTTAGTCCTAAAGATTTCTCTTATTTTCTTTAAGCAAAAGATCACCAATCTCAAACTCATGGGCTCTATTTTTTAATGTAACTATGACAAAGATGATTTTAGAATGACTATAGGGGATTAAGTAAATTGAGGTGATTTTCATCCAAAAGTTCTAGATCATGCAAGCATGCAACCCAATACTCCTCATTATCAATGAGATTATGCAAGGAGATGTGCAATGGTGGAAGTTCGATCCTAATAGGTAAGATGGATTTGTTAGGAAAAAGAAGGTGTCTCAACCTTTGATTTTTCCATAGCTTTGATTTTTCCTTAATATTAAATGTTGCTAATTTTCTCACATTGTCTTGTGAGTTACAACTTGCAATTTCTATTCAGATGAGGAGTCAACTTGGAAATTTGATTTTATAGGTGGAGTTGTGCATAAAGGATTTTTCTATTTCTATGTTGAGTTTACATGGAATGTGAGTTTTCAAGGTGTAGTTATTTTGGCAAGTGCAGATTTTGTAGTGTGGCATATGGTGACAAATTGGAAACTTACCATTATGTGTGTAGTGTTGTTGGTGCTTTCCATGTTGCATAGTCATCCTTTGGAATTTATTTTAGAAATGTCTAATTTATGCATTGTAAGCTCCTATATATTGAGCACTTGTATTTTGGAGTTGTAGTTGATGTTTTATTGAAGTACCGTTACGTTGCCAGAATTACTCCATAATTGAGAAGAAGTGTGAAGACTCCTGCAAGAGCATAGCTCTGTAATTATATTGTAACTTGTTTATTGTTTTTGAATAATGTAATTGAGTTGTGTTTTGGAGTGTGGGGTTTTTCTCCCGAAAGGGTTTTTCCCACGTAAAATTATGTGTTGTGATTTTGTTGTTTCTCTACTTATGACATGTATGTGCATCTAAATCTGTAGCAGTTAAAGGTGTTTAAGAAATTTTGTAACTCTCCCCTACTTAGATTAGTGTAGGAAGCTTCTTCTGTGTACTCAGATTCCTTTCAGTTGGTATCAAAGCCTGTTGTTAAGTTTGAAGGGTTTTTTGACCTGATCTTTGTTTCAGTGGGAGTTTTGTAGAAGGCTATTTCATGACCTTGTTGCAGTCAAGAGATGGTGAGCACATCCAGTAGATTTGAGATGGAGAATTTTAACGGAGGCAACTTTGAGTTGTGGAAGCTCAAGATGGAAGACATGCTTGTAGACCGTGATTTGTGGATAGCTTTTTCTGAAACTATACCAACAAGCATGAGACAAGAAGATTGGGATCTGATGGATCAGAAGGCTAAGCATTTGATAAGACTTTGTTTAGCTGATTTAGTACTCCTAAACATTCATGAAGAGAAGACTGTGGCACTTCTTTGGAAGAAACTTTCTCATATTTATCAGGCTAAATCCCTAGTAAATAAGGTGTTCTTGTGAAAGAAGATGTATTATCTTTGAATGCAGAAGGAGGATCTATCGCATATCATCTAAATACATTCAACATGTTAGTTGCATAGTTGAACTATGTGTTGGCAACACAAGGGCAGACAACTGAGAGGGGGGTGAATCAATTGTCACCAAATTTCAACTTATTAAACTTATTAATCCTTATTCTCAGATCTGATCAATATCAATGAAAGCATGAATCAACAACACACCAAAAATACACATAATACCAAGATTTTTACATGGAAACCCTATTAGGGGAAAAACCACGATGGAGGTCAGTCCACAAGATTATACCCTGTTAAAAGTATAAGAAGAATAAATGGGGAATGCACATGCATTCAGGCACACTACCTAGAGCTCACTGCTCAATTACAAAGGAAGACACACTGTCTTACAAAGAGATTCGGATTACAACCATCTGGATTTTGAACTAAGAAAATAGCATCTGCTAATGCATGATTACAGTTCCAGTTAAGCACATGAACACTTCTTCACTCTTCTTCACTCTTCTTCACACTCTACTCTTCCTTCGAATGATTAGGACATTATTCACACATCTCATACACAAGCACACCTTCTGCCACTCTTCAATTCGAATAAAAAATTGCTCTTATATATCTGCAACATGAAATTACATCGCTACAAGTCAGCCACAAAGAAATAATAAAATGAATACAAATTGTCGACCCAAAACAATAGATAATTTTCAATGTGAATCAACCAAGGTCGGCCACAACATAGTGAAGACCCAAATCAACATCTCCAACACAAAAACACTTCAATTAATTTCTCCTCGAAGATCCACAACACACTTCAACACCTTGTCGGCCAAGAACATGAAAAACATAAACACTCAAGAGAAAATCTTGAATCATAAGCACAACGATCAACACGGACATGCAACACAGATAGAGCATGATCTAGAAACATCCACAAGCATCATGAATCACCAAAGAGGCATCCACAACAACTAAACTAACTCATAATCTTTATTCAGGAACACAAACTGAAGTAACAGAAAAACTGTCAAAATACAAATCTTCATAACTCGATTAAATCTTCACGCGGATCTCTAAAACTCAACATGGATAAACTAGATATACTCAACAAGAAACCCTTTAGTCCAAAACCTCTTATCAACAACGTACGAAACTCACTGACAGATAGAACATCACTTCACCATTGACAACCTGCAACTCATTCCATTACAATTTTCTCAATATCCTCAACATATACAGCTTCAAATGCACTAATGCTAATAGTGTTGACATCAATGACAACCACATATCAACAACACAACCACAACATCCAACATTTTGTTGGTGTGAAAATGGAGGAGGAGGATTGTTGCATGAATTTGTTGTGCTCACTACTGAATTCTTGGGACTACCTTGTCATGACCATCGGAATTACCATTACCACCTTTAAGATGGATGAAGTGGTTGTGTCATTGCTATCTAAAAAGATGCAGAGAAAATCTTCTGAAATAGATAAGGAGGCTCTGGCGGTTCGAGGAAGAATGAAAGAAAAAGGAAAAAAGAACACAAAGCAAGAAAATTTAGAATCTAAATCTTGTGGGAGATCTAAGTCTCTTGGTAAGACCAAGGTGAAATTTTGGAATTGCAGCAAATCTGGTCACTTCTGCAAAGATTGTGAGGAGGAAAAGAATAAAAAGAAGTCATTCTCTGATTCTAAATCTAATAAATCCTCTCAGGACGATGCAGATGCCTTTTTCCCTGCCTTGGAAACACATGCATCGCAAGATGTGTGGCTAATAGACTCTGGTGCTTCTTTCCACATGACTTCACATCAAGATTGGTTCTCTAAGTATGAAATTTATGATGGTGGGAAGGTGTACCTAGGTGATGACTCTCACATGAGTATTTTTGGTTGTGGAAGAGTCAAGATAAGATTCCCAAATGGTAGAGTGAAGGGGATCAATGGTGTCCTACATATCCCCGGTTTGGCATGGAACCTTCTTTTTGTAAGTAAGTTGAATGATGTGGATGTGTAGGTTGTCTTCTCAAATGGAAGATGCAAGATGATATAAAGAGGATCTATGGTGCTTGCTAAGGGTGTTTGGATATGCACTCTATTTCAGTTGTATACATGCATGGTTTAGTGCAATAGTTCTTTTGTGGAAAAGAAGAAAGGAACTTCTGAGTCACAATCCTCACCATTGGAACCATCAACAAAGAAGAAAGTTGCATCCACTTTCAATGGTCGTGCTTTCTAGGTACCTAAGAGTGCTCATGCTTTGGAGATGAAGTTACTTGTTGAGAAGAGAATGCTTTGGCACCAAAGACTTGGTCACATTGGTGAAAAGGGTTTAAGAACTCTGAAAAATAAATGCATTGTTGAGGGGCTTGATGATTGTAATCTTGAGTTTTATTTTTGCGAACATTGTATCTATGGAAAGCAAAACCATGTTCATTTTTATCACAATTCTCACAAATATTTTGGGGTTTTGGACTATGTACACTCTGATGTTTTTGGTCCTATAAATGTTCCTTCGTTATCAAAATATGTATATTTTGTTTCTTTCATAGATGATTATAGTAGGAGGACATTTATTCATTTTCTCATAAGTAATTTTGAAGTCCTCAATCGGTTTAAGGAGTTTAAGGCCTTGGTAGAAAATCAAATTGGTAGGAAGATTAAGTGTTTAAGGACTGATAATGGTGGTGAGTTTTGTTCTACATATTTCGATAAGCTATGTAAAGAACATGGAATTGAAAGGAATAAGACAACTCCATATACCCCTCAACAAAATGAAGTTGTAGAGAGGATGAACAAAACATTGATGGAGAGGGCTAGGAGTATGCTAAGTGGAGCTAGCCTTGAACAAAAGTTTTGGGCTGAAATTGTTGCCACTGCGTGCTATCTAGTTAATAGATCCCCTACATCAACTCTTGTTGAGAAGACACCTATGGAGGTTTGGTCGAGAAAAAATCCCTCATTGAGACATTTTGTGTGTTTGGTTGCGAGGCATATGCTCATGTGCCAAGGGAGAAAAGATCAAAGTTGGAAAACAAGGGTGTTAAATGTATCTTCATCGGTTATGGTATTGGTGTGAAAGGGTACAAGCTTTGGGATCTAGTGGCTGAAAAGGTTCTAGTATAGTTGAAGTGTTATCTTCAAAGATATGAAACCTTATTCCACTGTTTTGCAGCCTATAGAAGAACAAAAGAAAGAAGATGTGGTTCAACTTCCTCTTGACTCTAAGAAAGTTATACTTGAAGCTCAGAATGGATTTGATGATGAGAGCTTGAGAAGCTTTGAAAGTTCTAAAGAAGAAGAAGAAACTCAACCTCAGCAAGTAAGGATGATAGGTTTGGATATTCACCTGAATGGTTTGGTTATTCATTGTTGGATTCCAGTTGCATTTTTTCTTTGATTTCTCACAGATGATCCTAAGACTATTAGAGAGGCTATGGGTATGAGTGATGCAGATTCTTGGATGAAATCCATGGATGAAGAAATGGTTGCATTGAAGAAAAATGATACATGGGATCTTGTACCTTTGTTTGAAGGACAGAAACTCGTTGGATGTAATTGGGTGTTCAAGAGAAAATTTGGTCTAGATGGAAATATTGAGAAGCATAAGGCATGGTTGGTTACTAAGGGTATTCTCAGGTGGAGGGAATTGACTATGGTGAGATTTTCTCTCCTATTGTAAAGTTGAAATCTATCTAATTCCTATTGTCACTTGTAGTAGCGTATGATCTAGAAGTGAAAAAGATGGATGTGAAGATAGTGTTCCTTCATGGTGACTTGGAGGAAGAGATTTATATGTACAACTAGAGCATTTCATGGTTAAAGGTAAAGAAAATTTGGTTTGCAAGTTGAAAAATTCTTTGTATGGTCTTAAGTAGTCTCCTAGAATGTGGTACCAAAATTTTGATACCTATGTGTTGTCTTTGGGATTTCTGAGATCTAAATCTAACCATTGTGTGAATTGCAAATTTGATAATGGCCATATTCACATAATTGCATTGTACATAGATGATATGTTATTTTTTGGGAATGGTAAAAGTTTGATTTCAGGTTTGAAGTCTCAATTGTTAGTAGTTTGAGATGAATGATCTAGGTGTAGTGAGGTATATTCTAGGGATGGAGATCAGAAGAGATAGAGCTAACATAAAGCTTTGGTTAAGCCAGAGCAATTTGTGAATATAGTGTTGGATAGGTTCAACATGACAACTTGTAGATAGTTAGTTGTTCCTATAATGCAGGGGACAAATATTTTTGTGGAGGATTGTCCAAAATCTCCTACTGAGATGGAGGACATGACCAGAGTACCATATGTGAGTTTTGTTAGCAGTATTATGTATGTTATGGTTTGCATGAGGCTAGACATTGCCCAAGCAGTGGGAGTCCTTAGTCAGTTTATGGCTAATCTTGGGTGGGTACATTGGGATGTAGTGAAGAGTGTTCATATGTTTGCGAGGTACTTCTGAGTATTCCTTATGTTTTCATGGTTATCCTACTGAACCTCAACACTCATTGAGTATTTGCGGATATGTGGATTCAAATTGGGCAGGTGACATTGACAGCAGAAGATCCACTAGTGGCTATGTGTTCACGATGTATGGTGGTGCTATCAGTTGGATGAGTAAGCAACAAGTTGTAGTCACTTTATCCACTACAAAAGAAGAGTATATGGTAGCTAATCATGCTTGTAAGGAATCCATTTGGCTTAAGCATTTGTGTTCTGATATTAGTTTTGATTCAGGGTAGATTACTATCTGTTGTGATATTCAGAGTGACAATTGCTTGGCAAAGAATCCTACTTTCCATGCCAGAACAAAGCACATTGATTTTCAATTTCATTTTGTTCGTGATATGGTGGAAGATAGAAAGGTGAAGTTGGAGAAGGTTGTCACCCTAACAAATGTTGTAGATGCATTAACAAAGCCAGTGAGCACAAAGAAGTTCAAATGGTGTTTGAAGTCTATGGGCCTCACGACCTCTAGTAGTTAAATCATTTTACTTCTATTGACTCTTCAAAGGTGTTCAACAAGTGAGAGAATGTTAGGAAAAAGAAGGTGTCTCAACCTTTGATTTTTCCTTAATAATAAATGTTGCCAATTTCTCACATTGTCTTATGAGTTACAACTTGTAGTTTCTATTCGGATGAGGAATCAAGTTGGAAAGTTGATTTTATAGGTGGAGTTGTGCATAAAGGATTTTTCTATTTTTCGTGTTGAGTTTACATGGAATGTGAGTTTTTGAGGTGCAATTATTTTGGCAAGTGCAGATTTTGCAGTGCACCATGGAATATGGTGACAAATTGGAAACTTACTATTATGTGTGTGCAGTGTTTTTGACGCTTTCCATGTTGCACATTTAGCCTTTGGCAGTTGTTTTAGAAATGTCTAATTTATGCATTGTAAGCTCTTATATATTGAGCACTTGTATTTTGGAGTTGTAGTTGAAGTTTTATTGAAGTATCGTTATGCTATATGAATTACTCCAAAATTGAGAAGAAGTGTGAAGACTCCTGCAAGAGCATAGCTTTGCAATTATATTGTAACTTGTTTATTGTTGCTAAATAATATAATTGAGTTGTGTTTTAGAGTGTGAGTTTTTTCTCCCGAAAGGGTTTTCCCCACGTAAAATTATGTGTTGTGATTTTGTTGTTTTTTTGTTTATGATATGTATACATGCATCTAAATCTATATCAATTAAAGGTGTTTAAGAATTTTTTGCAATTCTCTCCTTCTTAGATTAGTGTAGGAAGCTTCTTCTGCGTACTCAGCTTCTTTCAGGATTCAAATCCAAAGACTAGGGAGTATGGAGTTGCACCAGTGGGTGTGTGGATGCTAGTGCGATAGGACTAGAGAGGAAGATTGAGTTGGAGATGCCAATCATGACCAAGATCATTTATAGTCTTCTTAAGAATTTTTAACAAGGTCTTATTAGATACATCTTCTTGAATGTTACTTTGTGGGTATTATAGGGTGGACCAATGATGTTGGGTGTGGAAGCATTAACAAAAGGTGCATACATCTTGGTTTTTGAAGGAATTTTCATTGTTAATGACAATGGTAGAGGGGATTTTGTAGTGACAACTAATGTAATAGAGGATGAACTTGGGAATTTATTGGTTAGTGGGGTATTTTATGGGAATAAATTCAACACATTTGTAATTTCCCCTATTTGGTATACTTAGAATTCTGCCTAACATCATAATTTCCAAGTAAGAGATATATTTTATTCAATTATAACTTCTAATAGACTCTAGTTTATCCCTACAATAATGTTATCCAATGATTCATAATATAATATAATTAATTAATAATTTGTATTATTACATCCACTACATCATTTGAAACACACACACACACACACACACACACACACATATATATTGATCTAGATGAGTAACTCACAATGCCTATTCTAAACTATTATCCCCTCAATAATCAATCATTGGGGAAGATTAGAGAAGGAACCTCAATAGGGTGTTAGGAGTATTTCCTACTTCTAAGCTCAAGGGTGGATAGTCAACCCCCTTGTCTACTTAGCAAGGAATCTCTCCCCCTCCCTTCATGTACTTCCAACTCTTCTTCCCATCAATGAATCATAGATGCATTAATAATTTAGATTATTAATGCAATATGAAGCAACTCTTATGAGGTTGTATAGGAAAAACATGAAATTGATATATCCAAATATATACATTAAGTAGCATACCACTATCTATGGAACTATGTTACTGTTATAGCCACATAATGCATATGCAATAGTTTGGTATGCAAATAATTATTCTAATCGACCTGTTGTAGATATTAGTTTGCAAATTATCTTCAATGGTGTTTGATGGCCATCCCTTCCTTCCTAATTTCCCTTTTATATGCTTTGTGTCCCATCCACATGATACATTTCTTTTGGATTGGAGTGACCATCAGAATGGTCATAACTTTGGGATTAGCTTAGTGTCATAACTAATCATTCCAATCACCGCTCTTAACAATTACCAATTATTGCTTATTTAATTTGTATTATTTCTTGCCAAGGATCGTCGGCCTCTCTTGGTCATAATCGCTATTGTCTCTACCATTTACTATTGCATTACATTTAATCCCCATTAATTTAAGGAAATCATCTTATTCTTTATCCCACAATTCTCATGTAGAGGTTGGCATAATCCAGGAGTATCATACGTGCTCTTTTCGATGAGGCATGACAGTGATTTATTTCCTCGTTTCCTCATAGGGGCATGATAGTAGTTGGATACCATATTATACCACTTGTCTTTTAGTAGTTGGATCTCCCAGTTTTTGGAATGCCCCAAATTCTACTTGAGCATCCAAATCTGGATTAGTACCAGCAAAAACATCTCAAAATAGAGTTCTAGCACCATTCCAAATATGTCCAAAAAATAAAAGAAGAGAAAATGTAGCATGCCCAAAAGTAAACCAACCCCTTGGGCTACTCTGAAAAACACCATCTGATTTCAAAGTAGTACGATCTAACTCAAAAATTTCACCTAATTGGGCACGTCTAGCATATTTTTTGACTATAGCAGGATCACCAAATCTAACTCCATCAAGTTCACCACCATAGAACTCAATAGTTACACCTACTCGTTCCACACTATATTTGGATTTTTCTCTCCTAAAAGGAACATTGGCTTTCACAATTCCTTCTTCATCTACTAGAACGACTGGAAATGTTTTGAAAAAGGTAGGCATATGACATACAAAAAGCTCGTGTCCCTTTTTACCTTTGAAAATAGGGTGTCCTAACCAACTAACAACAATTCCATCTCCATTGTCCATTGCACCCACCACAAATAACCCCCATTTAGCTAGATTATTCCCAATGTAATCATAAAAAGCAAGTTTTTCAAGAATTTTTGACCAAGCTTCCGATAGACTTAGATTTTCAACCAAACCGAGACAAACCCACTGATCTATTTCTTGTTGGAAGTATCCTTGATCCCACTGGTAACGAGTAGGACCAAATAATTCAATCAAAGTGGTTGCAGAACCATACCACATTATTCCGGCCACAATGAAAGTTGCAAAAAACACAACAACAATAATGTTGGAGAGGACAGTTCTAATATTCCCCATACATAATCCTTTGTATAAACATTGGGGAGGATGAACACTGAGATGGAATAGACCTGCTAATATACCCAATATACCTGCTGCAATATGATGAGAAGCTATTCCTCCTAGAACAAAAGGATCAAAACCTTCAGCTCTCCATGCTGGATTTACAGGTTGTATTTTTCTAGTTAGTCCATAAGGATTAGACACCCATATTCCAGGGCCATACAAACCCGTTACATGAAATGCTTTGAATCTGAAACAAGCTACTCCTAAGAGGAATAAATGAATTCCAAAAATCTTAGGCAAATCTAAAGAAGGTTTTCTTGTATGGGAATCACAAAATACATCTAGATCCCAATATACCCAATGCCAGATAGCTTCTAAAAAGCACAAGCCAGAAAACACAATATGTGCCTCGACCACACCTTCATAATTCCAAATACCTGGATTAGATACAGTTTCTTCGGTTATACTCCATCCACCCCATGAATCCTTTATTCCTAAATGAGTCATAAAAGGTATAACAAACATACCTTGTCTCCACATTAGATCAAGAATAGGATTGGATGGATCAAAAACTACTAATTCATAAAGAGCCATTGAACTTGCCCATCTAGAACCTAGAGCTGTATGCATTATATGCACAACAATTAACCAGCTAGGATCATTCAACACAACGGTATGGACATGATACCAAGGAAAACCCATGAAAATACCCCTTTATCAAAAAAACTAGACACTATGTAACTTTCTTGCATTAGATAAGATTATGCTATGGAGTTAGACCTTTGTTTCAAAGATGAAAATCTATTAATAAAATAGTTTCAAAAAATAGAATTGAGAAGCGGATATATTTTATCATTTATATGTACCAATATACAATGTAGAAATTGGTCCCATTTGTTTTGTATCAAACAAGTATCAAACAAGTATCAAACAAGTATCAAACAAAGAAAATTAATAAATTACTTTACAAAAGACCTAATGAATTAGGTATTTTATGAAGAAAGGTACACCCACTTATTTGGTCCTATCACTCATTTGATCTTATAATCTATCTTTGTAATAGAAAAAAAAGACTATTTAATATACTTTTGAAATAATAATGAACAACTTACCCTCTCTTTTTGCGCCTTTGGTGGGCTTGTTTTTTCCAAAAATTACAATGGTTTTTCTTTATTTCTATATTCAAAATGATGAAATTCTATGAATCTGATCAATATATATATACCTATATATATTTATTTTTTCTAATATAAGATAAAACTTTGATAAATAGATCTAAATAGATATTTCTCTTTATTTAGATCTATTCATATATATGATAAATAACAATCTATGGATAGAATGTAAATGTATATGGTATAATATGTATAATACATAGTATACAGACCCGTGTGTGAAAGAATAAATCTTTCTTACTTATACTTCAAAATATGTGTATATAGACATTTCAATATAGAGATTGATATTTTTATTTGACTAATACAATGAAGTATCATTTTGATAATCAATAAGTTAAGGACAAAATTTCCATGCTAAAAAAAAGCACAGACAAAAAAAGAATAATAAAATCGTTATAGATATAATACTATTTTTTAAATGCTTATATGTATATGGCTAGTTTATTAATATAGCCAATTTATGAGAATGACTTCGGGGTGGGACTGAAAATTTGTTCAATCCCTCGAATTAAATAGGACGTAATTTGTTATGAATCGTCGATCCAAATGGCTTTGGATAGAACCCACAACAAGGTCTCAAAAAATAAGCAATTTGTTTTTTGCTTGTCTCCTCTTTTTGGGTTCACTAGGATTTTTTGTGGTCAGAATTTCAAGTTACCTTGATAGGAACTTGATACCCTTATTGCCATCTCAACAAATACTTTTTGTTCCACAAGGAATTGTGATGTGTTTTTATGGGATCGTAGGTCTGTTCATTAGCTCTTATTTGTGGTGCACTATTTTGTGCAATGTGGGTAGTGGCTATAATAAGTTTGATGAAAAAGAAGGAATTGTATGCCTTTTTCGTTGGGGATTTCCCAGAAGAAATCATCGTATTTTCCTCCAATTTCTTATTAAGGATATTTAGGCAATCAAAATGGAAGTTCAAGAAGGTATTTTTCCTTGTCATGTTCTTTATATGGAAATAAAGAGCCAACAAGACATCCCTTTAACTCGTACTGAAGAAAATTTGACCCTGCGTGAAATGGAACAAAAAGTTGCTGAATTAGCCCATTTTTTGCATGTATCCATTGAAGGATTTTGAAATGGGGGGGAAGTCCTCTTTTATAATAAAAAAATGGATAGATCTCATATTAGTAGATACCATAAAAAGTTTGACATAACATTTGTCTGGAGGGGAAGTATAGTCAGTTTATTTACACTAACACGAAATGTTACTTATAGAAGCATACTAGTATTCTTCGATAATTCACAAACACTCAATATCATTCTTTATCTATTAGATAGGAACAAAAGGTCTAATAAATACGGATATAACATCTCAAAAGAATACAATAAAGTAAATGACTAGTTTTTTACACTTTTTGACATATGTGCTCGAAATAATTTGATTTGCTATATGTACCAAAGAGTACAAATTTGGTATTATTAGACTTAAACTTCAATTTATTTGCCACTTGAATTGAAGAGATTCTTCAGGTCAAGAGTTAAATAAGAAAAAAATAAATAGAAAATGAGTCCAGATCAAAGAAATTTTAAGGATTGATCCTTCCTTTTTACTCCACTTCTCCTTCTGAACAAACTATCCCTCATCCGAAAGATATTTCAAAGAATTACGCATTAGATCATTCTATGAATCTCATACCTTGTTCTATAATTCATACTTGTTCAAATTTTGGATAGAGCTAATGAGCCAATCAAGTTCGTTAACGATTCACGAATTGGAAGTCGCCAAATATAAAACATTAGCTTCTCTATAATATCTTACATGTTTAATAGTATTGCCTTGGGCAATTTCAATTTCATTACAAAACAGTTTGGAATCTTGGGTTACAAATTGGTGGAATACTAGTCGATCGAAAAAAAAAATTGATTATTTACAAGAAGAAAGTGTTGTAGACAAATTTGAGAAAATAAAAGAACTATTCCTATTAGAAATAATGATGGAAGATTATTCAGAACCACATTCACAAGATATTCGTGTAGAGATGTAGAAAAATATGATCGAATTGGTCAAAATATATAATCAAGATTGTATCCAAGTTATCTCACATTTATTAGCAAATATAATAAGTTTTGTTGTTCTAATTGTTTGTCTCATTCTGGGTAAGAAGAGACTTGGCATTCTCAATTCTTGGATCCAAGAAGTCTTCTACAACTTAAGAGATACAATGAAAGATTTTTCTATTCTTTTAGCAAGCAATCTATGTATTTGGTTTCATTCGCCCCATGGTTGGGAACTAATCATCGATTCAATCTTAGAAAATTATGGATTTTCCCATAACGAATGAATAATATATGTTCTTGTTTCAACTTTACCAGTCATCTTAGACACAATTTTCAAATATTGGATCTTTTGGCATTTGAATCGTATATCTCCTTCACTTGTAGTAATTTATCACTCGATGGGTGAATAAAAAATCCCACCTTTTTTACTTTTTTAGGGCGATACTTCATATTTTTAGCTTTAGGTTTAATATAGTGGCAGAATTGCAGGCAAGTAACTATGATAGTTACCTACTACTATTTATTTTAAATAAAAGAATTGTAACCAAAAATTGAACCATGCAAAATAGAAAAACTTATGATGACTGGGTGAAAAAGTGGATAACTCAATCAATATCCGTCTTAATAATGATCAATGTAATTACTCGGGCATCTAGTGGAAATGCATATCCCATTTTTATGCAACAAGGTTATGAAAATCCTCAAGAAGCAACTAGACGTATTGCATGTGCCAATTGTCATTTGGCTAAAACACCTATGGAGATTGAAGTTCCATAGTCCGTGCTTCCTGATACCGTTTTTGAAGCAATTGTTAAAATACCCTATGATAAGCAAATAAAACAAGTTCTTGCTAATGGTAAGAAATGAACTTTAAATGTAGGAGTTGTTATTATTTTACCTGAAGGTTTTTAATTAGCTCATCTGGATTGTATTTAACCTGAGATTAAGGAAAAAATACGTGATCTATATTTTCAGAACTATCATCCCAATCAAAAAAATATTATAATAATAGGTCTTGTTCTTGGTAAAAAATATAGTGAAATTGTGTTTCCCATCCTTTCACCAAATCCCGCTACTAATAAAGCAACTCACGTCCTGAAATATCCCATATATGTGGGTGGTAATAGAGGAAGAGGACAAATTTATCCTGATAGTAGCAAAAGCAACAATACAGTCTACAATGCTCCAACAACGGGTAAAGTAAGTAAAATTGCATGTAAAGAAAAGGGTGGATATCAAATCACTATTGATAATCCATCAGACGGTTGACAAGTGGTTGACTTTGTACCTCTGGGACCAGAACTTCTTGTTTCAGAAGGCGAATTCATCAAGGCAGATCAATCGTTAACGAATAACCCTAATGTAGGCGGATTTGGTTAGGAAAATGCAAAAATAGTACTTCAAGATCCTTTACATGTTCAAGGTCTTTTATTATTCTTAGCATTTGTCATTTTAGCACAGATATTTCTGGTTCTTAAGAAGAAATAATTTGAGAAAGTTCAATTGGTCAAAATGAATTTTTAGGTGCATAAAAGATTCAAATCTCCATCTTATGGATGATTAATACAATTATATAAATGTTATCTTTTCTCACCTTGATTTATCATACTCAAAAGAAATCAATAGAAGTTCTTTCGATAATGGAAAAGGAGAAACTTATTATAACTTTTGTTTGTATTTGAAGACACATCTATGACCTTAAAAGTGATGTTTAATGTTGGTCTTCTTTTAGCCTCACCCAATATGCAAAGCAAGGAACATTATGGTGATACACTGTAAGTGATATCATCCGCTTTAGTAAAATAATTCTCTTTTCCCTAATTACAATAGAAGCTATAGATGGAATAGCTATGTTATGTATAGTAGGTATGAGTATACCCTATGGTAATGCTTAACATAAAACAAAGTCTTTATGATGTTAGAAATATGTTTATTGAATCCTAAGTGTTTGTGTGAAAGTTGTACCTTAACATAATTTAAGATTTTGACTATTCAAGAAGCTTGACATAGTGACAAATCATGTACAATCATGTTTTGTACTTAGTTAGGTTTTAATACTTTGGCATATATCAGTGGTGGGGTAAATCCATTGGATATATTTATTCCTTAATATTTATTTCTTAAAGGAGTCACCACCCTTCACAATAAATGATTCACCACCCTTCATGTTTTCCTTTTGAGATTCCAAGTTGATTGATGTATTTATTTTCCCCTATCGATAATTTCTTCATAAGGAAATGATTCCCTTTTTATATCTTATAGTCTTTCACATTTTAAGGGTCACAACCTTTCATATTTGAATGGTCACAATCTTTCACATTTGAAGTTACATCCTTTCTCAGATCACCTAATTTAATTCTCTTACAAAATCACTTAAAGTTTTGTTCTCAATTCGACTCTCCAATGATATTAGGAATGAATTTAAAATGAAATGCTCCCCCTTTTTATATCTCAATTTTGAGGGAGTCACCCCTTTTAACATCAATAGTTACAACTCTTCATTGATGTATTTAGAGACTAATAATAATTTACTTTTAAATATGTTAGTTTGTTAGTGTTGTTGAAGGCATGAATTAAACACATATACATGTAGTACATACACATAAATACACATAAGACACGAAGCATGCACATAAATACATGTAAGTCATGAAGTATACATGAGTACATGTAAGTTACAAAGTATACACGTTATCACTTGAATATACGTAAGTCACAAAGTGTACACAAGAATGCACATAAGTCACAAAGTATACACATAGGTCACAAAGTGTACACATGTATACACATAAATCATGAAGTATACACTTGAATACACATAAGTCATAAATTATACATGTAAATCAAAAAGTGTACACATGAATACACATAAGTTGGATGAATACATGTAAGTCACAAAGTATACACATGAGTAAATGTAAGTCATAAAGTATTCACATGAATACACATAAGTTGCAAGGTATACACTAAAATACACATAAGTCACAAAGTATAGGCATGGATACACATAAGTTGTATGAATACATGTAATACATGAAAAATACACGTAAGACACGAAGCATGAAGCATACATAAGTTAGTTTGTCTACAGGCTGGCAGGATTAAGGTCCTAATACCACTTGCAATGTCCCCTATATGGTATACTTAGAATTCTGCCCTAAAATCATAATTTCCAAGTAAGAGATATATTATATTCAATTATAACTTCTGATAGACTCTAGTTTAACCCTGCAATAGTGTTAGCCAAGGATTCATAATATAATAATATTAATTGATCATTTGTATTATTACATCCACTACATTATTTCACACACACACACACACATATATTGATCTAGATGAGTAACCCACAATGCCTATTCTAAATTATAATCCCCTCAACAATCAATCATTGGGGAAGATTAGAGAAGGAACCTCAATAGGGTGTTAGGAGTCTTTCCTATTTCTAAGCCCAAGGGTGGATAGTCAACCCCCTTATCTACTTAGCAGGAATATCTCCCCACTTTCATGTACTTCCTACTCTTCTTCCCATGAATGAATTATGGGAGCATTACTAATTTAGATTGTTAATGCAATATAAATTACAACTCTTATGGGGTTCTATAGGATATACATGGAATTGATATATTCAAATATATACATTAAGTAGCATACTACTATCTATGCAACTATGCTATTGTTATAGCCACATAATGCAGATGCAATAGTTTGGTGTGTAGATAATTATTCTAATAAACCTATTGAAGACATCAGTTTGCAGATTATCTTCAATGTTGTTCTATGGCCATCCCTTCCTTCCCGATTGCCATTTTATATGCTTTGTGTCCCATCCACATGAGACATGTCTCTTGGATTGGAGTGACCATTCAAATGATTATTAATTTTGGGATTAGCTTAGTGTCATAACTAATCATTCTAATTGTTACTCTTAATAATTACCAATTATTGCTTATTTAATTTGTATTATTTCTTTCCAAGGGTTGTTGACCTCTCTTGGTCATAATTGTTGTTGTCTCTACCATTTACTATTGCATTATATTTAATCCCCACTAATTTAAGGAAATAATCATATTATTTATCCCACGATTCTCATGCAGAGGTCGACATAATCCAGGAATATTATACTTGTTCTTCCATGGGGCATGATAGTGATTTATTTCCTTGTTTCCTCATGGGGGCATGACACCATTTATTAAAGCATGTAGTAGCAATTTATGATGAATTTATGAACATTAGAGGATGATGGATGAATCTTACCAATGAGACCAAGGCCCCATTATGAAAAGGGATAAGGAGTAGCAATGGGTTTCAACACTTGTGATGTTGTTTGAATCATATCTCGATGTTACTATCAAGATAAACATTTCTTAACATACTAGTAAGCATCTTGTTCTAGTGTGAAACAAATAGGTATCTTAAGAGTTTCTTGGCTAGGGCCTTTCACTAGTGTGTGCAACATAGATACCATCACAAGCCTATTTCAATGCAAGAGAAGCCTTATTTGAGTTTAGGCATCTAAGCAAAGAGCTACAAAAGTTCCTTCAATATAGCTTGTTGGTGAGGATAATAAAACATGATGAATGTTGGATAAAGGTTTTATATTGTGTATGGATAAGTTTGGTGGTAGTATGTGATTATGGAGATAGGTATATGTGTGATGGTACCAAGGATTTTTGGGACCAAAATATTCATAAATGATCTTAGATTTAGGGATGTCATATATAGGGAATAGAATATTTTTGACCAAGAATTCACACCAATGACTATCTTGCAACATATTTAAGAGGGATTTTATAGTAGCTTTGGCATCTACTTATTTTTTATTGATTATGGGTGCTTGATCAAATTGGATGGATATGAAGTATTCCTTGAATCTACCTACCATCCATTTGTAAGGAATTAGCTTTTCATCCTTCATTTGATAGTTATTATTGACTTGGTTTATGGTGAGTAATGAATCTCCATAGACTAAGAGATGCTATATGTTCCACTAAACTACTATGAACTATTATGAGACCTTTGATTGAAGCCTCATATTCAACTATGTTGTTTGTGTATGGGAAACCCAATCTAAAAGCTCTAGTAATGAGATTACCTTTAGGAATGATAAAAAATATTTATGAGTCTAATCTATTGGTATTGGAACCACCAAAACCTAGTTTTCAAGATGTTGATTCATCTAAAGTGGAGATTGAGTCATCAAGAAAGTCCACAATTAAAGGATGATTATTTATGACTAGAATTTTTGCTAGTTGATCAATCATGAAATTTTATTTGATTAATTTTCTATTCACATATTCTATTTCAAGTTCACTTAGCAATAGGACCCATTTTTCCATGCACCCATGTGAGATGTTCTTGAGAGATGATATTTTAGTGGGTCAAATTTCGAGATGATCTTGATCTTATGACTTATCATGTAACTTCATAGATTTTGAGAGATAAAAATGAGTTACACATGCACATTCCATGGGGTGTAATTAATATCATAGTACACCAAAGTCCCACCAATGTAATGGACAACTTGTTCACAACCTTCCTAAATATGATGCATTAGGAGTCCCACAAGGGTGACTAATATTGTAGATATATAGAACAATAACAATTTTCTCTTGATAGGTGTCATGAGGATTGGTGTTGATGCTATATATTCTTTGATTTTATCAAAGGCCTATTGACAAGATTTGTCCCAATGAAAGGTAATATTTTTCTTTAGGAGGTGAGAGAATGATTGAAACTTGTCTAATATTCATGTAATGAACCTTTGGATAGCACAAATCTTACCCTATATATTGTGTAATTGTTTGATATTTTTTGGAGGTGGTGTCCCTAAGATGGTGGTGACTTTGGCTAGATCGACTTTTACGTCTCACCAAGAGATGATGAAGCATAGAAGTTTCTGAGATGTGACACCAAAGACACATTTCCTAGGATTGAGGTACAACTTGTATTCTCCAAATGCTCAAATATGCATCTATGGATGAGCCTTTCTTGTTGTGGACTTAGCAAATAAATAATCTACATAGTCTTTCATGATGTCATGAAAAATTATTGTTATTTCTCTTTGATAGGTTGCCCTACCTTCTTTAACTCGATTGGCATTACTTGGTAATAGAAGATATCCCAAGGAGTGGTAAAATTTGTTTTTTGTTGGTCTTTAGGAGAAATCTCAATTTAATTATATCTAGAAAACCCATCCAAGAAGGATAACACCTCATTTCCTTTTGTGATATTGACAATTATATCAATGTTTAGAAGTGGAAAATCGTTCTTGGAACATGCCTTATTGGCATCTCTAAAATATGTACAAATGTGGATTCATTTGGATTTTTTGATAGGAAAAATATTAGAGATCCATTCTACATAATAAATTGGCTATATAAAGCCAACCTCCAATAGTTTTTGAAGCTCTTCCTTGACTAGTAGGGGAATTTGTGGATGCATCTTGTGGAGTTTATGTTTCACTAGCTTGGTATCCATATGTACCACAAGATGATGCATGATAAGAGAATGGTATAAATTTGGTATATCTACATATGGCCAAGCTAATTTATCTACTAATTTCTTGATGATAGTGTTGATGCCAAAAATTGGCAAGGTAACAACCCTTTGTGGGAAACTCAGTTTATGGGGGACTTATTGCGCTAAACTAAGTGATCTCCGGAGTGTTGAGGTGCCAAATTGACCCACAACATGCAGGTAAGATAAAAGTGAAAGTATCTCACCTCTCCTGAAAGAGACAATCAGTAATCAAACTAATCACCTCCCAAGGTCTTTGATGTTGGTTCACAACATTGTTGTTTCATGAAGTGGTCAATATGGCTGTAATATTCAAGGGGCCTATTGGTTTTGAGCTTCTGGATTGTTGCAAATAGAAAAAGATAGATCAAGGTTTTCAAACTAAAAAGAATGTTGATTCATTCAACTAATTAGACTTGTTACCTTCCAAGGAATTCCTAAACTAGAACTACAGAATAAAATTAACCTGTAATTGATACAAAGTTTCATTCATTCACAGTGCAAACTTTAACAGTAGATTGCAAATCATCATTCAAACAAAACATAAGATAAAATTCCATTCCTTGAAAGCTTTTCAAATCAAATGATTAACCCAAAATGAATACCATTCTAGAGCATAACATAAAATAGGTTTAAGTTTGGCTACTCCTACTGTCAATGAAACAAATAAGCAGCATTTACAAATTTGGCAAGATCACCAGTGTACAGAAACCCATGTCTTCAAATTATCTCCATCTATGCTAAGAAAATCAGGAAGATACATCACCTCTTCCTCCTGCTGAATTGCAAAAAAATGTTTAACTTACTTCAAAACCCTAACTTGCTTTTTCTAACCTTTTTCTTCTACCTTATGAATCTTCTAGCTTGCTAACTAATCCGCTAACTTTCTTTCTAACTTTTCTAACCCTTCTAACCTGTCTCTAAAACTTACTCTCTAACTCATCTAACCCTTCTTAACCCCGTCTCTAAAAGAGGTGAAACACCATATTTATAAAACGCGTCAGATGCGTCGGCCCAGTTTAGGGTTTACAATAAGTCGGTCACAAAACAAGTCGACCCTAGAAGAATCTGAAACAAAGTCAAATGTGCATTAAATGCAAGGGCACCGACCAGATCGGCCCAGGATCTCCCTCATAACTTGGACCAAAACGTGTGAAAAAGAGGCAAAGTGAAACGATGAGGAAGCACAACTTTTGATGTAGCTTTGCATTAACTGCTTCCCCCATGTCGCCCATACCTTGCTCCATTTTGGCCTTCATCACCAAGAACGTCCTCTACAAGCTGTTTGTAAGTGGCATAGGCGAAACCCTAGTTCGCCATTCAATAACATTAATATCATTCTTCAGCTGCCCCATCGTATGGTCCTAGTCTCTTGTTGGATTGATATTCATTAATGTTTGCACTGTAGGTCCAGTTGGTTTCCAGTTACTATATCCCATGATAGCCTTAGTCCTTTGTAGCAGGATGTTCATATTCGGGTTTGAAACCTTGAACCAGACTGATGTCATCTCACCCTCAGGAACCCTACTCTTTTCGTCCAACTTCATTTTCTTTTTTGCTTCAGAGGTGAATGATCCCTTTGTGTTCTTCTTAGCCTTTCCAACCACTGTCTTGCTAGACTTAGTTTGCATCCATCAAACACCAATGTGAGAATCTAAATGTTGACAACATTTTCATCCAAGTGTTAGTTTAAAATCATGATAAAACCATTAAATTAGCCATTAAGCATCAACACTGGATCGTCAAAATGAACACAAGCAACATACAACAATGAAATTCATCAAGCTAAAGCAAGATATGTTTAAGCATTCATCATTAGATTCATCAATTTTATCCAATTTCTTAAATTCCACAAAGCATAGCAGAGAATTCGAAAAAAATCCAACCGGACCGAAATTCTGCGAAGAGCGCAAAACTCCGCACTTCAGAAAACTAAAGGAAACCAGGAAAATCCAGCCAGAATGGATAATTCCGAAGTAGGCATAAGGTTTACCAATAGACCATTCAAATGAAGAAGGAATGCATATAACATTGAAAAATTCATCAAAACAAGCATGGAATATCAAGCATTCATCACCTAAATCATTATGTGCCATCGATCTCAAGTCACTCAAAGCTTGGCAGAAAATCTGGAAGAATCCAGCCAAACCAAAATTTCGTGAAGAGCGCAAAACTCTGAACAACAACACATTAAATTGAAGTGGGCTTCGTAAAACCCTACCTGAATCAAACTGAGGCATTGACAAACAAGGCAAGGCAAAGAAACCGTTAGGGAACACACATTGGCGAGAGATCCACCTGGGTGGAGAGAGTTAAGAAACTCACAGTGACCGGTAAGTCTCAGCGACCCAAAATTTGGAAACCTAACGGCCAGACGGAAATCCAAAAAAATCCGACCCAAGTGGAATTCCGCGAAGGCCAGAAATCTCTGAACGACAGTGTAAAACAGGTCGAGTTGGACTTCGAGCGCAATCTGAGAAAATCCGGACGGGGCGGACAATCCTGAATTGGCTCAAAAACCTTAACAACAGCATTGAAACCAGAGTTTGAAAGAAATCTGGGAAAATCCGAACAGACCGAAAAATCCTGAACTAGGGTAAAAACCCAAACTTTTCCCAAAACATAATATTTTCAATATGCAACTTGGGGAAAACACTTGGGCAAGCAAGATAAACATATTAGGCACATTCCAAGGAAAAGCAAAACCTGAAAATCGAAGGGGGCAAAACAAAAAGAGTGAAAGCAAAAGGGGGTCCCATTTTAATCAAATTTAAAATGGGGTGGCTATGCAAGGCATAACACGAAGGTTTATAGAAGCTGATTTCTTCTATGAATGGGGTTTTGGGATGGGAAACATAAGTAGATATAAAAATAAAGAATCTAACTAAGGTAATACGCCATAATTTATATGAAAGACACGATAAACCTATCTTTTGGATATGATCTAAGGGCCTGCTTAGTAATTTACCATGTCCTAGAATAATAGAAACTAAGGATTGCAGTATGAACAACTCATTCAATGACATAAAATAATAATCACATCCATTTACTGAAAAGAAGAGTTGAAAGACATGATCTAAACCAGCAAACTTGTATTCAAATTATAGAAGTACGACAAATAAACCATTCAAACAATAATGGCACAACATAAAGTTTATCAATAGCATAAGAAATAGAGAGGTCGAACAATGGCACAGTCTGTGAGTTCTTGCAATAATATAAACAATACAAAGGCCTGGTCTCTCCAAAAATATTATGATTCTAAAACTGGTGAAATAGCATATGATCTCCAAACTTGTAACCTAAAATATTGGAACCCTTGGAATGGAACCGTAGAACTGGGAGCACCTCTCCTGAAGCAAAGAGCAATATTTATAGCAAGCCTTCCACCGCTTGGCAAGCAACAACCAAAAAGATTCAAAATCTGAGCAATGATGTCGAGGTAATGATTTCCCTTGGCCATTATAATAGAAAAGATTCAAGACACAACATCCGGTCTCCCTCCATTTAGGTGCATCCCCTGCGAATGATGGTAGTGGTCCAACAAAGTCTCATGTATACAAGTGTCACCCTTTAGGATAGGTAGTTAGAAAATGTGGCAGCATCTCATAGCTCATAGTTTGCTTCATCCTCTACGTTGAAGAAGTGTGCACCGAAGAGACGTGTGGCAGCATTTCACTACTCACAGTCAATATTTCCTTCCTTCGCTGAAAGCTTGCATAGAGAGGACACGTAGCAAAAAAAATTACTATAGACACTGCTTGTGGGGACTGCCAAATCCTTATGTGAATGGGAGCTATGTGGCACACGAGTGGGGTTTGATGAGGAAGCAAAAGGAAGCGATCAAAATAACCCACGGTGACTACACGTGGGAGCATTTCGAGGGCCGATAGAAGAGCAAGGAGAAAATTCCTTCAGAGAGTGATGAGTGGACATTTGGAAAAGGCCACGGCAACAACCAAAAAGGGGCTGATGAAAAATATTGAAAGCATGGGCTGACAATTAGCCAAAAATCAAACCCGAAGGGAGCATGGTGAATTTTGAATTCACAGCTTCTGGCGACTATCAGGGGTGTTTCGCTTTGAGGAACGTGGAAACCAAAATTTTCTCTGGTTCATAGACCAGAGCACCATCCGTCGACGACAAAGTTAGAGCTTTGAAAGGGCTGCCTACAGAGGCAGCCAGTCATCTTGGATGGCTTCGCTATATTGTGCAAATTCTCCTGCGCTCCGCCCAAGTCAAGCATTTCTTTATAAGGAAACATCTCAAGTAAACTGGCCCTTGCCTCGTAATGGAAAAGTAGCTGCATAAGAGGATGAATAACACCCTCAATGTCTGTTGCGATGGGAGGATAGCTAAAACTATGGAAAGCATTTGGGTCTTGCTCCTTTTCTTCAATTCTTCCTATAATTTGCTCGGCTGTGGCAATCGACCCATCCTCGAGAAACAGAGACAGTAGACCCATCTTGCTCATCTAGGATAAATTCTCTTGCATGTCGTCCATTGTCTGGCTCAAATTAGCTGCAGCCGCTTTAGTTCACTGGAGGGCCGAGTGGCAATGGATGAACTTGTTTTCTGTTTGAGCAGTAATATCCCGGTCTTCGATCCCTGCCTTGGCCAGATCCTCATCAAAGACTGAATATAGCTTGGTCAACAAGCTCTTCGTTTTAGGAACCTTCTCTGAGATGAATCATGGGAAATGCTCAATTTTTCCATGAATCTCCTGGCTCAATTTTGTTGCCTCTGAGATGAACCTGAGCATTGGCTGTAGTGTTAGGCAGAAGGTTTTAACCTTTTCCCAATAAGAATTATATATCTGTCAAGCCAAGGGGATGAGGTTCGGCTGCATGGGGGAGGCTTGGAGAGAGCTCTTTAGAGAGGTGATCTTCGCATCCCTTGAGTTAATGGCCTCTGTTAATTCCACATTTTTCCTTTTTGTGGATGCTAGTTGCTCCCTGGAGCTGCTCCATTTTTTATGCCATTTTTCCTCGCCTCAGGCGTGGTTCGCGAATTCTCTGTTAAGAGAGTACTTTGTCTCTTGAAGCTCATTTTCTAACTGGGCCTTTTGGCCCTCAAAGTCCTTATGATTCTTTTTTAATTCTTGCTCATATAGAGCGCTTTGAGCTGCTAACTCTTCACCTTTTGTTGCAGATTCTACTCCATCGAGGTCAATTGGCTCTAATATTTCTGGTTCCTTTCCGGTAGCTCGTTGAGCAATGTGGGGTCAATGGACTAGGACTTATTGAGTTTTTCCTGGAGCTTTCTTCGCTCTGACTCCTCTGTTCGCACTTTCTCAGACAAGAGCACAACTTCAACTTCTAGTGATTTCTCCTTCATTTCCAGAAAACTGACTCTTTCCTTCACAAGCTTTAGCTGCTCCTCCTTTTTCTTCAATTAACAGTCAGATTTCAAAAATTCGGTCATCAACACCCGCTGCGTTTCCTTCACGAGTTCCACCTTACCCTATGGTCAGGCTACGGTCAGATCAAGCCCCATGGCATACATGTTGTAATTTCCCAGCAACATTTCACCTTGTGGTTTGGTAACATTCGGGTACATGGTGGTGAAGTTCAACATTTGTTGTTCTTCATTGTAACGTATACACTTTAGGCTCCATGTCCTTTTTATCATCCTTTGCTTTTTGCTTTTGGATCCTGAGGGCTCACATTTGCTTCATGGTTTCTCCCTGGGATATGAATTCGGCTAGCAACTAAACTATCCCGCCAACATTAGGTGTACTGGGAGGCAGGGAAAAAGGAAATACTCGTATAGTGGGCCCTTGCATTTTCTTTGGTGGGAGATTGGCAGTTTTCGGGGAGAAAAAGGGAACCTGCCATAGTTCGGTTTGTGAATTGGCGGAAGGGCTCATTAGTTGCGATGATGGGATGGTCATAATTGAGTCCATTTGCTGGGCATACTGGATTGGACTCGAGGTAACAGAGGCAATATGGGTGCCAATGGCGGCCGAGCTTTCAAAAAGAGAGGCGAGGAGAGATTAAGCAGTGACGGCTGACGTTAAGGTTCGTAGAGGCGTCAAGATAGATGGCCTAGTTTGAGCGAATTGGGAGAAACCTCCTGCAAACACTCTGGTAGGGGTAGATAAAGCAGGGCCTCCACTTGCAGTAATGGGTGCTACGGGAACGGAAGAGGACACCAAAGATTGAGAAGTAAGAAAAGCGAAAGCGAAAATTACCTGTTGACTGGACATTGGCGGTGTTTTGCTTGTCGTTGGTGGGCTAGTTACTTCAACTTCCTGGCTTGCTGCGAGCACTTGACTTGCAGCAGCTTCTTGTGATCCTTCTCCCGGAATAGCTTCAGTGCATTTCTGCTTAGTGGGTGGGGATTCTTCGATCTCCACAGTCTCTATAGTTTTTAGTTGTTGCGGTTGAGACACCTTCGTCACCTTAGAGGCCCAGGTGAGTGTCTGTGAGGCTCGTGACATATTCAGTCGCACATTTGAAGTGACATAGGTAGATTTCCCTATAGACTTCCTCTTTTGCTGGGCAGAGGATGCTGATGTCTCAATTTCCTCCTCCACTTGCTCCTCTCCTTCATTGAGGGTGTCACCTCTGTTATCACTTGAGTCAGAAGCAGGGTTCTCCTCATCCCACAACCATTCAAACTCTTTGTCTTCCTTTACGCCTTCATAAGGTATATCAGGCCATTTTGTTTCCTGATGATATATCCAGAAGGCCCTGATCGTTTCATTAGTCCATTCCTCTTCATTCCTCAGCTTATTGTACAGAGTCTTCCCCATTTTATAGTTCTCATCATAATCTTCCACCAGGAAGTAAAACTTATGCCATGGCGGCTTGCTATCTTCCATGGGGATATGAACTAGGTCAACCAACAATTAATCTTTATCTTCTAGCGGGTTGTGCCTCCACTCCCAGTAAGGTCAAGGGTTGTGAGTTACCTTGAGGTGATCATACAGTAAATCATTGAAAGGGTTGTAATCCCACTTGTCACAAATCATTACCAACCCTAAATGAGCTAGTTTATCTTGCAATAGCTAGTGTGTCTGCTTCTTTTTTAGGGCCACTATTTTGAAAGTTAGCGACAGGTGAAGAATCCCTTCCTCTTGACTTTTTTGCTGCTTCAGAAGGTAATATCGCTAATGTGCGCTTTCCAGAACAATTCCAGAGCCAACACTCGATTATTCACACATGTCAGAAGGCGGAAGGGTTCTCCAGTGAAGTCTTGCATTCGGATGAATGTAAAATATGCTCTGAAAAACCAATCACATCTTGGAGTGAAATTCTGCATAAACTCTATCTGAGTCAAGGTGAGCTGAATAGCATACTCCTCCCCTAGTAAATCTTGCAAAATTGGAGTCAAGAAATTGTCCGAAATTGCGTAGTAATCAAAAGTAGAAGAGAGGAGAGGGGTCTAGACAGAAATTGGTTTTTTCCTACCCTTGTCATCAAAGATAGATAATTCTAACCGCTCATCAAAGAAATCAAGGTTTTGATATAAAAACATATAAGCAAGATAGGAGACAAGTTTGAACTTTCGTTCAACTGGGTATTTTTTAATTTGCTCTATCATTTTTTCTGAGAGGTATTCTGTGAAATCATACCAAAAATAAGATTTTTGGTAGCGGAATTGGAAAGTTGGGCCCAATTGAAAAGACTACACCTCTTGGTTGGTGTTCGGGCCGAAAATAAATGCCATCATTGAAAAGGAATCTTGCATGTCCTCCTTGAAAGCGTCGTGTGGAGCAAGAATTCTTGGCAACTCCCCACATTCTGCTTCAATTCTTCTAGTTTCTTCGTTGAAAAACTCCTGAGCCTTATCTCTGGTGCTCCATATTTTATCTCCTTGCTTAGGAGTGAACGATTCCATTTCCATCCCTCTTTGCATAGGGTCTAGAATGCACAACATGTTCCATATGGCAGTCAGGCTGATGTTAACTAAAAGAGTTTGGCCCTCAATAGTGCTGGTACTTGGATTGAAATGCCTAATGGCCACATCTACCAACTCTGGGCAGTAGTGCACAAATGAGACCATATACTGAGGAAACCCGTTGAACCATACATTTTCTACAGCCGACATTGGCTAGTTGGAGACCTTCATGTGTGCGCAGGCAGATTCCCTCAATCCTTTGGGGTTTTTGCAAGAAAGGGATCATGAACATTTTCCCAATCTTCATGAACTAAGCTCTGGTCTCTATAGATTTTGGGCTTTTCCAGCCGCATTGTGTTTGCCCATACTGGCTTTTTTAGGGATGCCCAGTGTAGCATAAGAAATATCGTCAAAGACATTAACGGCTGGTGCTCTTCGTAGAGATTTAGCTAACCTCCGCATCGCCACTGGCCTAACTCCTTGACTTGAACTTTCTGCCATTGCTAATTTGCGGGAAGCTTTCTGCTTAGCTTGAATTCTTTTACAATTTTCACCTCGACTCTGGTAGTGCTCTAGAACTTTTTGCTTTATGCTTTGAGTAGCATTCTTAAAAGAAAAATTCTAAGTGCTTTAAAACTTTCTTCATGCAATATTTAGCGATATTTTCTCAAGGTGGTAGACGAGAACCACCTTTTTTGCATTTAATGCGGTATGTACCGCCAACCCTTTGGCCTGTGTGAGATGAATTAATTGCCATTTTTATTTGACAAGAATTCATAAATATAATTAGCAATCGCATGTACAACGCAATTTTCTTGGAACTTGAGCCAACACCTTGCAAGCAGCTTAAGCATTTGTATGTGTTGACAATTAATATCTTAAGAGGAATGATTAGGTTGAAGATGCGATCAACATTTGAAAAGATATGAGTTTCACCTTGGGAAACGCAAAATACCTAAAGAATGACACCTCAGTCCTTTGTCATGCATAACACCGCCAATCGTTGCCACCAGATTAGGCTAATTAATTAGCCCTTATTCATTTTGCACGCAACAAAGCATACTCAGTAGGCACAAATGGGTTGAAAATTTGAGCGAGTTTGGGCACAAATTTTAAGTTGGTACCTGATTAACATCATGTTTATGGCAAGTAGATTACCACACCTTTCCTTGCTTATTCTATAAATAGGCATCTAAGCAATAGTGAAATCACACTTAGCGATTTGAGCAGAATTGGTATTAGGTAATTGGCGTAGCAATTTAGCATTTGCAATGCATAGCTTTCCCATAGGCTAGACTTAAGTGCTTTGCAAGGATAGTTTTTAAGGTATTTGCAGAAAGTCTGACAAGATGAATACCCCAATTAGGCTAGTGTCACACAAGTCCCAGACTGCCTTCCTAGGAGATATTTCTACCAGGCGCTTAAAGAGAATGACGAAGAACAATCATTCACTGTCTATCATAGCCATTAAATGGGTATTGGGATAGGACTACCTCGAGTACGAGGACAAGTATCGAGTTAACACTGATGTGTGCTCACACTTTGTGGCCTCCATGTTAGATATATGAATTCCTAAGCCATTAATTCTTCATCTAGTGAAGGATATTTTCCCCAAGAAATACTTGAATGGCCTCGATGAGGTTGTTGCAAATGCTGCATATGGTGGGGGAATTCCAATTGTGAGTGACCTCTAGAGATTTATAGAAGAGGACGTGGTCATTCCATGGCTGCCATTTTTGAGTGGCTTCTACCTCCAGATGCGAGATGAGCACCACCAGAGGGTCACTCGAGCCTTCCACTTCCTGTCCCGCATCTACAACGTGGTGCCATTTTATGACATCGACTGGTACACAGACTTCAAGAACCTGGTGTTCCCTCCTCCTGCCTTTGCTCCATTGGATGATGCTACTACTGATAATGCCCCTGTGGACGAGGATATTGTGGACGCTGCCATTGATGCATCCATTGTTGTTGCTCACGCCGTGAATTGAAGACCTGTGTTTTTCTTTTTTGCTTTTGAAAAAATCTCATAGTAGTTAGTCCCTTTTTGTAGACATGCCTGAAAAAGGCTTTCGTAAAATATATAAGAAGAAGCATAATAGAATATACTTTTGGAAACATGGCCTTATGAGCCATTTTGAAATTGTAAATATCAAAGCATATATAATGAAAATATATCCTTATATAATCATCTCATTGTCTTTTCCTTTCAATTATGCAACTGAGCCATTTTCCTTTTCAACATGTATGTATGAATTTCAGTTTTGCATGTGGGTGTTTAATTTTTCACTCCATTCAACTATGAGTTCATTTCCCTTACTCTGTGCAATAATGGGTCACTTGTTTCCTTCCGCCACGAACCACAAAATAAAATAAAAAGACCAGACAACAAAACAAAAGGGAAAGTAGGGAAAAACATATTTACATATTTACATGGGTATGGAAAGCAAGCTTAATTGAATAATTTCAAGTGAATTCCGTTGATCGAAATTCCTAGCGCTTCTTTTTCCATAGTCTCTAACTCGTATGTGTTGTGTTCCTTGCACTGAATTATTCTGAATGGGCCCTCCCAAAGGCTATCAAATTTTTCATGTTGGCCTGGCTTTGCGGCCCTCACATTGTATTTTAGCACCAAGTCTCCACACTTTAGGCCTTGGTTAGACGTTTTCTTGTCAAACCACCTTTTAACCACTTGTTGGTGATTAGTCATGGTGGTTAGGGACTTTTTCCTTTTCTCTTGTACTTCTAGCAACTTGGCTAACTGCACCTCCATTGCGCCATTTTGTTCTACTTCGAGGTATTTTAGCAATTGCAGCGCCAAAATCTCCATAGAGATAGGAAATAACACCTCTTTTCCATAAACTAGCTCATACGGTGAAGTCTTGAGGACTTTCTTTGGAGTTATGTGGTATGCCCAGAGTGTTGTTCAAAGATTTTTATGCCACTCTCTCTGATACTTTGATCCAACTCTTTTGAGAAGTCGGACCAGATTCTTGTTTGTTGATTCGGATAAGCCATTCCCCTGCGGGTAGTAATTTGACGATGTCTTAAGGAATATGTTGTGTGTAAGTGCGAATTGACTTACCTTGGAGCCTAGGAAAGCTTTAGCATTGTCGGAAATGATAGTTTTGGGTGGGCCAAATCTTATCACCAGTTCCTCTAGGAAATCCACTATCTCTGCCTTTATCGCATTCTTGAGTGGCACGACCTTGGTCCATCTTGTGAAGTAGTTTGTGGCCGTTAAGATCCATTTATGTCATGCACTGGAGGTTGGGTTGATCATTCTGATGAAGTCTAAACCCCATTGTGTGAATGGCTCATCAAGCACTATCGGATTGAGAGGCATTACAAAATTATTTCTTCTTCTAGCAAAGACCTGACATTCTTTGCAAGTTTTCACCAAGGAGTAGGAATCATTGAATAGCGTCGGCCAAAAGTACCCCGCGCACATGATCTTGATGGCGGTGGTTTTAGAGGAGAAATTCCCACCTGTGGGATTGCTATGGTAAGTGTCGAGGATCCTTCTTGCTTGCTCTGTGGTAACACATCGCAATAGAATGTCATTGAAATTTCTCTTGAAAAGGATCCCTTCGATGAGCCTGAATCCGCTATTTTGCAACTGGTAGAATCTCCTCTTCTAAGAAGGAAGGCCCGACGAATAATTTCATGTATGCATAAACCTTATTCTATCTACTAGCTAACAACTTTCATACTCTGACTCGTTTGTTAGGACTAGTTCCGACTGCTCTTCTTCAGGGGTCATTTCTTCCTCATGCACAAGATACTCGCATAGTCCTCTTCCCCAAACAATCTTTGTAGGCTTGACCTCTATGTCATACTCGAGGATATTTGTGATCCAATTGGTTCTTTTCTCAGTGATTTCTCCTTCCATGATGTATTCGTGCACACTAGAATGTGCAACATAGACAATCACCTTATTGTAGGAGATTAGGTGTCAAAACTTCTTGAGTCCCTTAACTATGGAAAACGCCTGCCTTTCTACAAAATTGTAGTTTGTTTCATATTCCTTCAGGGTTTGGGAGTGAAATGCTATTGAATTTTCCCCCTTGCCCTTGTTATCTTTCTGAGTTAAGACAATAGCAATGCTTGACTTGCTACTGAATGCATACATTATAAAGTCCTTTGATAAGTCTGGGTTAACGAGAATAGGAGTGAAAGAGATAGCATCCTTGACTTTCTCAAAGGCTTCTCTGGCTTCTTTTGTTTATTTAAATATTTGATCCTTTTTCAACATTAGGGTAATTAGCCTGATTATTCCTGCAAAATCAGAAATAAATTTGCTAACGAAATTTACCTTCGCCAAGAAGGATTGAACGCCCTTCTTGTTGACCGAGAGAGGAAGCTCTTTGATTGCTTTTACCCACTCAGGATCAATTGAAATTCCTTCTTTGAACACTACATGCCCCAGTAGTTTGACTTGCGGTACTTTGAAGACACATTTTTTTGGGTTTAGGGATATCCCAAACTCTTGGCATTTCTTGAAAACCATCTCAAGGTGATCAAAATGATCATCCTTGGACTTGGAGAACACCATCAAATCATTCAAATAGATTAGGATAATCTTGTTGATTAGTGTGTTGAAAGTGATATCCATTGCCTGCTGGAAGGTAGATCCTGCATTTGAGAGGCCAAATGACATCTTAGCGTATGCGAACGTTCCCCACTTGGTAGTGAACGTTGTCTTATGTTGATCCTCCTCTTTGACCCAGATCTGATTGTAACCAGAGAATCCATCTAATAGGGAAAACATCTCTGACCCTGCCACCATTTGCAGGATTGACTCCAATGAAGGTAGTGGGTAACGATCCTTCAAGGATGCTCTGTTTAGGTCCCGAAAGTCCACACATAGGCGAATATCTCCATTCTTCTTTCGGACCAGAACCAAATTGGATACCCACATGCTATGCTTAATTGAGAAGACAATCCATGACTGGATTAGCTTTGCTAATTCTTGCGTCATTAGTGCCTCGATATTGGGATTGACTGGCCTTTGTTTTTGTCAGATAGGCTTTGCACCTTCCGCCAACTCTATTGTGTGCTAAATGATATCAAGATCATATCCCCTAAGGTCATCATATGACCAGGCCACCACTCCTTCATATTTATCGCAAAAGTCAATAAGCCTTTCATTATCGTGATGCGGGATGTCCTTCCTGACTTTGAGCTTTCTTTCATCTCCGACTTGTAAGTCTACATAGTCACTTTTGTCTACTACAAACTTTCGTTTGTCATTTCTTGCATCATCACAATCAAAAAGGTTTTCGAGAGTGACCAATCCTTTTGGAAGCTTGTTGGATTTTAGCTGGATGATCTGTCCTTCATAGGCTTCAACAATCTTTGGTTGAAGCTAGTTGGAAAATTCACCCGATTACTGGATGAACGAGGCAATGTGTTCATCGCTATCAAACACTTGCCAGCTTTGGTCATTTTCTGGAATCGTTGGTCGGACTATTACTCGTACAAAGTGTTTGTTGTGAATGAGATCGGAGGCAAGATCAAACTGAGATCCGATTAATGCCATGTGATCCGCATCTGCATTATGTTCTCAGGGCATCGTCTGAATGTTGAAGGCTTCAAAATCCTCAATCAGGTCCCAAACTCGGTGTCTGTAGGATCGCATGCAGACATTCTTGGCCACAGAAGTTCCCCATACTTGATTGACTACTAGTTCAGAATCTCTGAACACCATTAATTGCTTAATGCCCATCTGTTCCACAAGGCTAATACCTTGCACTAGTCCTTCATATTCAGCTTCATTATTTGACCAAGTAAACTGGAAGCAGAAAGACCTCAGTGTCTTTTCATTTTGTGGGGATATTAAACATATCCCAGCTCTTGCGCCATTCTTGCATGTTGCTCCATCGAAGTGCAACGTCCACAGTTCTGAGGCTTGATCACCTTCAGATTCCTTGACAACCTTTGGGAGCACTTGGTCTTCATCGTAGATGACATAGGTGCCCAACCCGGTATCATGGTAGTTACCAAAAGGGTCGGTATCTATATGTTCACTCAAAGAACATCTTCTTGATCATGATGGTCTCCGGTCACTTTTTCATCTTCTAGTAGCTTAGCGCAATACATTTATTGCTTGGTGTTAGAGGTGTGTGTGGCTTCAAAATTGATCATGGCTTCATCGACTACATGTTTCAAATGTAAAGCTTTGGATTCTATCTTCATCTTCGCACCATGCTTGGTTCTAAGGATCAAATGTGACCAGTCCAGGGATAGATATCCACCCACCTTTGAAGTAAATTCTTGAGATAGACAGAGGCCGAACATGGGGGGAACATCTATGATCATAGTGTCCTATGGCACTGTGATACTAGGGAAAATGAATAAGGTCAAGGGGAGTAATTTGATGACGCCTACGGTTTCGACTCTATTTCCATCAAGCTGCATCACTCCTCTTTTTAAGGGTTCATAGCTGAGTCCTAAGCTTCAACAATTTGTTTAGGAATAACTGTGTTGCTAGCACCAAAATTAATCATGGCATCATGTAATAATTTATCCCCTATAATGAGAGTTAAGAAGAAGGGTTGAGGCTTCGACTTACCTCTTACTTCAGCAGGGGCTTCCATTGTGCTATTTGTAAGAACTTTGGTGAAAAATGTTTGATTAATAGCCTTTGCTTTGGGGAACTGCTCAATTGGCGTTGCGCTTACATCTTCCCGAAGGGCTTTCTGTAATAGCGTCTTCTATT
Source organism: Sequoia sempervirens (assembly GCA_007258455.2). Taxonomy (NCBI): domain Eukaryota; kingdom Viridiplantae; phylum Streptophyta; class Pinopsida; order Cupressales; family Cupressaceae; genus Sequoia; species Sequoia sempervirens. The sequence goes on along the minus strand of VDFB02270651.1, from coordinate 50,335,455 downwards.
CTAGGATGACTAGAATATCCCACAGAGACACATTAATGGATGATTTCTTCAATTCTTCCACCACATTGAAAGGTGGCGGATTCAAAGGTTTATGCTCCTTTGCTCTTGTTAAAACAATTTCCTTTTGTGGCTGATATTGTGACATTGTTGTAGAGGCACTAGGCATCTGGTCAGGAGCACCTTTAGGTTGCAGACCGACTAGTTGTAGGACAACTGGTTCACTCGTAAATCTCCTCTTTGAGCAAGTGTTGTAGTCAAATTGTACTTGCAGTGTTTTAAATGTGGATGTATCATTGGTAAACATCGCTTCTTCTTCTTCCATCCATGAAAAGAGTGCGTGGTCGGGAGCGATGTCAACTTCTTTCTCTAGTGGCATCCCTTGCATTTGCGTGGTGAGCACCACATTGTCCATTTGCAAAGAGGTATACACATAGCTTCTGGGGTCCAACATTGTGGCTTGGCTGTACTGCTTCACCACCTTTTGTTGTAGGTTGCCGCATGGGAAATTTCAGGGCATATGTGAATCACCGCAAGGGAAGCACTATGGATTGGTGTCATCTGCTAAGTTGTTTTGTCTTGTGGTCAACTCTCTGCTCGAGCTTAAGTTAGTGCCTTGTAGTGGAGTGGGTACCAATACTATTTGATTTGTTGTTTGTGCATGTGGATTTGTGGGAGCGCCTCCTTGGAACTAGTTTTGTTGGTAAGAGGATATTTCACCTTGATAATTCTGATAGGCAGACTTCAAAGGTACGACCTAGTTGCACTTGATAACAGTTATCTCATTAACAATAGTTTGCAACATTTCCTTGAACTAACCCATCTCTTCCTTGTAAGAGCCGGATGTGGAGGCAACATTCTGCGGCGTGCTTGGATATGTGTACATGGATAGAGGAGGAGTCAGTGCTCTGGTAGAAGGCATCTCATGAGCAGGGACTAGTATTTCTGGAAATATGGGGATGATAGGCCGAGGCGGAAACTTCCTAGCGTCTATCAAATTGTTCTCTACCTTGACTGCGATGCTATATGCACCAGGTAGTGTGGTTCCACTGAGAGACTGGATCATCATAGAAATGTCAGGATTGATAGAATTCAAGTAAAACATGAATGTTAGATCAGGCGGTGGGTGGATATCAACTTGAATCCTCTACCAACTTGTATGGAATCAAGCATTGAAGTCAGCCATGGCTTCGTGCGAGGCTCACTTTATGACCAAGAGCTAATAATATAGTGATGATCAGTCTCCTTCATTTGAGAATCTTTGGTAAAAAGGATCTCCAAGCTCATCCCAGGTACTGATAGTGTTTTTCAACAATGTGTGGTACCAATCCAGTGCCCTTCCCCTAAAAGAAGTGGCAAGCAACCTTAACGTGACATTCTGGGCTGTGACCCCATGTACCAAAATACGTTTGCAACATCTTGCAAATGTTTGGATGACATTCTTGAGCCATCTCCGATGAATTTAGGTATAGCCTTTAAGGTAGAAACTGAGATAGCGGCCCAAACGACAGGTGCTACTGGTGCAACAAGAGGGTTTCTGGCATCCCATGCCACATAATTTCTGTTAGTAGCAGACAACATGGCTAGCAGAAAAGCAGGAGGAAGCAGAGCGTTCACTAACTGGGTCGCGGGTTGTACTGTCCCTAATGGTGGTACTAATAAACCAGGATTATTTGTTGTTTGGGACCTAGTAACAGGCCGATGGCTCATACACCCTTTTGAAAATTTGATTCATTAAGCTCGGTCCCACCGAGTGTGCTAGGAAAAAGAAAAATTGTTGATGCCAAAAATTGGCAAGGTAACAACCCTTTGTGGGAAACTTATTTTATGGGGGACTTATTGCGCTAAACTGAGTGACCTCTAGAGGTTTATAGAAGTTGACTTCTTCTGTGAATGGGGTTTTGGAATGGGAAATGAAAGCAGATATAAAAATAAAGAATCTAACTAAGGCGATATGCCAAAATTTATATGAAAGACACGATAAACCTATCTTTTGGATATGATCTAAGGGCCTGCTTAGCAATTTACCATGTCCTAGAATAATAGAAACTAAGGATTGCAGTATGAACAACTCATTCAATGACATAAAATAATAATCATGCCCATTTACTGAAAATAAGAGTCGAAAGACAAGATCTAAACCAAAAAACTTGCATTCAAATTATAGAAGTACAACAAATAAACCATTCAAACAATAATGGCACAACATAAAGTTTATCAATAGCATAAGAAACAAAAAGGCCAAACAATGGCATGGTCTATGAGTTCTTGCAATAATATAAACAATACAAAGGCCTAGTCTCTCCAAAAATCCGATGATTCTAAAACTGGTGAAATAGCATATGATCTCCAAACTTGTAACCTAAAATATTAGAACCCTTGGAATGGAATCGTAGAACTGGGAACACCTCCCCTGGAGCAAAGAGCAGTATTTATAGCAAGCCTTCCACCACTTGGCAAGCAACAACCAAAAAGATTCAGAATATGAGCAATGATGTCGAGGCAATGATTTCCCTCGGCTGTTGTAACAGAAAAGATTTGAGACACAACATTCGGTCTCCCTCCATTCAGGTGCATCCCCTGCGAATGATGGCAGTGGTCTAGCAAAGTCTCGTGTAGAAAAGTGTCGCCCTTTAGGATAGGCGGTTAGAAAACGTGGTAGCATCTCATAGTTCATAGTCCGCTTCATTCTCTACGTTGAAGAAGTGTGCGCTAAAGAGACGCGTGATAGCATTTCGCAACCCGCGGTCGATATTTCCTTCCTTCGCTGAAAGCTTGCGCAGGGAGGACACGTAGCAAAGATGTTTATTGTAGACGCTGCTTGTGGGGCCTGCCAAATCCTTATGTGAATGGGATCTATGTAGCACGCGAGCGGGGTCTGGTGAGGAAGTGATCAAAATAACCCGCGGTGACTACACGTGGGAGCATTTTGGGGGCCGATAGAAGAGCAAGGAGAAAATTCCTTCAGAGAGCGATGAGAAGACATGTGGCAGAAGCCACAACGACAACCAAAAAGGGGATGAAAAATGTTGAAGGCATGGGCCGACACTTCACCAAAAATCAAACCCGAAGGGAGCATGGTGAATTTTGAATTCACAGATAGTTTTAATGGTTTCATGTTATTTTGTTAATAAGCTAGCTAAAAGGTAGGTGATTTTAGGATCAATATTGGTACCAATATTAACTTTTTTTGTTTCCTCCACTAGAAGTGGTGATCAATATTCCCACTATAAATATGTTGGAGGAAGGTTGAGTTCCTTATCTACCAATGCCTTAGGGAGATTTTCATCACTAGATATGTCATTTTTTAATTTATTTTGTGTCTAATAGTGGATCAAAGAGTTTTCACTAGGGGACTTTGCATTTTTATTTTTCATTTTTTTGGACTAAGAAACTTGGTTTGTTTCCCAAAGTAGGTTGTTGACTCAAGGTTCTTTTTTTGTTGGAAATCATGCCTCAACTTATTGGTTTGTGTTCTACCTTCACAACATTGAGTTTATCTTCCTTATCGGGCTAACTCTCCTTCATCGGTGAGACCTTATTCTTTGTCCCCTCGATGGACGGATGACATTCCATTCGACATGGTGTATTCTCTATTAGCGAGAGTTAATATTTTTGGTGGGAGTCATGGACTTCAGAGGGACCTTGACTGGGGTCTCCTCAATGCGCTGATGGAACCTTCGTTAGGGTGACTTGAAGTTTTCGGGGGGAATTCTTCCAGGGTCTCCTCGATGGACCGACGAAATAGAGTGAGCAAGGTGTAAGGGGCTCTCATCAATAGGACTTCATGATATTGATGGGACCCTAACTAAAGTCCCTTCGACAGGCTGATAAGCCAGTGGTCTATGGTAGTGACATAGCAGTAGGGACCACATGGGGTGGTATGATCCTCATCAGAGAGACATCCTTATATCAGTGGAAGATGATGTATTGTCTCATCGATATGGATATATATATATATATTTGAGCAGCGGTTGTGATTAAATGATCCAATGATGCCTATCATCCTGCGCCTCTTGTGGTGGGTTCTGAGTGACTTTCACAGGAGAACAAAGATTGGCTAAGCGATACATGATTTGGAAAATAGTGTGGATGTCGATATGACTTTGAGGGTTCGAAGAAAGTTTGAATGAAGTCTCAATGACAACTCAATAGGTATTGATAGTTAGATAGTTTGTGGATAGTTGCATATGGAATTCGAATCAAACAGTTCCTTGGTGGTTTTGGAATGTAGAACGAATGATGTATCAACATTGTACGTTCTGTAACGATGAGAGTTGTGTGGTTTGAATTGAATTGAAGCGAGGTTGATTAGGGAAATGTAATGTTGCCAAAATTAATACTGTGAATTAACACTTGGATGCATAGCTCTATGACTTTGTATGTAAATGTTCTTTTATTGTAATACAAAGAGATCTTGCTTGGTGTGTGGGTTTTTCTCTCCTAAGGGTTTTCCCACATAAAATTAGTGTTCAATTCTATGTGTGTTGTTTAATTGTCTATTTTGTTACTTGTGAATGTGCATCTTTAATGAGCTATAATAGAAATTGAATGTACTATTTGTATTTCTCTTCTAAGAATTGGCATTAGGAAGGTGTTTCCATACCTAGCTTTCCTTACAAGTGGTATTAGATCCTGGCCAGTTGTGTTATCCTTGTGGGTAGGATAGGTTTTTTGTGTTGATTCTATAGTGGGAGTCTTGTAGAGGAAACTGGTAGTCTAGATTGTAGATTGACATGGCAAGCACATCAAGAAGAGTAGAAATTGAAAAGTTCAATGGTGGTAATTTTGAGTTGTGGAAACTCAAAATGGAAGACCTATTGGTGGATAGAGATCTCTGGATTGTTGTGTCTGGAACTAAACCATCAGGCATGAAACAAGAAGATTGGGACCTCGCTAATAGAAAATCCAAAGGGATGATTATACTCTATCTGATAGACTTTGTTCTCCTAAATGTCCACGAGGAGAAGACTGCATCTTCATTATGGAAGAAACTTGGTGATATTTATTAGGGAAAGTATTTGGTAAACAAGTTGTTCCTAAGGAAGAAGTTATACTCCTTGAAGATGGAGGAAGGTGCATCTATAGTAGACCATCTGAATTCGTTTTGTTGAGAATTGTGACTCAAATTTACTGGCTTGATCAACTTCTTTGAGCAGTTGTGTTTTTGTCCTTCATTGGCCTAAGTTAAGTCGTTGGTTTTTTTTCAAGTTTTCTAACTAAAGTTGCGGAGTTCTAATGTTTCATAATCTCCTGACTTAGTGACTTTGTGGCTCTCTTCGTTATCGATGTGTCACAGGTTTTGCGAACTTCGCAACCTCTGACTTGAGGTTCAAAAGTTTAGGTTTTGAGTGATAGAGCGATCTCTTTGTTGTCGGCATGTCATGGGTTTTGAGAACTTTTCAACCTTCGACATGAGGTTTGAAAGTTCAAGTTTTGGGCAGCAGAGCAATCCCTTTGCTATCTAAACAATGTCTGCAAGAGATGGTTGCATCAGCATGAGGTTTCTGAATGTCTCTTAGACATTCCAATGAAAGAGTGTCAGCGAGACATGGCATGATCGACAAGAATTTGGAAGATGTCTCCTCGACATTTTGGTAGAAGGCTGCAAGGACCTTGTCAAAGTGACTTAACATTGTCATTGGGACGTTGGATCATGTCTCTTTGACATGCAGGTTGAGTTTGGTGGAACCTTGTCATTGTGACCTTGTGCGATTGTCAAGACATTGTGAGATGTCTCTTAGACATGCCGGTTGAAGACTTGTTCATTCATGTCGATGAGACTTCGGGAGGTCATCATGAGTTGGTGAAAATTTTCTTCAACATACAGGTGGAAGTTAGGGACTCGATGTCGGTGTGACTTCAGGGTGTCACCGAGACTTCGGTGAAAGTCTCTTTGACATGTATGTCTCTTCGACATGTATGTCTCTTCAACGAACCAGTGGTACAGTGAGCTACAAGACCTTGTCAGTGTGACATCAGGTGCTCGAGGAGAGATGGTAAAGTGTCTCTTCAACACTTTGATGATTGAATAGTTAGCGAACTAGATGCTTGTTGATGTGACAATGCGAGTTCAGTGTGAGATTGTCTAATGTCTCTTCGACACTCGATAATTGAAGTCTTGGTGAGTTTGATGGAGCAGTGACTTGGATGGTGGTAAAGACTTGTCGGTGGGAGATGACATCGTCAGTAGGACTCTAAAGGTGGTCTCCTTGATACGATGGTGGATGACTTGGTGACCTATATAGAATGTCTCGATGGGACCCGATTGATGATTAGCTAGAAAGCAGTGGTTGGTTGCATGTCTATGATGGTTAAGCTACTCGTGGTTGTTCATTTGTTGCAGTTAGGGTTTCCTGGGATGATTAAGGGAAAAATGAGAATGTTGTTGTGAAGGATGCGAAGAATGTGAACCTGAGAAGCCAAAGGGATGGGTTGGTCAAGAGACTAGCTTGAAGAGAGTGGATTGGTTAGAGGAGATGGATCTGCACTATATTCTATGCGAGGATTCTGAACAATTACGGTTGTTGTTTGTATTCTTCAGATGGACAAGATGTGTAAACTCCTATAAAGGTTGTAAGCTTGAATTGTATTGTAACTCTTTTGTTGCTGAATAATACAATGGATAGATCTTTTGGAGTGTGGGGTTTTTTACCCATAAGGGTTTTCCCCATGTAAATTTGTGTGTCCACTTATGTTTGTCTTTCATGTTGGTTGATTCAACAAATTTGAATCTTTGCATAGTGTTGAATCTGGTTAATTTTGCATGTGCTTTTCTCAGAAGGGTTGATGTGGAAAATCAATTGTGCTTGTTTTCGCTTTATGGCATAGTACTTGTGTCTTTGAGGCAATTTAAAGGAATTAAATCACCGAAGGCACTATTGTTCTTAGATGTTTCTATTTGAGATGACCCGATTTCCCTTACAAGTGGTATTAAAGCCTTTTTTCGAGATTTTCTTATGCTTGCATCTGTAGGTTTGTGTGTTGCATGTACTTGCATGGACTCGCATGTGTCTTGCATGTGCCTACATGTTGATGCATGTAAGAATTCCTGGTGTTTCAGTTCTGTGGATTCCTTCTGTAAAAAAATTCTTAGCCTGAAAAGCTTGAGGAGATCTGAAGGAGTCGACTGATGATTGATCCTTTGGTGAGTAAAAGTACTTGCTCTTTTGAGACAACACACAGTGTGAAAGACATTGAAGATGGAGAAACTGGAGTTGATCATATTGTAATGATGTGGTCTGAGGCTCCTGGTTGGCAGCGAATGATCCTAATGTAAGGGGTGTGAGTTTATGCTTATGGTTGTGTTGCAATAGAGTGTGGTTCATAGTGGGTGTCTATGTGAGAGGCTCTTTGATGGTATGGAGGTGCTTGGGTTGTTATTCATCCATGGAGTACTATGCTTGTGGTGGGTGCTTTGAATTGGTGTTGAAGGCATTGTTCTCTATTACCTTGATTGCGTGCAAGCTACGAAGTTGATCTCTGGGTGGTCTGAAAACTTTTGAATAGCTTGGATCTCTCGTATGCATGTGCATGCTAGTGGTTCTAGAATTGGTCTGGAATGGGCCTGGAGTTCCTATACTAGTTACTTTTAAGGATACCTTGTACTCGCATGGCTCAAATTCATGTTCTTTGGTTCTAACGGTTTTATAGATTTTCCTAAAAAGTTTATGGTGATGCATATTCATGTTATTTCATTGTTCTGGTTAGTTGTGATGGTTGTGTGCAGACTCTTGAGTCTTCCAGATGTGCAGTGGATATGGGTGTGCATGGGTGTTTTATAAACATGGTGATTTTGCAGGTATTACACAACCAAGAAAACTTCTGGTTTTGTGGAGCTGCTTAATGATTCCCTTAACTATGGTGCTCATTGTGGACATGATTGGAAAATTGGATTTGAACTTGATATGGTGTTTGAGTCAAGTTGTCTACATTGTTATTCTACTTGAGATCTTAGCTTTGCAGCTTCTAGTGCGAAGATGGATTTGCATTCTTCATTGATTGGATCTATGGGTTGAGAAATGTTGTGGGATATCTTTACCTACATGTTTTTTGTGGGAAAACTCAGAAGTGGACTGTCACTATCCACAAGGTTTGATTCTATGTTGGTGTAGATCTATTAGCTGGCCTTGTCTCTGGTCACTTGTGCATTGGCGTGGTTGCTTCTAGATGAGAGGAAGGATGGCGTTGAGTACCTGAATAGTTGACTATGGGGACTTGTAGCATGTGTATCACAATTTCATGAAGAGCTTGATATGCATTTAGTGTAAGCTTTTGACAGTGATGGTGTTGTTTACTTGGTTTGGAGATCTTGGTGTTGCTTGGCATTGTTGTCAGATGTACATGTTTTGATTGGACTTGGAGGTTTTTTTTAGATCAACAAATGTTTGACCATGATGCTTGGAAAGCTCAGGTGTCAGTTTAGTGGGAGATTTAGCAGTGACTGTGGAATCATCACTTGGTGGTGAATGATCTTCTTTAGTGTTGAAGATGTTACTAGGATGAATTCTTAGATCTTGTTGTTGCATAAGAGTTCTTTCACATTTGCATGGACACTATTTGAGGATGTGCAACATCTTGGAACCATGGAGGATGTTTGGAGTCTTTGCCTAAGGTGTTGGTGGTGCTTAACAGGTGATGTTGGTTTAGAGTTTTGCCATGATGCATTGCTCTTGAAACCATGGTATCTTCACTTGGAGCATGGTATCTCCTAAGGGGGATGGTAAGATCATGATGTCTTGATAAGTTCCTGGTTCAAATGTTTGGAGCTTTGATAGCAGTATGGAGATTCTTTGTGTTTTTGGTGCATTCATCATATAGTTGAGAACTTCATGATAGTGCAATAATGTAGATTGGAGTTCAACATGTGATGATCATTTGTAGGTGCTCATGGATACATCGAGAACAAGGTGAGGCTGAAATTCTCTTGAGATGAGAAAGGTGTTGTTGATGGTTACTCCTGATGAATATTTCAACAAAAATTATGAGGAGCCTACACCTTGGTTGGATGTGAGTTCAATAGAGACCAATGAGGAGATTGCTCTTGGATGAGTCATGGTGGCTTGTATATCTTGGAGGAGCATTCTCATTCCCCACTCTTGGTCTACTTGGTAGTGAAGTCTATCTGAGAGGTATTTTCCCATTGTATCTTTCCTATGTATTTTATGCTTTCTTTCATGATATGGATCTTGAACTATTGTTTGATGGCTCTGGAGGATTCATAGTGGAAGATGGAAAACATGTTTGTCTCCTTATGAATTTGATTTGATAAGAGCAGTTAGGAGATGCTTTATGGGTGTGTTTTCCTGAGATGGAAAATGAAGTAGTTTGATCTTCTTTGAGAGGCTTACATCTATATGTTGTGTTTGATTTCTTGAGGTTGAACAGGTTTGGATGTTGTTATAGATTTTCTCTTGGGGTTATGAAGGAGATCATACTTGACACAGTTGGAATTTAGAGGTGTATGTAGAAGGATTTTCTACAGGTATATGATGTGCAGACTCTTCTCTCTATGGTCTTGGTTATGGAGACTTGTGGTGAGGGTTATACAGGTTGTGCATATCATTATGGATGGTTCCTTGAAACTACATTTTACACTCTCTATGTGATGTTGGTAGACTTGTTATGCCTTGATTTTTGCATTACCCATGAAGTGGGAGTTCCTAGATGTGTTTGGTCTTCTTTGATTGGTTGGCACTTGGAGCTTGTATTTCCTATTGATGGGTTGGATATGTAAGTGGCATGTCTTTGCTGATGTGGATACCTTGGAGGTATGTGTGATTGGATGGATTAGCACTTGTTGTGTGTGCTATTTTCAGTCGCGTGGGTTGATCAGTTGGATGGGAGCAATTAGTTTTCTGGTTGCTATTCTAGTTGATGTTCTATCTTGTTTTTGGAGAATGACTTCACGGTTGTGTTCATGATTGAGGGATTTGAAGTTGATGTTGTGTTGCTTCTGTATAGCTTGTGAGCATAATGGAGTGGTGGAAATGTTGAAGCCCTTTCCATCTGTAGGATCTGATGCTTGTGTTATTGAGACTGGTTCATACACGCCTTGGCTCATTCCCTTTTCCTATGGTGGATGGTGTGAACTATTGCCTAAGTTGGTGGACATCTTGGATGTCATTATAGGTGTCTTGGTTGGAGTGTAGAAGCATTGTTTAAGATTCATGAGTTTTCTTTGGAAGGAGCCAGTAAGTTCCTCGTCAAGTGGGAGAATGTTGAGAATTGTGACTCAAATTTACTGGCTTGATTGACTTCTTTGAGCAGTTGTGTTTTCCTCCTTCATCGACCTGAGTTAAGTCACTATTTTTTTTTTCAAGTTTTCTAACTGAAGTCACGGGGTTCTAAAGTTTCATAACCTCTTGACTTAGTGACTTTGTGGCTGTCTTTGTTATCATTGTATCACGGGTTTTGTGAACTTCACAACCTCTAACTTGAGGTTTGAAAGTTCAGGTTTTGAGCGACAAAGCGATCTCTTTGTTGTCGGCATGTCGCTGGTTTTGAGAACTTTGCAACCTTCAACATGAGGTTGAAAAGTTTGAGTTTTGGGTGACAAAGCAATCCCTTTATTATCTGAACAATATCGATGAGAGATGGTTGCATCGACATGAGGTTTTTGAATGTCTCTTAGACATTTCGACGAAAGAGTGTTGGTGAGACATGGCGTGATCGATAGGACTTCGAAAGATGTCTCCTCGAAATTATGGTAGAAGGCTACAAGGACCTTGTTGGAGTGACTTAATGTTGTCGTTGGGATGTTGGATCATGTCTATTCGACATGCAGGTCGATTTTGGTGGAACCTTGTTGTTGTGACCTTTTGCGATCGCCGAGACATTGTGAGATGTCTCTTAGACATATCGGTTGAAGACTTGTTCATTCTTGTCAATGAGACTTCGGGAGGTTGCTGTGAGTTGGTGAAAAGTCTCTTTGACATGCAGGTGGAAGTTAGGGACTTGGTGTCAGTGTGACTTCAAGGTGTTTCTGAGACTTTGGTGAAAGTCTCTTCGACGGACCAATGGTATAGTGAGCTACAAGACCTTATCAATGTGACATCGGGTGGTTGAGGAGAGATGGTCAAGTTTCTCTTCGACACTCTGATGACTGAATGGTTGGAAAACTAGATGCTTGTTGATGTGACGATGTGAGTTCGGTGTGAGATTGTCTAATGTCTCTTCAACACCTGGTAATTAAAGTCTTGGTGAGTCTGATAGAGCAATAACTTGCATGGTGGTAAAGACTTGTCACTGGGAGATGACATCGTCGGTAGGACTCTGAAGGTGGTCTCCCCGATATGACGGTGGCTGACTCAGTGGCATGTATAGAATGTTTAGATGGGACCTGATTCATGATTAGATGGAAAGTGATGATTGGTTGCATGTCTGTGATGGTTAAGCTGCTCGTGGTTGTTTGTCTATTGTGGTTAGGGTTTCCTGGAATGATTAAGGGCAGAATGAGAATGTTGTTGTGAAGGATACAAAGAATGTGAACCTAAGAAGTTGAAGGGTTGGTTGGCCGAGAGGCTAGTTGGAAGAGAGTGGACTAGTTAGAGGAGATGGATCTGCATTGTATGTTGTGAGCATTTTGAATAGTTACGGTTGTTGTCTGTATTCTCCAGATGGAAAAGATGTGTAAACTCCTATAAAGGCTGTAAGCTTAAATTATATTGTAACTCTTTTGTTGTTGAATAATACAATGGCTAGATCTTTTGGAGTGTGGGGTTTTTTACCCGTAAGGGTTTTCCCCACGTAAATTTGTGTGCCCACTTATGTTTGTCTTTCATGTTGGTTGATTCTACAAATTTGAATATGTGCATAGTGTTGAATCTGGTTAATTTTGTATGTGATTTTCTCAAAAGGGTTAATGTGGAAAATCAACTTTGCTTGTTTCCACTTTATGGCATAGTAGTTGTCTTTGAGGCAATTTGAAGGAATTAAAATAATCAAAGGCACTACTATTCTTAGATGTTTCTATCTAAGATGACCCAATTTCCCTTACACGTTTAACATGATTATTGCTCAGTTGGCTTCTATAGACCTGTAAAGATTGATGATGAGGATGGATGTATGCTTTTGTTGTGTTCTTTTCTTGACATGTGGGACCATCTAGTGATGGCTATTGGAAGTACAACAACAACTTTCAAGATGGAAGATGTGGTTGCTTCGTTGTTGTGAAAAGAAATGCGAAGGAAATCTTCTGAGATGGCCAAGAGGCTCTTGTTGTTTGAGGCAGATCAAAGGATATAGGCAAGAAGAAAGACAAAAAGTCTAAATCCAAGTCTGAAGGGAGATCAAAGTCTTCATGCAAGAAGTCCAAGGTGAAATGCTAGAATTGTGGGCAAACTGGACATATCCGAAAGGATTGCAAAGAGGAGAAAAAGAAGAAGAACAACAACAACTCTTCGGATAATAATTCTTTTCAGAGTGATGTGGATGCCTTCATTGCTGCCTTGGTGACCTAGGCATCGGATGATGTTTGGTTGATTGACTCAAGTGCATCTTTTCACATGACATCTCACAAAGATTGGTTCATAAATTAAGAAAAGTATGTTGGTGGAAAGGTGAATCTGGCAAGTGACTCATCTCTTGAAATTGTTGGTCGTGGAAGAGTCATAATTCAATTTCCTGATAGAAGAATCAAAGGAATTGATGGTGTAATGCACATACTAGGTATGGATCATAATTTTCTTTCTGTTAGTAAGTTAAATGATGTTGGCGTGCAAGTTTCATTCTCGAGTGGTGGTTGCAAAATGACTAGAGGCTCAATGGTGCTGGCCAAGGGTGCACATATTAGCACTCTATACAAGCTGGATGCACATGCTATTCAATGTAACAATGTCTTTGCAAAGTCAAAGCTGCTCGTGTAGGGAAGGAGAATGTTGTTCCTCTAGGGGAAAACTCTTTGGAGGTGAAACTCCCAACAGAGAAAACCATGATGTGGCATCATAGACTCGATCACATAGGAGAAAAAGGTTTAAAAGCCTTGAAAAATAAAAACCTAGTTGAAGGGCTTGGTGAATGTAACCTAAAGTTTAATTTTTGTGAACATTGAATTTATGGAAAGCAACACCGTGTTTCTTTTTATTCTAGTCCTCATAAATCTTATAGTATAGTGGACTATGTTCACTCTGATGTATTTGGTCTAGTGAATGTTCCTTCGTTATCGAAGTCTACATACTATGTTTCATTTATAAATGACTATTCAAGAAGGGCATTTGTGTATTTTCAAAAATGTAAATCAGAAGTGTTCAGTCGGTTTAAGGAGTTTAAAAACTTTGTAGAAAATTAGACTGGAAGGAAAATTAAATGCTTGGGGATGGATAATGGTGGTGAATTTTGTTTTGTAGATTTTGAAAGGTATTGCAAAGACCATGAGATTAAAAGGAATAAAACTACACCTTATAGTCCACAACAGAATGGAGTTGTTGAAAGGTTGAACAAGACACTGATGGAAAGGGCGAGAAGTATGTTAAGTAGTGTTGGTTTGGAGCAGAAGTTCTAGGCTGAGGAAGTGGCTACATGTTACTTGCTAAATTGATCTCCCTCTTTGGCGCTCATGGACAAAATGCATATAGAAGCATGGTCTGGTAAAAAACCTTCTTTAAGACATATTGGAGTCTTTGGTTGTGAGGCATATGCTTATGTGTCGAATGAGAAAAGATCTAAATTGGAGAACAAGGTTGTTAAACGTATCTTCATTGGTTATGGCATTGGTGTGAAAGGATACAAGCTTTGGAATCTTGTTACTGAGAAGGTGTTGTATAGTATAAGTGCAATATTTCATGAATTAAAACCTTCTATAGTGGATCTGCAATCATAGATGAAAGAGAAGAAAAAGGATGTAGTTGAAATTCCTCTAACTCTAGAGAAAGAGGAACTACGAACACCAAGTGTATTTGAATATGAGGAGAGCTCAAGCAGTTCTGAGAGTTCTTAATAGGAAGAAGAACCATTACCTTAGCCTCAGTGATGCAGAGCAGGGGAAAACATAATGTTTTCAACAACATAGGGTAATGAACTTAGTCTCCATGATCCACAAACTCAAACTCTTCCCAATTGACACATACTCCTCAAGGTTATAAAGCACAAATAAGGCATTAATGCCTCAGACCTTTTACTTAATAATTGGAACACTCTAGACATAGTGGGGGAAACATGTTCAGACCAAAGATGATTCAAAAAAACTCATATTCTTCATTCTACCTATCATCCCTTCACAAATAATCCTTATAGTACTCCAAAAAGAAAAATTCGAGCACAACTTCCAAAGTAGACTTGGTACCAAAATGGTAAGCACAAATTTAGATACCCATTTGGGCCCTTTCCAACATATCAATAAATCAAGTATGGCTGTTTTGGAAGGAAAGGGCTTAAAATTGACTGTCCTAGTCTTTAGGCTTAACTGCTTGAACAAACTCGATAGCAAAAAATTATGGTTTTTTGGCCATAATTTTCAATGCACACAGGATATCAAGAATATAAACATAGTTTTAGATACCCATTTAGGCTTTATACAATATACCTCAAAATCAGGGGTAGTCACTTTGTACATAACCCTTCAAAAATTGGTTTGTTTGCTCACTAATACCCTAACTAGGGTTTCTAGCAGTTTTTAGTAAAATGGCTCTAACTTGCTTGAAACATAATGAATTTGAGTGCTACAAAAATAATAATAAATAAGATTCATATAAAAACCAATTCCAATAGGTTTTAGGAAATGGCGAGACTGTACGAGTCCGTACCAATCACCATAACAGAGAAAAATGTTGCAAAAATGTAGAAAACAAAGATGTTTTATTATTCCAACTTCAAGATTTTCAATAACCACCACCTCTCCAACCTTGGATTTGACCTCCCCAAGGATATTTAAATATGTACCAACCATTTACAACTTATTTTCAAACTACAACCGTTCTAATTCCTTCATTTACACTTGTTCCTTTTCATATTCCATGTTTTGCAACATTTGCCACATTGACAACATTTAGCAAAATTAACAACTTTAAGCAACTTGACACAACAACACTCCTAATGACCTAATATGGACTCTAACACACCCAAAATTGTCTTAGATGACCTTATTACATAAAACCAACATAAGAAAACCAAAATTACAACTTGAACTGAACCTACTGAACCTAAGATGCTCTTGCACCACTCAGTCTATGAGGAGGTCTACATGTGAGAAGCGACAACCTGAAAGGTATGTATATTCCATGTTGGATTCAAGTTGTGCCTATGCTTTGATTACTAGCACTGATGATCCTAGGATTGTGAAAGAGGAAATTAATTTTTTTGATTCATATTCCTGGTTGGAGGCCATGAATAAAGAAATGGCATCATTGAAAAAGAATGAAACTTGGGATTTGGTACCCTTGCTTGAAGGTCGAAAGCCTGTTGGATGTAAATGGGTATTTAAAAAGAAAATTGGTCTAGACAATTGTATGGAGAAGTATAAAGCTAGGCTGGTCATGAAAGGTTATTCCAAGGCAGAGGGAATTGATTATCGAGAAATATCTTCTCTTGTAGCTAAGCTGACATCTATCAGATTTCTATTGTCACTTGCAGCTGCGTATGACTTAGAGATTGAGCAGATGGATGTGAAGACAACATTTCTTCATGAAGATTTGGAAGAAGAGATTTATATGTGTTGGCCAGAGTACGCCGTTGGAAAAGATAAAGAAAATTTGGTTTGCAAGTTAAAGAAATCTATGTATGGTTTAAAATAATCACCTAGGATGTGGTACCAAAATTTTTACACGTTTGTGTTTTTATTGGGATTTGTAAGATCAAAATCAGATCATTGTGTGTATTTTAAATTTGAAAATGGTCAATTACTTATTATAGCCTTCTATGTGGATGACATGTTATTCTTTGAGAATAGTAAGGGTATGATTTCTGATTTAAAATATCAGTTGTCAACATAGTTTGAAATGAAAGATTTAGGTGCAACAAGGTATATTCTAGGGATGGAAATCAGAATGGATAGAGATGGTAGAAAAATTTGGCTCACTTAGAGTAAGTATATCAATGTTGTCCTTGAGAGGTTTAACATGATAGATTGCAAATAGTTAGTTGTTCTAGTGTTACAGGGAACAAAACTATCTATTGAAGATTGTCCAAAATCTCCTACGAAGATGGAGGACATGACTAGAGTGCCTTATGCGAGTGCAGTTGGCAGTTTAATGTACACAATGGTCTATATTAGGCTAGACATTTCCCAAGTAGTGGGAGTACTTAGTCGGTTTATGGCTAATCCAGGGAAGACACATTGGGATGTTGTGAAAAGAGTTTTTGGGTATTTGAAGGGTACCTCTGAGTATGCTTTATGTTATCATGGTAACTTAATTGAATCAGAGAGTTCAATTAGCATTCCTGGATATGTGGATTCTGATTAGGCAAGGGACATTGACAGTAGAAGATCCACCAGTGTATACAACTTCACATTATTTGGTGGTGCCATAAGTTGGATGAGCAAGCGATAGGTTGTAGTCACTTTATCTACTACTAAAGCAGAGTACATGACAACAACACACGCTTGCAAGGA
Organism: Sequoia sempervirens; assembly: GCA_007258455.2. NCBI lineage: Eukaryota > Viridiplantae > Streptophyta > Pinopsida > Cupressales > Cupressaceae > Sequoia > Sequoia sempervirens. The sequence goes on along the minus strand of VDFB02270651.1, from coordinate 50,318,912 downwards.
AGCTGTTTGACTTAAACATTTGTGTTCTGATATTGGATTTAATGTAGGGAAGATTACTATTTGTTGTGAAAGTCATTGTCCTATTGGTTTAGTGAAAAATCCCACTTTCCATGCTAGGATGAAGCATATCGATGTTCAATATCATTTTGTTCGCGATATGGTGGAGGATGGATAGGTTAATCTAGAAAAAGTGGATACTCTAGAAAATGTCGCAGATGAATTGAATAAACCTATGAGCATAGACAAGTATAAGTGGTGTGCCAGTTCTATGGGCCTTGAGGTCTATAATATTCAACAACTTCAAGTTTTGAAGAAGCCAGTAAGTCTTCGTCAAGTGGGAGCATGTTGGAAATTGTGCCTCAACTTACTAGTTTTTGTTATACCTTTGCAACATTGATTTTATCTTCCTTATCAAGCTAACTCTCCTTCATCAGTGAGACCTTATTATCTGTCCCCTCGATGGACCGATGACATTCCATTTGGTGTGGTGTATTCTTTGTCAGCAAGAGTTAATATTTTTGTTGGGAGTCATGGACTTCAGAGGGACCTTGACTGGGGTCTCCTCAATGCACCGATAGAACTTTCGTCAGGGCGACTTGAAGTTTTTGGGGGGACTTCTTCCAAGGTCTCCTTGATGGACTGATGGAATAGTGTGAGCACGGTGTAAAGGGCTCTCATCGGTAAGACTTCATGATATCGATGGGACCCTATCTCAAGTCCCTCTAACGGGTCGATAAGCCAGTGGTCTATGGTAGTGACATGGCAATAGGGACCAGATGGGGCGGTATGATCCTCATCAGAGTGACATCCTTATATCAGTGGAAGATAATGTATTGTCTCATCGATATGGTGATATATATATATATATATATATTTGATCAACGGTTGTAATTAGAATGATCCAACAACACTCGCTATCCTGTGCCTCTTATGGTGGGTCCCGAGTGACTTCCGTAGGAGAACAAGAATTGGCTAAGCAATGTATGATTTGGAAAACAGTGTGGATGTCGATATGACTTTGAGAGTTCAAAGAGAGTTTGAATGAAGTCTCATCGATAGCTCGATGGGTATTGACAGTTAGATAATTTGTGTACAATTGCATATGTTATTTGAATCGAACAGTTCCTTGGTGATTTTGGAATGTAGAACAAATGTTGTATCAACATTGTACATTCTGTAATGGTGAGAGAGTTGTGTGGTTCGAATTGAACTGAAGTGAGGTTGATCAAGGAAATGTAATGCTACTGAAATTAATACTATGAATTAACACCTAGATGCATAGTTTTGTGACTTTGTATGTAAATGTTCTTTTACTGTAATACAAAGAGATCTTGCTTGGTGTGGGTTTTTCTCCCATAAGGGTTTTCTCACATAAAATTGGTGTTTAATTATGTGTGTGTTGTTTAATTATCTATTCTGTTACTTGTGAATGTGCATTTTTAATGAACTATAATAGAAATTGAATGTACTATCTGTATTTCTCTTCTAAGAATTGGCATTAGGAAGGCATTTCCGTACCTAGCTTCCTTACAATTTTCAAACCTTTCTTGTGTTCATTTATTGTAATGTCATAATAGAGTCACACAAATTTAACCATGGCTTCATCATTTTGAACATGTCTAAAGATATAGGATCTTGTTGGTCCCAAGCAATGAGATCTATATGAATGATCTAGGAAGATCTATTTAAGGTTCAATGGTGGGAGTGATAGTGCAAATGGTCATATCATGGAAAAAGGTGGAAAATTCAACAAATAAGTCTTTGATGTCCTATCCTTTGACGTGTTTAATAATGAAAAAGGATCCTCCTATAGTGTGAAAGGTTGATACCACAATATTATTCATCTAGAGACATTTATTCTAAACAAAATATGTAGCAATTAACCTTGATGGTGAGCATATCAAGAATTCCTTCTTCATATTATCTAGGCCTTTGCCTTTGCCTTTGTAGCCCATTTTTTAAAAATATTTAGAGTGTTGTAGGATGGGTTCCATAAAAAAAAAGTGATGCAAATTATTCAACTTTGTAGAGCCAAGAGTTAATTTCATTACCGGTGATCTCATCATCCAAGAGGCCATGTTGAAGAAAGGTTTTTGTACCACATTAGAGTACCTTAGTTGCTTTATTAATGTGGCTTTGAGGTTTTCCATAGGAGCACAAAGAGATAGGAGATAACCCACATAGAAAAAATTATGGATTTCATACTCACCACATCCCTTATTGATGATCTTGGCATTGCTTTACAGAGAAATATCAATGGATGGTGATGATGCCAAAGTGGTAGGATGAACATAGGATGGGGATGGAAATGATGGAAAGGGGATGGGAATGCCAATATTAGGATAGTGATGGGATCTACACCATTATGGATAAATTTGATACATTGGTGATAAGTGGATGGAATATCATGAATGGATTGAATCCATAGGTGACCAAGGAGAAGGTTGTAATGAAGCTCAAGGTTAAGAACATGGAACTTGGTTTGCTATATTGTGAGACCTACCTGAATAGGACACCAAATGGTACCCTAGAATTATTTTTTTGCATCATCATAGGCTCTAATCATTATCTTATTTTTTGGTTCAATAGTTTTATCAAAATATTTGAATTGTTTGACTATTTTTTATGTACAAATATTTAAACTAGACCCACCATCTATTTAGGAATCATTTAACTTTATGCTTATTCACTATGAATTTAATATGGAATGCTTTGGTGTGTGATGGATCAATAGGAGACATATCATTTGGACTAAATGAAAGATAATATGAAGAGGTAATTGTCCCACTAGGGCTTCAAATTGATCAAGGTTGATGTCATCAAGGACTCACAACTCCCATAAGGCATGTTCCAATATTCCTTGTGAATAGGTAATGATTTTAGAAGCTCTAGAATGGATATTCTTGAGAAATTTTAAGATATTATACTGGGTGGCCTATTGAGGGGATGAGGAGTCCCCTTGGATGGTACTCGACCACACTTGGTGGTGATGAAACAATTTTCATTTTTTTGATTTTTATGGTTACCACTTGTATGTAAGCCTCTTTAATATGGCCTACTACAAAATTGTATGAGGTGGATGGTTTATTAGTATGTATGCTATTAGCAAAATTATTTTAGGATGAGACTTTCTTGGATGTTGAGAGATGGTTTTGATCATACTTTGAGAAAGTATCTTGATATATGATGGATTTCTCATTAGGCGAAGATGATGTATGACCTTCCACTTCGATCTCACCATGATTAATGAGATCTTGGATATAATTTTTAAGTTTCATGCACTTCAATATGGTATGGAATTTAATGTGATGGTACTCACAATATTTAGTGTCTTTATACCATGTAGGTGTGGATTTATTCTTGTTAAATGGTTGTGTATGTGAAAATTTAATCATGTTAGCTTGGATGATTTTTTGAAACACCACTTCTATAGGTTCCCCCAAGGAAGTGTATTTATGTCTTATTATTAGGTAGTTTTGGTTGTCCTTGTGGTATATAAACATGTGTTTTATTTTAGAAATTTTGTACATTGGGGTTGCTTGCTCTCATGTTGTTTTTGTAGCCTAAAAGAGTTTGGAGTATGTTACCCCATCATTGAGTATGTTTTTATTCTTAGCCTAGAATCATGAATTGTCATTGGTTTGATTGTTATTATATTTGTATTTGTTGTAAATTTTGTTCAAACCTTTATCAATAAGGGATTTTTTGATGGTGACCCTCTTTTCAATGATTTTGGCAAAAATGATACATAATGAGCTTATAGGTGAAATACCATTTCTTGATTAAGGTTTGTGATGAAAAATACTAACAAGTTTTTGGTTGGTATAGGAAAAGGAAAGTGACTTGTGATACTCCTCCATTATTGTACGAAGGTGGAAAAAATCTCATCATTATGTTGTTTGGCATTGCAGAAATCAAGCATTGTTGGTTTATTTTCAACATTTTATGAGAAATGGGTTACAAATTTCTCAACCAAGTAAAAGAAATATGCAATGGATTCTTGAGGTAAGTGCAAGAACCACTCAAGGACTTTTCCTCCCAAACTTCAAGGGAAGAGTCTTATTAGGTATAGGTTACTATAGGAAATATCTTAACACATCATGAATAATTCCTTGAGATGATATTAGGGGTCTCTCTGTCCCTTATATTTTGTCACATTTTGGTACTTTGACATTTTTGGGGAAATGAACTATCATTATTGATCTATCGAAGGGGTGGGGAAAAAATTATTCAAATTCATATGTTTTATTCTAGTTAATGTCCCTATTTGTAACATCTTCAATTTCATTTCTTGCCTCTCTTAGGCAAAGGGATTCTTAGGAGTTGGGTTTGGAGGGTAAATTGGGTTGGTGTGATATGTTGGTTATTGATGGGTTGATTGAAATGTGTTTATTGTCAAGACAGATTTTCATTGGTGTGATGGTGGTTGAGAAACATATCCTATCATGGGAGGATATGAAATAATTAGAGGGTATGATGTTGTAAGAGGATAAGGTATTGCTTGATGTGTTGTTGGGGGAGGATAAGATGTTGTGGGTGGAAAATATGTTGAAGAATATGATGTTAGAGGAGGATAGAATGATGAATAATAAGATATACAAGGTGATACCATTATTTGTTGGGGAAGTGTTGGTTGTGGTATGATATGGGTGGTAATGATTGGAAAAATTGGGATATGAATGGAAATATTGTTTGAGGGGGGAGTAGATGGAGGATGAATATTTTAATTTATTAGAGCTGATGTGATTGTGATGTGTATTAGGCTAAATGAAGTTTGAATATGGTATGCATTATTTTTTTGTGAGGTGGATGAGAAGTGATCATGAGTGGATTGATATGGATGCCACTATATTTTAGGTACATTCAAAATGGGAAGATTGGATTATGGAGGAAAGGTGGAAAACACCATATTTTGAGTGGTATAATTATTAGAAGGGTTTGAGTTGTTTATGTGGGTGGATAACCCATGGTTTTTTGAATATGGATGCAATTGTGGGATATTTCCAAACAAGGCTATTGATTTTGGATGGGTCAAAATGAGGGGATAGCTTGGATTCATCCTTGATTAGTTGTTCTAGGAAATAATTCACATTTAAGTTTTCAAGGTGATCTAAGCATGTGTGGTATCATTATTTAGTAAGCCCATAAATCAAGGAGAAAACTCAAGTTTTTAATGTCTTTCTTGTTCATGATTGTATTGTGATAGATTTATTTCTTTGAGATTTCACCTTGAGTATAATGGTTTTAACTAGTTGCAAAATTATTTTCATTATTTTGTTCCATGTTCTTTCTTTTTTGCAATCTAGTGATGGGTGACATGAAATAAAAATAAAAATAAAAAATTGAACAAACATTTGGAAATATTTTTTGGAAACTTTTGGGGGTCATTCAATAGTGTTAGAATAACTATGGAGCATAGTCAGAATCGGTTGGTCAATAAAATTCAAAGGGTTTATTGATCCCAGGGGGTACAAATTTCTAATAAACATATAGAAATTATTGTTCACCAAATTACATCGAAAGTTTTAGTTGTAGATGTGGACAAGTCAGATGATGTGTATGCAACACAATGACTATTTTATTCATTTGCATTAAGCTAAAACTTCCTTCTTGCATGCACGCTCCACCAAAAGCACAAATGAGAATTAATGGAATGAAATTCTCAGTAGCATACTATATTAAATAGTTTTTTCACCCACTACCAAGCCCATACTGCCTCCCATGAATTGAAAATCCATAACTCTGAGTGCGACAGTAATACCATTTGCTTCACCTACACCTATTTGAATAGCATCAAGTAAACCTGTTTCTTTTTTATAGGAAGTGTTATAATCTTCATAAGATTGTTCTTTTGTTTCTATAAATTCTTCCTTTCCTAGATTAAGTGTACTCTTTATTAGTTTTACATTAATGTCGAAATACTCATTTCTTTCTTTATTTAAAGAGTGATAACTTAAAGGAAATTATTCCTCAATATCCTCAATATCTTCAATATCTCTAGTATCTTCTATATAAGTCTCTTTTTTCTTACAAAATTTTTCTTTGCTATTTAGTGCTAATATAGAAAAATATTTCAATATCTCTAGTATATAGAAATAAATACTCTTATTATCTTTAGTATACGATAATAAATTATTGTCACAATATTTTTCATTCTTCTTGTGATGAAGGTAGAGATTTTAAGATTTGCTCAGTGTTAAATATCACATAATTTGAGGAGTCTTAGATGTCACCTCAGTAAACAATCGTAAATAAGGGTGTTCTAGTGTGTTGTATATTCTTATATAAGATTTGTATCATTTTATGATTATGTCATGTCAATTGCTAAAAATATGTAAAGTATATGGCTAACCCAATAACAAACATTTTGTAAGGTGAGGGTGGAAGTTGGATGATGGAAGAATTGGCTAAGGTTTATGATTTAGATATTTTATGGGGCTAATTTGGAAATGATAATTAGAGTGACTTTGAATTGGAAAATGTTAAATGCAGAAGGTTGGGGTGAGAGTTTCCTAAATTAAAGGTAGATTTTAGTCAATACTTTGGATGGATGATTAAATCTTTTATACTTGAGATAAGAGATCTATCAAGAAATGTTGTTTGGGATTCTTGGATCAGTTAATTTAGGATAGGACAATTCCTAAGATAATTTCATCTAAGGTTGGATAAGTTGATTTGAGTGGATTGGACTCAATTATATCTTTCTACTTAAGATAGGCAATTTTTTTAAGAATACAAGAATTGGGGATAGTGTGATGGGATCTTGACTTCAAGAAAGATATGATTTAGATTAGGTGAGATATCATTTGGTTTGGATTTGGTTTTATGTTTAGGTTGAGTTTGGATGAGATTGGCTGTGGTTTTGTCCTAATGAAGGGATTTGAATTAGGGGATCATAGTATGAAATATGATGATGTTAGGATGAGATTTTGGGTGAGGATTATGTATTTGGTTGAAGGTATTTGGTAGATTTTTGGAGTTGGATTTGGTGTATTTTGGATGCAAATTTTGGATTAGGACGGTTGGATTTTGGATGATAAGTTCCTAATGTTTAAAATATAGATTTGGTGGTTGTTGGATTTTAGTTTATTTGGTGGAGGATGGTTGATGTTTAAACCTTAACAAGAGGTGAAAGACAAAGAAATAACAGATTTTTTTTGGTTGAAAATTTTGAGGAATTTTTATTTATTGGCTATTCAGGGGTTTCTCACAAGAAGACACATCAGCCACTAGTACAACCTAGAATTATTAAAGTGGGAGTGTTAATTTATGTGGCCTTTCCAATATACTATCCACTAAGTTGCATATAGCTAGGGAATACAAAGATATTTTTTTCATCTTTACCCCCTTAACATGGAGGTTGATTCTTTTCCCCATGTAAGATTTATCTCAAAAAATTAGGTATATGATGTGAGTAAATTCTTGGAGGTAACTACTTATTGATGTACCACAAAAAAATATGGATGAAAAATCTTAAACTAGACTTTCTAGGCTTAATAAGGGGATATCCTATATATATTTGAAAGTACACGAGGCTTGATTTTATGAAATAAGAGGGGTATGCATTATGGTTTGGTTTGAGAGGGTAACCCACACTCATTCACTTTGTAAGGTATAAATTTCTTGTAAGCTTAGCTATAAATGATAAATATCCCAATGGGTGAGTATTTCTCCCCCAAATTTATATGCACCATTATAACATGAGGGTTTGCATCATATCCTAATGTGATGAAATCCTTAGGAATGTCCATAGAAGAAAGGAAGACTAAGTTTTTTTGGTCACCCAAGATTTCCTTGTGACACAAGGGAAGGGCTTACACTCTTAACTTCCTTAGGAACTAATCTAAAAAACAAAAAATTATAATGTGAGGTTTTTGATCTCCAAAATCACCTTTCAATGCAAGGAGAGAGAATACACCAAAAAATTCATTGACACAAAAAATGATTCTTTCCCTTAATAAAAAATAAATATTCTCTAGACTATAGTGAAAAGCAAGCCTTTATAAATGGGTTCTATGTAAGAAACTAGTCAATAGCTTGAATAAAATGGCTTTGGCATGCAAGTTCTTGCAATAAATTGATTAGTAGTTTTGTTAAGAATGAATTTATAAAGTGATTTATTGTAAAACTTGGTGAAGATAAATCTTGTTTATAAATAATTGGCACAAAAATAGAGAAAATGGTGAATAAAAGGAACAAAGTGTCAAAAACTAAATTTAGATTTTTTATTTTTTTTGCAAAATAGTAGGTTCTATTGATAATGAAATAAACTAAATATCCATGGACCAAAACTAATAATTTTCTTCCAATTTTAGTATAGTAGGTTTTGGATTTACCTATTTTGTTCAAATGCTTATAACCATAAGCAACCAAGAGTAATAATAAAATACACTCTAATATGGAATGTGCCTTAAAATAAAAAGAAAGGGAAAGAATCTCATAATATTAATTTGATAACTCAAACTTCCTCAAAATTAATTGATTGCTCAAACAATCCTATTGCATGCAAGCTTAAAAATTAAAGATGTAAAGTTGAAAAACATTGTGAATCAATCAATGTAAACTTTCCAAAATTTTCACATGACCAATCAAGAGCTAGTTTAAACAATTTAATGTCTTAGGAATCTTTCAAATAGCTGTGAATATTCTAATAGGCCATTGTATACTAGGATGGGTGAAGATTTTTCTTGTGAAAATTGTTACTACAAATAAAGTAGATATTATGGGGTATCTTGGTGGAGGTTGAGTTGCTTCACAAGAGAGCAAAAAAAGTGGATCCTTAGTGTATTTGGTCAAATAAAAACCTTAAGTAATAATAACCCATACTCTTGTTGAACACTTTCAGAGACTAAGAGGGGGGGTGAATCAGTCTACACAAAACTTAACCCCTTCTGAAACTTGAAACTTTCAACACAACTCAAACTCTTTTAGCAGACAAATATATAACTTTAAGCAAGGCAGTAACATAGAAGAACATAGCAATTTGAATATTTAACACCTTTAGCAAACTTTACCAATTAAATTTATAGTAGAAATTAGATCAACAATAAAGAGAAAGAGACAGAGAACACACACATGCACAAGGAGACACCTGATTTACATGGAAAACCCAATGAGGGAAAAACCATAGTGAGAGTTAACTCACAATATAAGGCTCACTACCAAAAGACTCACAAGAAGGCTCTTTGACTTAGAGCAAGATACAAAAAGGACTTGCAACTTTGAAGTACTAACCAACTCCAGGAGCAAGATACAGATGAATTGATGAGATTCACTAACTTAGAGCAAAATACAAAATATTTATAAGAGAATTACAAATATTTCCAACACAACTCTCTGTTGATTGAGGTGTTCAAGCTCAATCTATCTTTCTTTTCAAAATCTTTATCACTATCTCTGCTAGATATTCAATATAGCTTGCTCATGCACTTTTTTACACTTGTACACTGATCCAAGGGGATACTCTTCAGTGAAAATTGAAGTGTTCCTTATGCTCTAGAATTCTACACCATGTCGAAGAGCTCCAAAATTTGAGTCCAACATATCTTGAACGCCTCAAAAGGAATTCGTATGCCCGAGTTATGGCGAGTCAAAGTATGGGTCAAATAGGCACTTGAGGCCATCTAGAAAGGCAAAAAAATTCACTTTCTTAGAATTCAACGAAATTGATGCCAAAACGAAGAGCTCTTCGATACGAACCCAATGCCACTCATTTTGCTGAAATTCGAGCTCGTACACAGAAGTTACAGCCGGTCAAACCTTAGGGTTGACTTTTTTGGTGGACTGTACGAATGTTGCCATCAACATGTTGATGCGACAGTTCATATTGTATGACATATGAGGTGGACCAATCACATGTTGACACGTGGCATTCCGTACTGGTGACTGGTCAGATGACGTGGCCTCGTACATTGACTGGATAGGTGTGTGGCGGACGCATGGCATGCTGACGTGTTCTTGACTCAATCTTTGGCAGTGAATTATACTGTGCCACACAGTGCACCACGTGGAACCCTAATCTCTCCTCTCCTTCGGTCAGTCAGTCGGTTGCAATTCACCAAAAGTGTTGGGAGGTGGGATTCGACCCCCCCACCTCCCGGGCACAATGTAAAGTCTCCACCGTTGGGTTACACATCGTGCACTAAACCAATTGTGCCACCAATTTGTTTTAACAACTCAAAATTCAAAATCGATGGATAAAAATGAATAAGGGGTGGGGGTCGACCACCTGACCAGCCCACCCCTAAATTATTCCTCACCATTAGGCCACCAAATATTTCGTGATATAAGCAGGATAAAGTTGTTTTTAAACAACTTCTCAAAACCGATTACCCTTTATTTAAATAATTTCCCTCTAAATTTAAACAAATTAATCTCCTAAAATTTTAAAAGATTAAAAATTAATCTCCCAAGATTAAAGAATCCCGAGAATAAGAAAATTGAAGGGCCCAAATAATATTTACATTATATTGAGGAGATTAATTATGATTTTAACATGTAAAAAGGGGGATTTGAGAGATTTGCTTATGTACATAGGGGGATTGGTTGAAATTCTTACTTGTAAAGAGAGATTTTGTAATCATATGGTTAAAGACCACATTGGGTAAAATTTTTGTATAAAAGGGGTGGAAATGGGAGAGTTAGGCATCTAGGTGATGAGCAGGGAGAGAATGATTAGAAGACTTTTGTATCCATTTCTGTGCAATGAGAGAATGTTGTCATTGTGTTGGAAGGAAATGGAGTTGTAATGTTGATGTAGCCTTGTAATCCTGATTTTGAAGCATAATAGGATCGGTCACTTTGTTAGAGAGGAGCCCAAAGACGTAGCCGATTCGACGAACTCCAATTATCAACCATCATTTTGTCTTCTTTCTCTTCCATTTTGTTCATCAAATTTTTTATGGTTTGTTCATTTAAGCATTTCAGTTACATTAATTAGTTTTTAAAGCTTTGATTAATCGTTGTAATCATTAAGCATTCAAATAGAAATTGTCATAGATTTCTCCATCATGTTGCAATGAAATGATATCACATTTATATCCACCATAGCACTTTAATTCTTCAATTAGGTCGGCCAAGAAGAGAATAAAAAATGAATTGAACTGGTCGGTCACCAAAGCATGATTTGGTCCTATCTTGAGGATAGAGAGAACCAAAAACAATATTAACACTTCTTTCAATGTAATCTAAAATTATTTACACGTAGGCACACATCAACCTAAGTCAACATCAAGGAAACATGTGGAAAAGACATTGAAGCACATAACTAGCCAACCCACAAACACTCTTTCAATTGAATTTACTTGATGTGGTCCTAAACAAGATAGGTCAAGACCCAAATCTATGATGACACATCTTCCATTGTTGGCGTAGCCCCCCAAGCACATGACTCAAGCAAAGGAACAAGCCTTGATGAACATATATCCACAAATAACCCAAAAAGCTAACTTAATACATAATGCAACACCAAATCAACTAGTTAGCAACATATGGATCACATAGGGATGTTCCTTAAACATTCAACATCACTTACATACACTTATTTCATACTGTCATGCCATCAACAACCATTGCATACCAAATAGGTATAAAAAACTCTGTTCAAGAAACACATAATACATAACTAGATGATGTAAAATTTGCAGAATAGCTTATGGACCACTTCAACATATGATATTGGAATTTAGACATTGCATAGACATTGTGAGTACATTCACCAAGTCATAGGAGAAAATACCTCAATGCAAAGAAATTTGAAGCATTTTTTGGACCAGTCCAGACAACTAGCAACACTGCCAACCTTATGCACTTCACAAGAATCTCCTGGGAAACATAGGTGACCTAAAAATATAGGAGTACAACATACACAAAGCATTGACATTGAATACCAAACTGCAAGACCAAAACTACAATAGTGGAGGAATGTGGAGAATTCTCCTAGACAGACTTCAATGTAGCTTCTCGAAACAGAAACATTTGAGCAACTTGTGGAGACTAGAACTTCCTTTTAGCAACACATAATATTATTAGGAACATTAGGAGAGAGTAAGAGATAGACTATAGAACTTCAACAACATTTCTCCAACATTATTCATGCTTCTAATCCTCATCTTAATATATTATCATGAAAACAACTCTACTAATAGTAATAATGCATTATATGAACATCAAAAATAGCACTTCTTTGATATGACATGACATCCAACCATTAACTTCTTCAACTCTTCTCTTCATTGATAAGTCATGATATCCAACCATGAACTTTGATAAGGCATTCTTTGATAAGGCATGGCATCCAACCATGAACTTCTTCAATTCTTCTTTGATAAGGCATGACATCCAACCATGAACTTTGATAAGGCATGAAATCCAACCATGAACTTCACCACTTCTTCTCTTCTTTGATAAGGCATGACATCAATTACAACTAATAATCAATGTTGACAATAGCTTCCAATAATCTCCTTACTATTAACATCAACAACAACCATCAGTGTTGGCATCAATGACAAAAACAAAACCATCAGTGTTGACATCAATTACAACAACTGCCAACAATCTCCCCCTTTGGAATTGATGGAAACACACTTCTCACTCTCCCCCTTTGACATCAAGGACAAAGGGCCAAACACTTTTGCACAAGGCAACAAGAAATTTTCTATTTTAGGAGCAAAGGAAAAAATGATCTTTTATTGAAGCAACAACACATGCTCTCCCTTTGACCAACATCACTTCTTCTATATACAACAACTGCACAATTGTTTCAAGACTCTCCCTTAATACCAACTCCCCCTAAAGGGTAGCACTCATCAATCCAGGATAAATGATATGACATGAATTTCTCCCCTTGGAAAGATGCACCATCTATGCATCTAGTTAGAACAAGGAGGGGCAATGAACCCTAACTTCTACCTCAAATATTCAAAAGTATTCTTTGAAGGATCCTTTGTAAATATATCTACAATATGATCCTTTGTAGGTACATACTTTATTTTGACTTCATATTCTATAAATTTCTCTCTTAGAAGATGGTACTAGATTGAGATGTGTTTAGTCCTTGAACACATTACCAAACTCTTAGAAATGTTAATATCACTTGTATTGTCACATAGTATATGAATAGGTTCATCATACACCACCTCCACATCCTTCAAATTCTACTTTATCCAAAGCACTTGAGTGCAACAAGATGTTGCAACAATATATTCTACTTCTATTGTGGATAAAGACACTAAATCCCGCTTTTACTAAACCATGAGACCAATCTATCTCCCAAAAATAATTTACTTACACTTGTACGCCTTTAGTCATCAACACAACCTACCCAATCAACATCAGTATAGGCACTCAAAGAGAAATTTTGATCCTTTTTATACATACCATAGGCCATAATCCAGAGTACCCTTCTAATATCTGAAGATTCTTTTTACAACCTTCTCACGAGATTGCTTAGGATTGGCTTGAAATCAAGCATATAGGCATCTAGAACTATCTACCTTTTGAAACTATTTTAGTAGATACTCATAGCATAATATGGACACAAAATTCTTTCTTGAAAAATGTAGAACATTCTAGCAAGCCTTTATCTTCACTTCACCCTACCAGAGTATGGGAAAAAATTTTGTCACTTGCATCTTTTACTTCAAAAGGTGTAAGGACTTGAGAATTTGGATATAACACCTTCACATCTTGCTCAACTTATCTTCTAGTCTACATGAAAAACCCTTTCCTATGGAGAAAAGCGGACCATGACTTTGCCAAATTGTGAATGTCTTAGCAGACTTCTTCACCTTTCTGAAACATATCTTTATGTGTGGAACACAAAACTGGAAAGATATTACTTAAGATAGGTATACTGATCTTCCACACATATTTTACTTCCACCAAAGATTTCAATAGATCTGCATTACCAAATGTTTAGATCCAAATCTTCATTCATGTTGAGAATTTCAACACCTTTTCCTTTTCAGGGGGAAAAAATATTCTACAAGAGAAATCTCTCCCTAAGATAATGCTCTATCTCAGTTTGTCTTAGAATCTTGTGTAGAGTGCACAAATGTGGTATCATCCTTCTTCTCATGGTCTTCTTTCCAAAAATTTTCATTTCCCTTCTTTTGTTAATTAAGGGGTTCATCCTTTTTCTGATACTGAGCAAATGGCATCACAAAACCATTTCTACAATAGTTTTCCTTATGTCCCATATTATTACACTTATAGCACACAACATTGTGCTCTAGAACATAGTTGTTCCTCTTCACTTTAGATCTACACTCATCAACCTTGTGACCATAGTTGTTGCAAGCAAAGAAATATCCATGAAATAACATAGTATTATTTCTTTGAGGTAGGAAAGACCTTCTTCCTATGTTGTTATTTATTCTTTGTCTAACTCTACAATCAATAGCCTTATGCCCAAAAATTTTGCAAGAAAATTAGTAACAAGTTGAAAGGATTGATTGAAGCTATTAGGAGCATGTTGTTTTTTCTGATGGAGCACTTCTAAAACCTTTCTACTTTCGATTAGACATGGATCTACCTTCTTTCTTGCCATTATGAATATTCCTTGTATCTATGGGGGCATTCTTCTTAGAGTCTTCAAGGTAGGCTCTCCTTTTTTTTAGTCATTTGATTTGATTTTGAACTGTCTAGACTAGACTTCTCTTCTATGTCAATTTTTTCCTTTTCTCTTTTCAAGGCATTCCTTAGGATGGTATTTTATTCTTCAAGCTTTAAGCATTTAGAATTCTTCTCTTTGAGTTTGATATTGAAGCAATATTTAGTCCTCTTGCCTTCTTCAACCTTTATTTTCAAATCAAAGATCACATCTTATGTGTCTTTTAGTTTGATTTCATATCTTTTACCTTCTTTTACTTGAATTCTCAATTTGTTAGACTCTTCTTTTGATTTTATAAGCAAGCTTTCAGATTTCTAATTTAGACCTTTTTCTTCATTCAAGTCTTCCAATGTAGACTAGAGTTTTCCTTCAAAGTCAATCCCCCATTCATCTGAATTAAAGTCTCAACCTTCAAGTTCCATAGATTCCAGATCTGGATTAGAGGAAAATATGTCTTCATCACTTAAGGATCTTGACTCCTTACATATCTCAACATTATGCTTTCTATCAATAGTATTGAAAGCAATAAAGAGAGTTCCATTATTTGAATCATTCTCCTCATCTCCAGATGAACCACTAATCTCTTTGGAATAGAGACCCTTCTTGACGTTATCTCTTTTATTGTTGTCATCTAATTCTTTATAAGGACATTTGGATGTAAAATGACCTATTCTTCCACAATTGAAACATTTAAAAGGTAACTTACCTTTGTACTTGACAATACATTTCTGTAGTCTTCTCATAAAGTTTGCTTCAACTTCATCAAGTTCATCAATTTGATCAATAACTTTATATTCAATCTTTTTGTTAACTTTGAAAGCAACTTCTTTTTTTTGAGCATCTTGACCAAACTCTCTCATCTCAAAGGCAGTAAGGGTATCAATAATCTCATCAACTAAATACTAATCCAAATATTTAGATTCTTCAATTGCTGATACTTTGTGACTATAAGATTTTGGGAGAGATCTCAAAACCTTCTTTACAATTTCACTTTCTTTTACTTCTCCACCAAGTCTTGAGATGCTAGAGATAATTTCTTGTACCCAGAGCATATAACTTGCAATGTCTTCATCTTCAGTCATCTTTAGAGTCTCAAATATACTTTTGAAGATCTACATCTTAGCTTTCTTCACTTTTTCTCCTTCATAGATGCTACTGATCTTTTCCCAAACATCTTTGGTGAAACTACAATTCATTACCTTCAAATGTTTTGAATCAACCAACCCACACAAGATGGAATTCTTGGATTTTTCATTGCATTCATATAATTTTATTTCAAATGAATATGTAAGAGGAGGAGTGGTTGGAGCAACATAACCACTTTTTACTGATTGCCACACACCAAACCTAATTAGAGATTTTAGGTATCCTTCCATCCCCAATTTCTGGAATGAGTAATTAGTCCCATCAAACCTAGGGCCCTTGTATGAACCATCATGTACCATCCCAAATATTTGCCTCAAGCTATTAAGTTTCTACAGAGGAACTTGGCTTTGATACCAATTGTTGAACACTTCTAGAGATTGAGAGTGGGGGGGTGAATTAGTCTACATAAAACTTAACCCCTTATAGAACTTGAAACTTTCAACACAACTCAAACTCTTTTAGCAAATAAAGATAAGACTTTAAGCAAGGTAGTAATAGAGAAGACTATAGCAATTTGAAATTTTAACACCTTCAACAAACTTTACCAATGAAAGATATAGTATAAATCATATCAATAGTAAAGAGAAAAAGATAGAGAACACACACATGCACAAGGATACACTAGATTTATGTGGAAATCCTAATGAGGGAAAAACCATTGTGAGAGTTAACTCACAATATAAGGCTCACTGCGAAAAAAATCTCAAGAAAGCTCACTGCCTTAGAGCAAGATACAAATGACCTAATGAGATTCGCTAACTCATTGTAGGATACAAAATATTTATAAGAGAATTACAAATATTTCCAACACAACTCTCTGTTGACTGAGGTGTTCAAGCTTAATTTATATTTCCTTTCATAATATTTAGCAAGATCTCTCTTGGATATTCAATATAGGTCTCTCACACACTTTTTTGCAATTGTATACTTCTCCATTGTGTTGAAATAAAATGATCTTGCATTTATATCCATTGAAACACTTTAATTCTTCAATTAGGTCGGCCAAGAAAAGAATAACAATATGGATTCAACTAGTCAGCCACCAAAGCAAGATGCGGTCCTATCTTGAGGATAGAAAGTACCAAAAAAATCTTAACACTTCTTTCAATGTGATCCAAAATGATTTACATGTAGTCACACATCAACCTAATTTGGCATCAAGGAAATATGGGGATGAGACATTGAAGCACATAACTAGTCGGCCCAAAAACACTCTTTCAATTGAATTTACTTGATGCGGTCCTAAACATGATAGGTCAGGACCCAAATCTATTATGACACATCTTCCATTGCTGGAACAACCCCCTAAGCACATGACCCAAGCAAAGGAACAAGCCTTGTGGACTAGATATCCACAAATAACCCAAAAATCCAACTCAAGACACAATGTGGCATCAAAGCGACCAATTAGCAATGTGAAAATCGCATAGGGATGTTCCTTAAACATCTAACATCACTTCTATACACTTCTTTCATACTATCATGCCATCAACAACCATCATAGACCAAATAGGTACAAAAAGATCTGTTTAGGAAACACACAATACATAATAGGATGACGTAACATATGTAGAAAAACTTGCAGACCACTTTAGTATATGAGATTGGAACTAAGACATTGCACGAATGTTGTGAGCACATTCACCAAGCTGCAGGAGTAGAGACCTCAATGTGGAGCATTTCCTGGACTAGTCCAAACAACTAGCAACACTACCAACCTTTTGTAATTCACAAGAACCTCCTCAATGACACATGTGACCTAAAAATATAGGAGTGCAACATACATAGAGAGCTGGCATTTAATACCAAACTACAAGACCAAAACTGCAACAAGAGAGGAATGTAGAGAATTCTACCGAACAAACTTCAATGTGGCTTCTTGAATCAAAAACATTTGAGCAACTTGTTGAGACCAAAACTTCCTTTTAGACTATGGAGATGGAAAGAGGCAAACTATAGACCTTCAAAAACATATCTCCAACATTATTCATGTTTCTAATCCTCATCTTAATAAATTATCATGAGAGGGACATTAGGAGAGGGAAAGTGACATACTACAAACCTTCAAAAACATATCTCCAACATTATTCATTCTTCTAATCCTCATCTTAATATATTATCATGAAAAAACTCTGCTTACAGTAATAATGCATTAAATGAACATCAACAATAGTACTTCTTTGATATGGCATGACATCCAACCATGAACTTCTTCAACTCTTCTCTTATTTGATAAGTCATGACATCCAACCATTAACTTTGATAAGGAATGACATCCAACCATGAACTTCATCACTTCTTCTCTTCTTTGATAAGGCATGCAATCAATTACAACTAACATTCAATGTTGCCAACAAATATCAACAATCTCCTTTGTGTTAACATCAATTACAACCATCAATACTGACATTAATGACAACAACACAACCATCAACGTTGACATCAATGAAAACAACTGCCAACAACTCTAACATTGGTCAACTCCATATTCAAAGGCTATTTACTATTACTTAGGTAGAGGCACTTGTTCAAGCAATTGAAAAGATGAAGACTAGTATGTGTCAAAATGTCAATATGTATGCATTTAAACATGCAAAGTATTAGACCTATGTTTCTTTAAAGGAAAAATTGAAAACCTTGGTTCACATATCAAAGATTTCTCTTCATTAGTGAAATAAAGCACCGATACTTGAAGAATTGTTCGACATGGTCACACATGCATATAATTATTAGGTAGATGAATAGGTCAAGAAACAAGGAAAGCTTTACCTATAAAAGACACAAACATTTAAAAATGGTTTTAGCTTTTGGTACCTATATATCATACCTAAACTAGAAATCATACAATGTAAAATTTAAAATGTTGGCCATATTTTAAGCCACCTCACTTATGTTTTGGAGTTTGGCATATACATAATCCATCTTATAACCTCTTGTTAGTAGTTGGCTCTGGTGGTAGTGCCTCTCCATAAAAAAAAAGGTAGAAGTGATAGGTAGAAGAATAAAAAGCACACAAATCAAACATGTAAATGTATTTTAATTGCAAATTGACACTAACATAATTTATCAAAATAACTATTGCAAAAGCATGGTGACATACTCAAATGAGTAGGGATATGCTAAGTGATTAGCCTCATCTTTAAGATGCTCTACATTATAATAATTTCTTAAATACTAAAAAATGAAATCAATAATATGATGGAATTCCATTTTTTATATTCTCAATATAAATAATTAACATTAAACAATATTATAATAAGTTCTTAAATACCTCTGCATAACACAAGTCAAAACCATTCCTACTACTAGAACAAATTGTTAATCCCAGGATATAAAGATTCCTCCCAATCGTCGTCCAATGCTTAGAACTTGCAAAAAAGATCAAAATTTGAGCCTCCAAACATGATATTATTTTGAGACAAGGTCCCGTTGAGCATGTGCATCGAAATAAAAATAAGAATTGGAAACAACATTCAAATTTTACTATTCTAACTCAATGTAAATCTATGATAGAGTGTAATATGAACATGCTCTTAATTATAAAGATGCGTGATTACTCTCTATATCAGTAGCATAACATTAGTATTCATTGGGATATTTATTTGATAGAATGACTTTACATCAAGAATTAAGTTATGGAAATGATGGATTTGAGGATGAATTTATAGATTTTTGGAAAGATAAATGGATAGTTCGGATTTAATATTGAATCATTAGTTTGATCCATGATTGATTGATGTGATGAGGAGAGGTGAAAATCATTCATGATTTGGGTGGAAATAACTAAATAATCAACTCATTTGATTGGCAAGTTGATAAGTAGCTAATACTTTGTGATCATTATTCAACTAAATTGATGAGTAAATGAGTTTCAATATATTAGATGAATGAGTGAATTGGTTGCATGAAATATAACTAATTAGATGAATAATTTAACTAATTTAAATTGATTAGTTAATTAAATGAGGTGGATTGAGAATTTTTTATTATTTATTAATGGATAATATGAGAATATGAGGTGAATTTTAATATTTTTAATTTATTTATTTACGAAAAATGATTCAGTTTATTTATTTAAATAAATGATGGATATTAGTTCAATTTTATTAAATAATGATGGATTAGCGATGATAAAATAATAATTGTTGATGATGACCTGTAAGAAGCAATATTTTAGTGTTTGCAGTACTTACTTCAATCCAAGCACCTATAACATGTCTTAAGTGTTGGAACACAACAATCTACTGAGAGGGGGGGTGAATCAATAGATCTTAAAATATATCCCTTAAAACTTAGTGCAGATTAATTTCTTTAAACCTTTAATGTGCATATTAAATAAATGCATAGAGGTATAACATGCACACACACAAGAGCATCACATAACACCATATGTATGTGGAAAGCCCAAGATGGAGAAAACCACCGTGAGAAATGCTGGTAAGATCTACTGTCCTAATCCAGCCTCACAAATAAGTCCTCTATTACAATATTTAGGGCACCAACCTAAGGAAGCATCAACTCCCTGATTTAGATGTTACAACTTCAAGGATGCACCAACACCCTGATTTAGGAGCTACAACTCCAAGGATGCACCAACACCCTACATTGAGCACCAACTCAGTACAAATGAGGCAATGACCTCTGTGATATTAAAAACTCATATATGCATAAAGATTGGTTCTACAAAACCTAATAATTCATCAATACATTCTATACTTTGTTGCACACACTGCAACTTACTTTCTGCTACTAAAGTTGCACTCTCAGCAACACACACACCTTTGCACTTTTTTGCCTTTCTCTCTTTTCTCTGCTCTGCTCTTAGAACATATTATGTTCTATTTGCTGCACTGCACTTTGCACCTAGAACAATCTTTGTTCTACCTTGAATGCAACACCTAGAAGACATTCTATATGATAGTCTAGGATTTTTACATGTGCATTGACTGTCCTACTTTGCTACTCTCTCTTCTTCCTCAATATCATAGCTACATACTCATAACTCTAGTCAACACTACACGCCCTTGCAGGCTACTCACTCTCTCCTTACCTACAGTAGCATCAACTCACCAAAAATTCTTTGATTGTATTCTTTTCTTCATCGACCTACAATAACAACCTCATGATGTGCACAACCATCCAGATCATCTGGAAGCTTTTGTTAGCGTTAAGTTCATCTACAATATTCTTTAGCAAGTTGTCTGCACGTCAAGTGACCCGCCATCAGGTATTTCAAATTTGATTCATTAGATATTTTGGCAGTTTGCAAAACCCTAAACCTGAATGCATTAAATGCTTTCTCTAGATCATTCGATTTGATTTTGATCTCATTCTTTGTCTCTGTCTATGGCACCGTCTTGTAGATCAAATCACTAGTTGAATAGTTAGTGCAACAGTTGGATGAAATAAATTCATTCACAACATTGTTCTCTGCTCGAAACCCTTGTTCACACTATCATGATAGCCATTGTGGATCTTTAGGTTTGAATTTTTGCCATCAATCTTCTCTCTCATTCTACAATCTAGCGATCTCCATTTATGATCGTGACTTTAAATCACCACCTTCTGATTAATCTCATTAAGCTGATGTTATCGATCTTAGGGTTCATCTCAAGGCTCAATAGATACCACTATCTGCCACTTATCACCATTCAAGAAACATCTATATATCAGGCTAAGACTCTTTAGAGTCCCATCGGTAAACTCCATTCACCCTGGCACCACATAGGCCCACAAGCCATCTATCCTCTACGTCATCGCCACTTAATTTGTAACAATGATGCAAATTAGTATATCGAGAAGTTTCTCTTTGCCACTTGTTAGTATACACCATCTTCCATCATTGTCACCTTCCTATCGGGTCCCACTTAGATCTACACCATGACTCCAATGGGTTAAGGGGACACCAAATCACCTTTCTCCAAAGCTTACTTGTCTCTCCGATCAGACTCATGTAGGAATATCGAAGAGACACCCAAAAAAATCCCGTCGAGATTCACCTTTCACTCTAATGGGGTCCCTAATGGGATGTCAAAGGGATTGAGAATAGGGTCTCTCTGAACATCACCAATCACTCCAATGAACCTTGCAACAGGCATTATCATTTTCTCTTTCGCTTCATCAAATGGACTCAAGAGTTTCTAGCCGATATGATCTCTTCTCACTGATATTCCTTGGTGACATCATTCTCCACCATATTCCACTCATCACCCATCATGAAAAGCATATCTTCCATTGAGTTCATAACTGTGAGCAAAGACCCATAGCTATAGCCGGTGGATTTCCATTCATTTGATCTCCACCGTTGATTGGTTGTTATTGCCATGTTGAAGAGACTCAAAGAACTATCTCTCTGAGAACACACTGTCACTATGATGCCATTTATTGCTACTTCGAAGGCACTCTAATGTTACTCACTTCGATAAGGCACTATATCCCCGATCCCTTAGAGTTGTATAACTTTTAAGCGGTAGGCAGAGGGGTCGATCAACCTCATGAATTCAATGACATAAGTGATAACTTATGTGACCGGTTACCTACTGTTGACACTCAATGAAAAACTAGAAAAACATGCTATCCACCATGACTGTAAACATCCTTGGGTTTAACTGATAAACCCTAAAACACCCAAAAGCAGCATAATTCATTTCTGAGCACATTCTTCACTTTTTGGACCTACAAGGCACATCACTAAAATTCTCTCAAAAAACCATATCGAATTTGGCACTTGATTTATCTTCAGACATGTAGAAGGAATTCATGTAACAAAATGTCACCATTTCATGGAAATGTTGCACCTTGGCATCATTTATTAAGTATGCTTATGTCTTGATCACTCTGCACCAAATTTTCTAGAACTAGGTCCATTTCTCTCACACTCATCCTTTATCACCATGCCAATAGTCTCCCTGGCATGATCAACTCCATCTCACCACTGATCCTCCTTTGACATCAATGTTGATCCTCCTTTGACATCAATGACACTTTTGACATCAATGATAACATTATGCCAACAATCTCCCCCTTTGTCATTGATGGAAAAACCAAATGCTCAAATGCCAAATGGTCTCATACCAATGATGGATAATATTTGAGCTCATTTCTCCTCCTTTGACACACCTTCTTCTCTACATACTTTTCTCATGCTCCTGCATTAAGCATTTGCACAAATTTCTCCCCTTTTGACATCAATGGTAAAGGGTCACAAATTTCTCTCCTTTTTTTGTCATGGGTCACCATGTTGCTACAACCTTCATTCCTTCTTAGCAATGGCAAAGGGAATTTTCTTCCCATTTGGCTGATACAAATTGAAGATATTCTAATTCATGCTTTGTACCAATTAGCATTCTAGCCTGCGTTGTATTAGGTATGTCATCTATTTGATACCAAGGACAACTCCCCCTTAGAGCTTGCTCCATTTTACTTATTGCATACTTGAGCATTTGCTTCACTCCGGGCTTTGTACCAATTATGAAGACTTTCTTAGCTCAAGTATCCCCCTTAGACATAACTTCTCTCCTTATAGTCAAGGAGCATTTCTCTCAACAGAGCACGTACACCACTCTTTCTTCAATAATTGTTATCAATTGTTGCAGCTAACTATCCACTAGCTGCTGATGTTCTTACCCTTTGACGAGCATTTCAAAGAGCAAGAATGTAACAATTACACTGCAACCATCAAGTCATTAGAAGTTTTTAAAATCAACACACATTAGACTTGATCTTCCTTTTCATTTCTAGGGATGAGGTACCATTTTAAGCTCCCTCTAGAACCATGCCTTATCACTATAGATTAGTGATGTGAGGCAGATCACCCACATTTGGTGCCTCTTGTTGACATTTCAATCTTCACACCTTCTTATCAAGAATATGTGAACCATTGTTCACTCTAGGGGACTCATTCTTCTTCTTATCATAATGTGCTATTGGTCTCACATGATTTAATCTACAATCTTTGGCTATGTGACCAAAGTTATTACAATTATAACACATTATGTTCATATATACAATAGGAGCAAATGAATTTCTATTTATATATTTTGTGCTCCTTTTAGGTGCAGCTCTACATTCACATGCCCTATGACCAAGCTGGTTACACGAGTAACAACAACCATAAAAACATGGGGAGTACTTGGTCATGGATTTTCCTTATGCAGGATGAGGGGATCCTTTTTGATTTAACATCTTGGCATGCCTCATCCTTGTGAATCTATCTGCATAAGCTCCCTTTGTGCATTGCTTTTTCTTTAGTTGTTTAGGAACTGATTTTTCTACCTGCTTATCAATTATAGGTATCTTTTCTTCTTCGGATTTCTTCTTATCAACAGTTGGATTATTTTATTCTTTTGTCTTCTTCATCTTAGTAGTAGCATCCTTATCTTGTTTTCCATCTCTAGAAATGTTTTCATTGAAATAGCTTGTGCAATATTTTTCTTCCTTTGCGCGATATCTTTCTTTTGCTTTAAATCTATCATATAATCTTGTAGAAGCACTGGTAGGACTCTTTCCCTTCTCAAATCCAAAGCCATATTTTTCTTTGGGTTTTGATGGATTTTGTGATTTCACTAATTCATTTGATATCTCAGAGCCACCTTTCAATTTCAGGCCTTTGTCAATCTTCTCTTTAGCCTTTTCTAAATCTCTTCTCAAGGCCACTATTTCTACTTCGAGCTTCATGCACTCTCTTGATTTAGAATGTAGTTTAGAGTTAATTACATCTTTTTCTCTTCTTTCTTCTTCCACTTCAATCTTCAAGCTGATCACCATTTGATTAAACTCTTTAAGACTCTTGGTCAACTTATCAATCTCCTCTTATGCATGCAATTTTTGTTCTTCATTTTCTTTCTTCAAACCTTTAATCTCATCTAGAGCACAAATGAGTTTACCTTCAAGGTCCACATCTTCCTCTTCATCATATCTTGTTCCAAAACCCATGGATAGGGATTCATTCCCCTCAATATCACTGGTACTTTCATTTTCATCATCTGAACTTCCAAAAACATCTAATAACCTATTTTATTTTATTTTGTGTAGATTCTTCTTATCCACTTTCTTACAACCATTTTTTTGCTTAAGTTATACTTTTCATCATGAATGCATTCATAAGCAAGATAAGCAGATTTACCTCTACATTTTTTGGAGCCTCTCCTTGATCTTCTGATGAAATCAACTGGCTCCTCATTGGAATCTTCAGATCTAGAAGTAGATGCTTCTTTTGTCTCTCTTCTAGCTACAACTTCTTCTATAGATGCATCTGCAGTCTTCTCATCTTCATACATCCTCCTTAACTTGTTCCAAACTTCATGTGCAGTTTCAAAATGTATGACTTTGTTAAGAACAAAATCAGATAATCTGATCATAATGGAATATGTTGCTTTAGCATTATCTTGGAATTCCTTCTTCTCAACCTCAGTTGTTGAAGGTGTGGCAGAATCTTAGTATTCTTTCTCAACTAAAATCCATACACCAAACCCTAATGATTTTAGACATGTCTTCATTTTTCTGCTCCAAATCAAATAGTCTGATCCATCAAAGTGAGGTACTCCTTCTATAGATGACCCTTTCTAACTAGCCATTATAGTGTTCACTCACTAAGATTTACGGAAGTTGATTAAGCTTCTCCAGGGAACCTAGGGCTTTGATACCAATTGTTGGAACACAACAATCTACTGAGAGGGGGGGTGAATCAATAGATCTTAAAATCTATCCCTTAAAAAATAGTGTAGATTAATTTATTTAAACCTTTAATGTATAGATTAAATAAACACACAGAGGTATAACATGCACACACACACAAGAGAATCACATAACACCATATGTACATGGAAAACCCAAGATGGGAAAAACCACCGTGAGAAATGTTGCTAGGATCTACTGTCCTAATCCAACCTCACAAATAAGTCCTCTATTACAATATTTAGGGCACCAACCCAAGGAAGCATCAACTCCCTGATTTAGAAGCTACAACTTCAAGGATGCACCAAAACCCTGATTTAGGAGCTACAAATCCAAGGATGCACCAACACCCTATACTGAGCACTAACTCAGTACAAATGAGGCAACAACCTATGTGATATTAAAAACTCATATATGCATAAAGATTGTTTCTACAAAACCTAATAATGCATCAATACATTCTGTAATTTACTACACACACTACAACTTACTTTCTATTGCTAAAGCTACACTCTCAACAACACACACACACCTCTACACTTTTTTGACTTTCTCTCTTTTCTCTTCTCTTCTCTTAGAACATATTATGTTCTATTTGTTGCACTATTCTCTACACCTAGAACATTCTTTGTTCTACCTTACTGCATTGTACACTCTCTTCACCTCGAATGCAACACCTAGAAGATATTCTATATGACAGTCTAGGATTTTTACAAGTGCATTCACTGTCCTAATTTGCTACTGTCTCTTCTTCCTCACTATCATAGCTACATACTCAACTCTATTCAACACTACACACCCTTGCAGACTACTCACTCTCTCCTTACCTAAAGCAACATCAACTCACCGACAATTCTATGATTGTCTTCTTTTCTTCACCGACCTACAATCACAACCTTGAGATGTGTATAATCGTCTAGATCATCTAGAATATTTTCTTAGGGTTAAATTTGTCTACAAGCTTCTTCAAAAATTTGTCTGCACATTGAGCCATCCGCCATCAGGTATTTGAAATTTGATTCATTGGATATTTTAGCATTCTGCAAAACCCTAAACCTGAATGCATTAAATGCTTTCTCTAGATCATTCAATCTGATTTTAATCTCATTCTCTATCTTTTTCTGTGGTGTCATCTTGCAAATAAAATCACCAGTTGAATAGTTAGTGCAGTAGTTGGACAAAATAAATTCATTCACATTGTCATTCTTTACTCAAAACCGTCATTCACATTGTCATAGCTATTGTGGATCTTTAGGTTTGAATTTTGTCCGTCAACATTCTCTATTGTGCCACAATCCAACAATCTCCATTCGTTATTGCAACTTTAAATCACCACCATCCTTTTAATCTCATTAAACTGGTTTCGTCAATCTTAGGGTTCATCTCAAGGCTCAACACATACTGCTATCCGCCACTTCTCACCATTGAAGCACATCTGTATATTGGGATAAGACTCTTTAGATTTCTACTGATAAACTCCATTCACCCTAACACCGCATAGGCCCACAAGCCATCTATCCTCAACACCATCACCATGTAATTTGTAACAATGATGCAAATTAGTATATCGAGCAGTCGCTCTTCGCCACCTATCAGCATACACCATCTTCCATCACCGTCACCTTGTTGGGATTATAGAGCCTTGCAACATGAGCATGAAGTATGGATGGTTGTTTTTGGTTATTCTATGTTGTCATTGATGTCAACATGATGATAACTATATGAGAAGTCTACTTGGTTTACCAAAAGTTATTCTCTGTCGGTAATTCCCTTTTATGATGTATCAATGTGTTGGTAGTTGAGTCCAAAAATCACCGCAAGATCTGATATGACTCTAATCTCTTAACCATGTTATCATGAATCATTCAAACAACTATATCCTAGATCTTGAGACATTTTTGGTTGTGAGCAAAAAGTTATCTCTGAAAAAGTTCAACTCTGTATTCTACTATTGTTCCTTGCTTGGCATACTATGTGGGAGACTCCACATTTTATTAAGGTGAACATACATGCTATGGTTTTGCTGGTAGTCTCTATGTTGGTGGTTTGATGGGAAATTAATGTGTTCTCAGATCTGGAAGGTGTTTTCTTTGAGGATTATTTGTTGGTTTGGAGAATTGTGTTCTAGTCTTGGTTGACTTCGCGTATGGAATACATTATGGAGACTAGTTATGTTTTATGGATGTTAGCCAAATAGCACAATGCACTACATGGATAAAATGTTTTATGGTGCCGACAAAGAGTGTTTTGATTATTTTTTTCATCTAATTAGGTCGACCAAATTGATGATTAAGATATACTTGTATATATAAGGTGTTTTAATGTGGAGAAATACACATGAGAGCAAGCGAGAAGAAAAGTGTGTGTGTGAAAGAAAGGTTTGAGCCTAAATGCTTTATTAGTTGTGGATTAGAGCAGAGTTGTTGAGCGACTGCTGTGTGAGGTAGTACTTCATATTCTATGCTTCAATGGAATTGAACCCTGCACATTGAAGGTGTATCCTATCAGTTCAATCTCTTGGAAGTGAGCGACTATATTTGTATCTTGGCGGTTAGCCATATTTTGTATTCAGGCAATGAGCCTTTTAAGGACAATGAGTCTTGACAGTGAGCCCTACAATATTTTGTATCCGAATATAATATATTGTGAGTTAACCCTCACCATGGTTTTTCCCTTTTTGGATTTTCCATGTAAAAATCCTGGTGTTCATGTGTATGGTTGCATTGATTTGTTTCTATGTTCTCTCTTGGTGATTTAGTCAAAATTGTGATAATGGTTGAATGGATTTTATGTG
This sequence comes from Sequoia sempervirens, assembly GCA_007258455.2. Classification (NCBI taxonomy): domain Eukaryota; kingdom Viridiplantae; phylum Streptophyta; class Pinopsida; order Cupressales; family Cupressaceae; genus Sequoia; species Sequoia sempervirens. The sequence goes on along the minus strand of VDFB02270651.1, from coordinate 50,290,683 downwards.
AATGGTTTTATGGAATACTGATTCACCCCCCTCTTAGTATTCTGGATGTTCAAAAATTGGTATCAGAGCTTGGTTCCTTGGAAGAAGCCTAACAACTTGAGGAAGGTCTCGAAATTTGAGTATAAGAATTTTTTTCCTTCAGAAGTGGTCTCTACTGGATATTCAAAAAAAATAGAAGATTTGAAGGACAAGTTGATGAAAGTGAATGAGTATATTGAAAAGATACAAAGTAAAAGTGTTGAAGCATGTGATCTATTGGTTAAGGCAGATGAAATTGTCTTTGGTCTGCTGCAACAACTAGATGAAAAGAAAAGAACTGAAGAATGTTAGGAAATTGAAATTCAAAGGAAGATGGATGAATGCATAAAGCTTGAGGAAGAAGCAAAAATATTGAGATCTGATCTGGAAAATGCAAGAAGTTTTGAAGAGAAATTTAAGATAAGCTCGACAATGCTTGATGAATTGATTACTTCTCAGAGATCAACAATGAAGTTTTGAGAAAGGTCAAAGTTCTAAAGTGAAGCAATCTACTGGTAAGAAGAATCTGTGCAAAGATGGAAAAATCAAAGATCTAAGGAATAATTCTGGAAGAACTCCTGTCAAACAACATGATGCTAAAAGGTATTTATCTTTCAATGGTGTTTTTTATTCTTGTAAGAAATTTGGTCATAAGGCAAAGGATTGCAAAAGTAAAATGAATGATTCTTTATCACTCTCCGAAAAATGTCTTAAGTGCAATAAGATCAGATATAAAGTTGGTCTATGTGAATATAAGTTGAATAAAAGAGAAAATGGAAAGAAGAATGCTATTTGTTGTAAGTGCAGTAATTCGAAACACCCTGGTAATAACTACAAAAGAAGAAAGAATAATTATCTGGAAAAGAAGCATGATCAAATAATTGATCCAGAAGAAGCAAGAAAAGAAATGAAAAATATTTGTAGGAAGGAAATAAAGTCGAATCATTAGTATTATCTATGTTGACCTTTGTGCAGATACTCTCGTTAATTTCTAAGTAAGGCAATGGCTAAGGGGGAGCAATTATTAGAAAATCTAATGAACCCCCTCATCGATACTTGTGTCACATCATGACAGAAGTATATTTAATGTGGTAATGAAATTAAGGAATTTTCTTAGTCGCATGTGTGAAGGATAAAGTCTAATTTTTTTGAAAGAATGGAGGCGTACACAATTTTTGGGGTAATCTACTTACAAGTTGTAGCATTTATTGCAAAATAATTCAGAATGGAAGAAATAAGTTCAGATAATTCAAGAGGCTTATGTGTTTTCAGAGAAGCATGCAAAGGAGGCTTAGAGAGCAATTCAAAAATTTCAAGGTTTGAAGAAAAGAACAAGTGGATTCAAAGTAAGCTCTAGAAGTAGGATATCTATACATTTCTTGTTGGAATTTATAGAGGTATTCCTATTTGCACAATCTTTCACTTTTATTTCTATGGATAATTCAAAGGTTGTGAATAGTATGGATAAAGTGCAAGTTAATTTGAGAAGATAATTGAAGGATCTTTCAGAAGAGTCTGTTGGTGCATTCTCTCTCATCCCTCTGAGAGTGTTTCCTATAGAAGATATCTATGCATTTTTTTTATAGTAAGACAAAAGAAATGTCATCAGTTCAGTTGAGTATGCTATGGGAAAGTGAATTGGAAGAGAGCCATGATGCCTAAAAAGTGCTAGTTGAGAAGAAGTTGGGTGTTTGGAGGAAAGTCCCTTTGTTTTAATTTGAAAAGAAGTATATTTGAATAGTTTTAAGAATAATTCATGATGAATATTTGTGGATTGATGAGGCACACTTAATTACCAGAGAATTTGTTAGAGATGTAACTGGTTTGTGTTCCTCTGGATTAGTTCCCAAATGGAAGGCTATGGATGAGCAAGAGATAATTGAGGTTACCAGTGCGAATCTTGAAGGGAAAGCAATTGATTTGAGATCAAATGTTGATTTGGTAATAAGGTATGCTGCTATGGTCATCGATCACAAAGTTTGTATCCCTAACAATGACCTCATAGTTTCTACTGCTATTGTACATACTATTGTTGATATGGTTAAATATGTATGGATTATGACTTATGTGAATTACTTCGTATACATATTTTGAAGAATTTAAAGGAAATCAAGAAGAGTAAGAATAATACATTCTGATATGGAAATCTTGTTGTCTATCTGCTATTTTACTTTTTGAGAGAGTTGCTGGTGATAGGAAGGATAGAATGGTCAAATACAGTGCCTATTTCCCATCAAATTAGGAACTTCATGATAAATCTTCGTAGCTTGGATGCACAAGAGACTGCCCTTGCTGCATTCTTTAGAAAATTTTAGATGAGGATGAACAAAAGGTTTAGGATTCAAGTAAGTGTTGTTGAAAGGTACTCCAGAAGCATCAATTTTCTTGTGTCTATAGATTTTTGTCACATGGAAGCAGTTGAATCAAGGTTGGTATGGATATCTAAATTAGATTATGAAGTGTCAGAGGCTAAAATTGATAATTATGCTAAAACTCTTTTGGAAAGCCCTAAGAATCTCAATGTAGAAGGTACCTCTAGTAGCACAACCCAAACAAGGAAGAAAAGGAAGAGTGTTGTTAAGTAAGAAGTTGCATAAGGAAGTGAGTTTGAACATGAGCATGAAAGGATAGGTGTTTAAAGAACATTGGAAGAATTGCAGAAGGTTATTCTTGGTGCTAATTTTGATTCATCTATTTCTTTTGTGGAGAATATTAGAGGCATGATTAATTCTTTGAAGGTCTACATCTCCAGACTTGAAGTGCCTACTGGAATTAGGTTTGATGAAGAAAATTTGGAAGATATCAAGGTAAAATGTGCAAATGAACACAGTCAAGTGATGAAGGAATTGGAGAGTGTACAAATTTTTGAAGAAGAGGCACAAGAACCACTATCTTTTTTCCTCGATTGGTTTGGTAGTACACTAAACATAAGAAATGAGATAAGGACAAGTGAATCCCGGATGAGCACTCAGGTAGATACATACAGGTTAGTAGAAGATATAATCAAAGGTGGTCCTACATCGTGCAACTTTAGGATAAATTATTTTTGTTGTAGAATCAAAGAACAAAAGTTATCAAGAAGTTTGTGGCACTTAGAGACATGAATAAACTTAGGCACACTTATGTTTCTAGTGCTCTTGGTTGTATTGGTGAATTATCAGAGATTAATCCTCATCCCAATACTCTAGCAGATGGTATAGAGTCCTTAACTAAACTTGAGCTATTACACAAGACTCTTATAAGTGCAAACGGTTCATGGGAAGAAGGAAAAGTGTTGTGGAAGGTCATCCTAGAGAATCTCAAAGGTTCTTCTTCAAGTTAATTCAATTTTGTGTTCATATCTTTCTGGCTAAATTTTCATATATACATATATACCAGACCCCATCCTTTGTCATTGATGTCAAAGGGGAGGAGATAGAGAGATAGAGAGATAAAGAGATAGATAGATGAAGAGATAGAGGTTAAAAAAGGAAAAATATTTTTGTGAAGAACATTTTTGATAAGGGGAGTATTCAGAGTATTTAGTTGCATTATATTGGAAAATGTTTTTGTCATGCATATTGCCATCAATGCCAAAGGGGGAGATTGTTGGGATTATGGAGCCTTGAAACATGAGCATGAAGTATGGATGGTTTGGGTTGGTTGTTCTATGTTTTCATTGATGTCAATATGATGATAACTATGTGAGAAGTCTACTTGGTTTATTGGAAGCTGTTCTCTGTCATTAATTCCCTTTTATGATGGACCAGTGTGTTGGTATTTGAGTTTGGAAATCACCGCAAGATCTGATATGACTCTAATCTCTTAACCTTGTTCTCATGACTCATTCAGATAGCTATATCCTGGATTTGAGACATTTTTTGTTGTGAGTAGAAATTTATCTCTAACAAAGTTCAACTCTATATTCTACTGTTGTTCCTTGCTCGACATACTGTGTGGCAAACTCCACATTTTATTAAGGTGAACATTCTTATGCTATGGTTTTGTTGGCAGTCTCTATGTTGGTGGTATTATGGGAAATTAATTTGTTCTTAGATCTGGAAGGTGTTTTCTTTGAGGATTATTTGTTGGTTTGGAGAATTGCATTCTAGTCTTGGCCGACTTAGCGTATGCAATACATTATGGAGACTAGTTATGTTTTATGGATATTAGCCTTCTTGGCACAATGCACGACATGTATAAAATGTTTTATGGTGCTGACAAAGAGTATTTTGATTATTTTGTTTTCATCTAATTAGGCTGACCTAATTGATGATAAGATATACTTGTATATATATAAGGTGTTTTGAAGTGAAGAAATACACATGAGAGCGAGCGAGAAGAAAAGTGTGTGTGTGAAAGAAAGGTCCGAGCCTAAATGCTTTATCAGTTGTGGATCAGAGAAGAGTTGTTGAGCGATTGCTATGTGAGGTAGTACTTCATATTCTAAGCTTCATTAGAACTGAACCCTGCACATTGAAGGTGTATCCTATTAGTTCAATCTCTTGGCAGTGAGCCACTATCTTTGTATCTTGGAAGTTAGCCATCTTTTGTATTCAGGCAGTGAGCCTTTTAAGGACAGTGAGTCATGGTAGTGAGCCTTGCAATATTTTGTATTAGGATATAATATATTGTGAGTTAACCCTCACCATGGTTTTCCTCTTTTTGGGTTTTCCACATAAAAATCCTGGTGTTCATGTGTATGCTTGCATTGATTTTTTTCTATGTTCTCTCTTGTTGATTTAGTTAGAATTGTGATAATGGTTAAATGGATTTTATGTGAATGGTTTTATGGAATATTGATTCACCCCCCTCTTAGTGTTCTGGATGTTCAACACACCTTCCTATTGGGTCCCACTTAGATCTTCACCATGAATCCAATGGGTCGAGGGGACACCAAATCACCTCTCTCCGAAGCTTACCTATCTCTCTGATTAGACTCATGTAGGAATGTTGAAGAGACACCCAAATAGCTCCCACCAAGATTCACCTTTCGCTCTAATGGGGTCCCCAATGAGATGTTGAAGGGACCGGGCATATGGTCTCTTCGAACATCACTAGTCACTCCGATGAACCTTGTACTACATGTTATCACCTTCTCTTTCATTTCATCGAAAGGAATCTAAAGCGTTTCTTGCCGATATGATCTCTTCTCACTGATATACGTTGGCGACATCATTATCCACCATCTTTCACTCATTGCCCACTACGAAAAGCATATCTTTCATTGAGTTCTTAACCATGATGCAAAGACCCATAGCAATAGCCATTGGATTTCTCTTCATTTGATCTCCACCGTTGATTGGTTGTTATCTCCATGTTGAAGAGACTCAAAGAATTGTCTTTCTGAGAACACACCGTCACTATGATGATGTTTATTGCTACTTCAAAGGGACTCCAATGTTACTCACTTCGATAAGGAGCTGCATCCCCAAGCCACTAGAGTTGTATAACCTTTAAGTGATAGGTAGAGGGGCTGATCAACCTCATGACTTCAATGACATAAGTGATAACTTATGTGGCTGGTTGTACCTATTGTTGACAATCAACAAAAAACTAGAAAAACATGTTGGTCACTATGACTTTAAACATCCTAGGGTTTAACTGATAAATCCTAAAACACCTGAAAGAAAACATAATTCATTTCTAAGTGAATTCTCCACTTTCTAGACCTGTAGAGCACATCACTGGAATGCTCTTGAAAAACCCATATCAAATCTGGCACTTGATTTCTCTTCAGGCATTTGGAAGAACTTCATGTAACAACATGTCACCACTTCATGGAAATATTGCATCTTGGCATCATATAGATTATGCTTATGTCTTGATCACTCAACACCAACTCTTCCAGAACTAGGTCCACTGCTCTTAGACTCATCCTTTGTCACCATGCCAATAGTCTCCCTTGCATGATCAACTCCATCTCACCATTGATCCTACTTTGACATCAATGTTGATCCTCCTTTGACATCAATGACACTTTTGAAATCAATGAAAACATTATGCCAACAATAAGTCACACTTAACCTATTAGATTAGTGTTACATCCAATCCCAAAAAGTAAAAAATTGTGCTCAACCTAACTATTTTTTAAATCTTAAGCTCTTCTAAGAATATCTTTTCATTTTCTCATTTTTCAGTAACAATTTTTAAGCTAATCCCCAAACTTTGGTGCTCCATGCCAATCTCAACACAACTAAACTAGTATCTACAAAATATGAAAAATAAAGATAAAAAAGGTCATGTTAACATATTCCAATGAATCCCAAATGATTTGTTGAAGGTGAATTAATGTTTCAAATTTTTAAATTATTGATTTCCCATCGATTCCCATGTCGGAACCAATATTTTTCTCCATTTTTAAATCCATTCTCCCTTTTATTTTCAAAACAAGAAACTAAGCTTTCTTAAAGGGTTTCAATAGCCATTTTTTATTTTTATTATACTAAGTTTTTAAAATTAATTTCTAAACTCACTCCTTCACCATTGGTCTCCAAAAAAAGTTCATGCTCTCTTGTAAATGATTTTATTACACACCACCATATCCTACAACATCCTTTACTTCATATTCTACAAGAGGTTGTGGAGATTTTACTATTTGTTTTTTCACACCATTGAAAGAAATTAGCATCAACATCCTCCATATTGGCAAGAAATCCCCTTTTTAAAAAAGAACCCTCTTCAAGACTTCTTTGGTAAAAATTTCTCTTGATGTTATTGTTACCTATTTTTAGCTACAACTCAAAATAGATGGAGCTGAATTGCATTTATCACAAAAAGGTGCAAAATTTATGCTAAAAGTATTCATTGAATTTCAAAATTTGATTATGCAAATGTTTGTAATAGAAGAACTCATAAATTTGCATAAAAGAATGTTGTTTTTATTCATATTGGAAAGGTTGAAGTCCTGCACAAGCCACGAGAGTAACTAAATTTGATTTACACAATCAAATGATAGATATAAGAAAAATAAAGTACACTATACAACTGAGAATAAAGAAGGCATAGGGTAGAAAGTGATTCGTCATTTCTTGGAATGACGAATCATTGACAAGTCCAGGTCTTCAATTGTGGCTCCAGCTCCAAGCTTCAATGCACCTGCAAGGTTGATAGAAGTGTGGTTAGAGCAATGCAAATCAAATCCTATCATATGCCTACACTACCAACGGAAATATAATGCACATTCGATCAGACATCCATCAGATGATTTCACTGTTCAAGGAGCACAAATTTCAATGGAATCTTTCAGCTTCATTTATTTTACTAACATGTTTGTTTAAATGTGCAAGAACAGGTACAATCTAATCATTTTAGTCAAAAGATAGTGTTATGAGTGGGAAAAATGCGGCTCCCACAAGGGTTGAGCCCAACTCGTAGCAATAATATAAGCAATATGTGAAAGAGAATAATCCAATGTTCAAGACAGTTAATGAAGGATTTACAATCAGCTATCATTTTGCAGGCTACTTTAATTTAATGGGTACATTCTATATCATAGCGTGTTGCATCATAGTTACCATAAGGTACCAAGGAATCATCAGTGTATCATCAATCATGGAGGACAATGACTCATCAAGGATACAATAATCCTCTAAAAGAAAGACAACAAATGTCATAGAACAGTGGTGACAAATGTGTTCAGGCACAACAGTATTAAGGACAACACTGTCAGCCATTCGCAAAGATTCTCATTGTCAAGAATAATAGAGTGCTGCATATTAACTACATTTTTAGAATATACCATTTGCAAGAATGCCAAGGTGATTGCTTATCAAGTTTTATCAACAAAGTATCACATATTTCAAGGTATTTGCAGCCATATGAATCATGATACAATAATCTACAAGGCATAAGACAACAACATGATATGAAGATAATCAACATCCACCAATGATATGGTCAAAAATCATTTTTTTAGATTATAACAATATGGTACCAATACTGAAGTATGAATGTTAGAAGCTTTGAAAAGCTCACAATGCAGCTTATACAAAAATGACAGTCATATGACTAGAGAATATTGTTATGAAAACAATCCTGTACAAGAAAATGATAGCATTATCACAATATGCATGCACACAAATCCTTTTCAAAAATACCCAAAGCATGTAGAAGAAGCAGTTTTTTTATAATAGCAAACTACAGATATTTTGTAAGATAAAAGCCAAACACAACGTCTACAAAAGTAATGTGAGTTAAGACAAGTGCAGAACACAAAATATACATTTTAATCTCAATATAGCAGCAGGTTTATAGGTTCAAATTGTGTTATTTAGCAGAAGATTCCTTTATTTTCTAGCATTTCCAAAAAATTTCCTTCAAGATTTCAGGCATCGTTATTGTGTAGGATTTGATTGAAGGATTATTGTGTTTTCAGTTTGGAAACCTTTGATTTTTCTATCCCTTTCATAATTATCTGTATGCAGTTTAATTTAAATTCACTGGTTAAACACTATGCATGTATTGATTAACCAGTTTAGTCGTGAAAACCAGGTTTGCCCTCAAGATTGCGTTAATTCAAAGCCTTTGTTTGAAGCATTCAAGTGATTAGATTATCAAATCAAGTTGTGCAGGTTGAAGTACTAAGAGGTTTATTGTGAATCATAATTGCAAGTCTTTGTCAATTAGGTGCATCGCCATTAATTTATAGTTTTACGTACATTTTTTACATACTTCTATCCCTTTTCCAACAAGTTACCAGTTATTAATTTAAGAATCATATAGGAAGCCAACCTAGAATTTGGAGGTTCAATCTCGTTATCAGTCACCCACAACCTGAGTTTGATCCAATGTTTCAACAGATTGCTGAATTTAATTATTCAAGCGTTTGGGTGCAATCTGATTGACAAGAGTTATCTTCAATGTTTTTGTCCATAATCTAACCATCTTGAAAGATTTATTTTATTGTTTAAATATCATTGAAACATCTTCTTTTGTACATATGTTGCACAAGAGTTGGTATTATTAAATGTCATTATTGAAAATATTCTTATTTTTCTTTCTTTGAGGTTGTGGAGATTTTACTATTTGGTTTTCACACCATTGAAAGCAATTAGCATCAACATCCTCCATATTGGCAAGAAATCTCCTTTTTAAAAAAGAACCCACTTCAAGACTTCTTTGGTAAAAATTTCCCTTGATGTTATCTTCAATTTTGTTGTCCATAACCTAACCATCTTGAAAGATTCATTTTATCGTTTAAATATCATTGGAACATCTTCTTTTGTACATATGTTGCACAAGAGTTGGTATTATTAAATGCCATTATTAAAAATATTCTTATTTTTCTTTCTTTGAGAGAAACAAGTGGAATTGAAACTCCTTTCTTGAGATCCTCTATTTTCCCTCTTTTCTCTCCTCCTATTATATGTAGGGATTCACATCCTCTTGAATCAAGCGTGATTCATGGGAAATTTCTTACACAAAGACTTACTTTTATTTTAAAAATATATTGAAATAAATCCCTTTATATTCCTCCCTTAATTAAGGGTATCCTTCCCTTTCCATTTTTCTTCATTCTTCCATTTTCTCATTCTTTACATAAAATATTATCTACATTTGACAATATATTTGAGTTATCCACTTCCTTTGATTCCACAAGCAATTAGAAAATTTTATATAAATTTTATTCACTAACCATAGTCACACTCCTAAGTGTACACACTTTATACCATTTAATTTCATTGAGCCAAAAGGTTAAATTAATGTTTGGACCATCTTGGTAAAGTCCCAAGTAGTCAAAATATTTCCTAGCTCATAGGATTGTGCACTTCAACATGAATCTCTATGTTGAAGGCCCAATGCTTTACTCTCCACTTCCTCTCTTCTTTTACATTTACTATTCATTTAGAAAGATATTAGTATAATAGTCCTATTTTCCATTTCTCTTATTTTTTATTTTGTAGTTCCCAATTTTTTTACTTGTACTATCATTTTTTAATTTTATACATGTAGGAAATAGATGTGGTCATGCTTAATTTCCCATGGTTGTGCTAGCATCCTAATATTAGAATGTTCCCCTACTCATATTGACATAAGTGAGTCATTTATATATCTTACAAATTTTCTCCTAAAGTTTATCCATCCATATTCCTTCATCCCTCATTCTTGTTCATACATTTAATTGTCACTAAATTCAATCATATCAATTAACATAAACCAAGTCCTCATGTTGTTTTCATTTTCTAACTATTCCTATTTGAATTAGGAATCTAATTGAAGTATAACACCTTAGTATTCTAAGTGAGAGGATAAGTAGATCAAAATTTAGTTGGTAAGATCAAGTTATTTGTGTTTATTTTATTATATAAGTGAACTCTTTAACATTAGGTTACTATATAATTATAGGAGAGATAATTAAAAATAATTTACTTCAATAAACTAAGTAGTTTTTTTCTTTGTTTATTAGTTCAATCTAGAGCATCCATGCTACTCTCATGAGTACATGGTGTAGACACTGAAAAATGTCTCGGTCTGCAAGCGCTATTTTTCTGTCTTGGTCTTCTTCCCTGCATGATTAAATAATCTTAATTATTTAATTATTATGTTTTGATCACATTCCTCTATTAATTAAATAATTTTAATTATTTAATTAATTCATTTCCTTTATTCTACTATGATCAATTAAATAAATTTAATTGCGTCGCTAACCCCTTTTTCTTCAATAATTAAATAAATTAGCATTTATTTAATTATTTACCTTTCACTATTCATCTATAATCAAATAATAATAATAATTTATTTGTGTATTCATTAATCTTTCCATTCTTCTATAGTTAAATAACTATCAGAATTATTTAATTATCTCTCATCATTTCTCCCCCATTAAATAATTAATCTAAATTAATTATTTAATTCTTTTCTATTTTCTTCTTACTTAATTAAATTGATTGCATAAATCACTTTAATTAAATGCCCACTTCCTTATTCCTCAAATAAATAATTTATGCCCTCACTTGGTCAAAGATTCCTTTCTCATGAAATAAATAATTTTATTATTTATTCCCTCCATTATCTCCCTCCGCTCTCTCATTTTTGAATCTCAGTCGTTGATTGACTCTGGTCTCTTCTCAATCTTGACTGTTTATTTCATAGCCCCACTACCCTATGTTGCATGTCTTCTCAACCATCGATCTTGGAATCTTTCTAGAACTTCAATCTTGACCGTTTATTTGAATAACTATCTATAAAAGAAGCCTTCCTCCTCCATTTTTGATTTAACAACCACTTATCTTTGACTTTCATGCTTATTGTTTGCAGGCATTTGCACACACATACTATGATCTGAGGGCTACTTGCAAAGGCAACTTGAGGAGAGACAAGAGAAATGATTCAATCTCAATATAGGGAGTGTTTTCAACTTGAATGTTTTTATTTTATCCTCCATGTTTGATTGTTTTCACTTGTTTTAGATTGGGATTTTAGCTTAGATAGTGTTGTGGTTGTCACTTAATCTATGCTACTAGATTTTTCCCATCTTACATTGGTGAACCTGATGTGAAAGTATGATTTTTTGCAAGAAAACCCGTGTTTCTTTCTATTTTTTCTGTGTACCAGGTTTGTGAGCCACAATTGAGATGTGTAGTGACGCAACTAAGGAGAAATGACACAACTAACAATATCTGTGATGCAACTGTAGGCAAGAATCCGATATTTGAAATAGCAATGTAACTAAGATGCACAGTGATGTATTTGAAGGCAAGAGTTTCAAATTTGAAAATGTGACACTACTGCAAGTTTTTGAGATGCAACCAGAACAACATAATTGATCTAGAGTGTGCCATAGTATAGTACCACAACTATGAACCCGAACGATGCACCTGCATGGTTAGGTATAATTTTTATGTTTTTAGTTTTATTCAATTTTCTTCTTTTGGGTTTTAATTAGAATAGGGTTTTTGGTGTGCTAATCATCTCTTTTCAATGTGTGGCATTTGATTTAAGAAGTTTTAAAATTGTTTCTTTAGAAAAAATTGATCTCAGCATCATTTATTTTAAGGATAATCAATTTTGTCTTGTTTTCTTACAACAAGTACAAATTTGCATTACACTCATAAGGTTAAAATGAATGTGCATGTTCATTCATAAAGGTTAAAATGAACAAAAAAATGCATATTTCAATCATGGGATCTAAAATGAACTTGCATCACATCACATTGGTTTAAAAAGAACAAAAGTGTTTGTTGTCATCATAAGCAAAATTAACAAGTGTTTGTCGTGTTTTGTGGTTTGCATTTTTCCATTGGATGCGTATGATCTTCTCTCCACCGCTTGACGATCTTGTGAATCAAAAGCATTCCTTTGGCACTTGTATAACCACTCACATATTTTGATTTGGATTTAAAATAAACCCCATGTGAGTGTGAGGAAAATGTGTTGTGTATGCTCTCTCCTTGCGCTTTGTGCAATATAGGAGATAAAAAACAACGTACTTCCTTGCTTTTGTTTCGTTTCACTATATAAATTGTCATGATTGTTGGGAAAGTCTTCGATCACCTAGTGAGGATGTCCTATGCAGACAAGTGTCACCCCTAGTGTCCGCGTGACACATCAAAATCCTTTCTTAGGAAGGGATTGGGAGGCCTCTTAATTGAGCTAATATTCCTTGTCATTTTATAAATAAAATCAAGTACATTGTTTACAAGGATCTGCATTGGATTTGAAACAACGTAGGTGATCTTGCTTTTATTTACAATGATCTGCATTGACATTTGATGATTAATCATTTAAGCAGTATTAAGAATTAGTTCTGGTGATTGAATTAAAGGTTTAATTCTATGACAACTGATTCACCCCCCTCTCAGTTGTCCTATTCAACAAA